>OX451739.1:1186061829-1186517667 GCA_948472305.1 Vicia faba | reverse complement strand
TAATATATTATATATATATATATATATATATATATATATATATATATAGATATATATATATATATATATATAATATATATATATATATATATATATATATATATATATATATATATATAATATATATATATATATATATATATATATATATATATTATATATATATATATATATTATATATATATATATATATATATTTTATATATATTAAATATAAAAAAATAGAAATTAATTATTATCAAAAAATGTGTATATTCTAGAAAATATTTTCAAGTGTAAATAAAAATAATAAATGAAGATAAGTATATTCTTTGTATTATTTTTGTATTTTAATTAAAAAAAAGAACATAGTTTATTTACCTATTCATACTAGTAAAATAAAAATGAATATGAAATAAATATGAAAAATATAGAAAATAATTTTTTGGCATTTTTTATATTTGGACAAAAAATAATAAAGTCAGAATAAAAAATAAAAATGTCAAAATGATAAATATTCAAATAAATGGGCCAGGGGGGTGCAAACTGAATAAAGGGGTGTCAAAAGTAAAAGAAACCAGGCCCAACCCAGAATCAACTTCTTCTTCTTCCTTTGAACAAAACACACGCGCTTCTGTATACAAATGTCATCTCCTGATTCTTTGATTTTTTGACAAAACTCATAACATGAACATTGTAGAGCATTAAACAACGAATCCAACCATATAAAAAACTTGGACTAACTCTCAAAGACCAGAGAGAATTTCTCTGGCCCTAATTCTTAACCTAGTTTTTTCAGAAAGTTCATGAGTGAAATTCTCTTAGCACGACTAATGTAAATGAAAACTAAGCATATGTATGGCTTCAGGGCTATGAGTACAACATATTTCATTCACAAACCTAAGCCTAACCATTCCTAAATAGAGAGATAGAAGTCCATGAAATACATGTTTCAGTTGAGTTCGAGTTGGACAATGTAGCAACCTTCAATGGTGTTTGAGCTTCTTTTGAGCTCGCCTGAGGTCCCAGGAAGCTTTTACAATGCTTGGCTTGTTTTGAAACAGCTTAAATCATACTGTAGAACTCAACCTGCAGAGCTTTGAAACAAAAATGGCAAAGTGTGTTAATGGTTTTACAGCTTGCAATGGAGGCCTGGGATAGTTCAGGTGAGTTGATTGGAAGGTGTTTGAAGTATCTTGGGACAAAACGCACGATGGAATTTGGTTATGGCTTCAAGTTTGTAGAGCTTGCCCTGTTTTACAGCAAAACAGGGATTTTGTGTACAAGGGGGCTTGGGAGGCAGAAGAGTCGTGTTTCTGGCTTGTTGGGAGGTATGAAACTGGTTTACAATGTTTGTGTAAGCTGGTTTCAACAGATGTGAGAGATGGATATGTTTTGCAACTTTTCTTCTTTTTCAAGCAAGAGTGTGTGTCCCCCCAATGCAGGCCTGTACAAGCCCTATATCATGCTGCATACTTTTCTCTTGGTTCTTGGAATTGGTTGATTGAATCTTGCTTCAGAGATATGGCCCCATGCCTCAAGGATTTTGGTTTGACATAAAGTGCAACTTTACAAAAATGGCATTTTACCTTTTACCACTTAAGGATTAATCTTGTATGCAATGTCCAAATGACCAAGATAACACCTTAACTCAATGGTTATGCATTAAATTATGGAATACAAACTGGTTTTGAGGCCTTCAAGCTAGCACCAAACATGCTGATTTGAAAATGCAAGTTTGTATGAACATGTATTGGCCATGGACAAAAGTGAGTTTTTGCCAACTTCAAGCATTCGATTATCTCTAACCACAAAGGTGATTGAGGATTTCTTGGACAATTTGGAAAGCTTGGAACATGTACTATAATCCATCTTTGAAATGCAACTTGAAACTCCAAGTAGAACTATGTGAAAAGTGGCCAAGAAGATGGGTCAAAATCCTGCCTAGATTAGGGCAAATTTTCTCTAAGTTAAAAGTTTTAGGTACCGTTGTTCCAAAAAACATAACTTGATCTACAAGCTTATTTTGAGAAAACCTGTGAATCAAAGTTATAGACTTTGTGATGGACTACAACTTTCATGTTGCAAGTTTTCTTTGAATCCATTTTCATCTTGGTGAAAAAATGGGACAAAGTTAGGAAAAAATAAGAAAATTCCATAACTTAGAAAATTTCTAAGTTATGAAATTTTCCCATTTTAAACCCTAATTTTCATTTTTGGGTTTCTTGATGAACAAGTTTCATAATTTGACATGTCTTGATGAAAAATAACTCTTGGCACTTGATTTTGACCAAAAAGTCAAAGTTTGACTTTTCAGTGTACAGTCAAATTTTGATTAGTTGATTGAAAAAATCATCTGTCAATCCTATGCATTTGAGATCTTTTGAAATTGTTGAATGGGTCAAGACAATGTCATTGATTCCTTCAGTCCATGTGTGAGCTTTATTTTCCATTGGCTAGGTCAAACAGTCAAAAATTGCCTTTGTGCAGTCAAAACCCTAAAAATGACCATTTTGCCCCTTTGGTGATCTGATCAAATTTCTTGTGGAATTGTGATCCAAACTTGATCAAATGGTTCATATGAGTTTATAATGTTGATGTGGGTCAAATTTCATGAGGTTTGACTGTCAATTGGCCACAATTGACTTTTTCCCCAATACAGCTGATTTATAGGTCAACTGTCCAATTGACTGGGCAAAAATTTGAATCAAGGCTTGAAACTTGGTATGGAAAAACTTGTGAGTCCAATATGAAGAATTAAAGTCACTTTGGTCATTTTAGGTCAAAACATCTCTGTGCAAACTCAAACCCTAATTTAGGTCAATAGTGCAAGGAGGTGTCTTGAGCAGGGCAAACCCTAGTTTGATCTTGAGTTCCAAAAGTCTTGTGATGAGAAAATGTTGATAAAATGAGAGGGCAAATTTTGGGGTACAACAGTTGCCCCTGTTCAATCTTCTTGAACCTGAAGAGTTAGATTGGCAAGTTTGCCTTTCGCGACTCGAAGGTAAAAGAGGATTGGACACTTGAGTGCCCGTAAATTTGCACTCGTCGAGACATAGATGCGGGAATAGGCTTAAAGATGCCATTTGGAGATGGTAGAATCTTGATGGAGATGGGCTTAAAGATGCCATCCAAGAATCTTTGTTGAATTGCAATACTGCAGGTCAGAAGAATGAGCATCGAAATGGTATCCGTGTCTGGAATGTACTTGAACTGTATCTGGAGACTGAGTCTGTATGAGCCAAGGAATGGCGTCCGTGTCTGGAGCGTATCTGAGCTGTAACTGTACTTGTATTTTGAATGAATATCAGAATGACTATCGTGTTTGGAGTGTATCTGTATTGTATCTGGATTCTGAATGGGCGACAGAGGAACATCTGTGTATGGAGCATCTCTGGGTTGGGGATAAATTCTGAATGAGTGACAGAATGGCAACCGTGTCTGGAGCGTATCTGGACTGTATCTGGAGTTGAGATCTGTATGAGTAGCAAAACGACTTCTGTGTCTGGAGTGTATCTGAGACTGTAACTGGGATCTGAATAAGTGGCAGGATGACTTCCGTGGCGATTGCACTGGGGAGAATCACACTGCTGGTGTAAGGGTTAGAATGGCATCCGTGTTTGGAGCATATCTGAACCTTGAGTTGAGAATCTAAATTAGAGACAGAATGGTTGTCGTGTCTTGAGCGTATCTAGCCTGTATCTGATTGTTGAAGTCCGAATGAGTAGTAGAATGACCGTCGTGTCTGGGGTGTATCTGTACTGTTTTTGACTTGAAATTCTGAATGAGTTAATAGAATGACCACCGTGTATGGGGTGTATCTATACTGTATCTGAATAATTGTTAATGATATCCTTTTAATCTTATCCTGAAAAGGGTAAAATGTTAGCTAAAACACAAAGTTATGTTGCATGATATGTATGATGCAATGAATTGTGTTTCATCCATGTTTATGATATATGAATGTAATGGATGTGCATATAAGCTGAGTAGCTGTCTTGCTGAGGAAAATAAATCTTTGATAATTGGAGATAATGAAATCTTTGACTGCTGCTAGAGGAAGATAAATCTTTGACCGATGCTTGGGATTCCAAAACAAATCTTTGATTGTTGAAGATGATAAATCCTTGCTGACTGCTTGGGGATTAAAGATCTATGATCGTTTGCGAAATGAGAAATCATGGGACCAATGCTAGGGATTGAAAATCCTTGGTGACTTGTGGGGATTTACAAGGGTTCTGACAACTTCTGCGGGGAATGAGGATCCTTCATGACTTTCCTGGGAAATAAGGAAAATTCTGAAAATCTCTACTGGGGAGTTGAAACCTGGGAGGCTTCTGCTGGAGAAATGAAACCAAGAATCTTTGATCTGCTGGGAAATAACTCTGTCGGGAGAATGTTTACTCGGCCGGTGGGATCAGGAGCTTGGGTTGTACGCCAATCTACTGGGGAAGCCAAGAAATTAACGGTTATCTGCTTGATTCTCAGACTTTTAAGCTAACCTGCTGGGGAAATAGGTTTAGAATATTTTGGTTCCACTGGGGATATGTATTTTAGGGTTTTCGGGCTCCACTGGGGATTTTTAACTCCGCTGGGGACACATACTATAAGGCTTGAGGATCTGAACGATATACTGTAGGGAATTTCTTCTGGAACAGCACAAAGATATCTTCTTACACCTTCAACCTACCAATAATTATCCTTTCTCAATTTCGTTTTATTTGTAAGCAGTGATTATATTCAAATGCATATGCCTATTTAATAAAACATTGGATGTTTTCAAATAAAACATAAGTGTAAAAAGAAAAGAAAGGCAAGCGAATTTCTGCACTTTGAAGCATATTTGTATTAACTTTTGTGAGTATCTTTGTACAAAGGAGACAGACATCCTAGTAAGAGAATGTTGTCGTAAAAATTGAAAAATTTTATACAAAAGAAAGATGGCTATGTGTAACAATCCCATGGGATTCCCATTCTTCTATAGCCTTCACAACTCTGAATATCTTGTCCATTCGCTGCTTCGTCCGCCGATGGCTAGATTGATCAGAAGCTAGGAGCTTGTTGGTGAAGAGATGGTTCTTAAAGTGATCCGACGAGACATAGTCATACGCTTTAATTCCCTAACTTTTTCCTGGAACGCCTTTTCGGGTTTTCGATCCACCGGGAAACCCTTTTTTTCCCAAGCCGCCCTTTCGGGTTTTCAACTTGCCGGGTGTACAGATTTTTTTTTTATCCTTAATTTTTGCCTGAACCGCCCTTTCGGGTTTTCGATTCACCGGGATGCCCTTTTTTGCCCAAGTCGCCCTTTCGGGTTTTCAACTTACCAGGTCTTTTTATGCGTAGTATCTTTTGACTATGTCTGCGTTCGCAGGGTGCGGCAAGTCGTCGACGTCCATGGTGGTCAGAATCATTACCCCACCAGAAAAGATGCTCTTGATCACAAATGGTCCTTCGTAAGTAGGAGTCCACTTGCCCCTGGGATCACTTTGCGGCAAGATGATCCGCTTGATTACAAGATCTCCGACTTGATATACTTGACGTCTAACTTTCTTGTTGAAAGCCTTGATCATCCATTTTTGATACGTCTGACCATGACAAACAGCAGTAAGTCGCTTCTCGTCAATTAAATTAAGTTGATCAAGCCGGGTCTGAATCCAATCGTCTTCACTCAAACCAGCGTCCTTCATAATCCTTAAGGAAGGAATCTGAACTTCCATGGGTAGCACAGCTTCCATACCATATACCAAAGAAAATGGGGTTGACCCTGTTGAAGTAAGTTCCGTGGTACGATATCCATGCAGAGCAAATGGTAACATCTCATGCCAGTCTTTGTAGGTGACTGTCATCTTTTGAATGATCTTCTTGATATTCTTGTTCGCGGCTTCAACAACACCGTTCATCTTCGGTCGATAGGGAGATGAATTGTGATGATAAATCTTGAACTGTTCGCATAGAGCGGTGATCATAGTGTTGTTCAAATTCGTACCGTTGTCTGTGATGATCCTGTCGGGGACACCATACCGGCGTATGAGGTTCTGCTTGATGAAGCGGGCAACCATATTCTTTGTAACAGAGGCAAAGGAAGCTGCTTCGACCCACTTGGTGAAGTAATCAATAGCCACCAAGATGAAGCGATGTCCATTGGATGATGTGGGCTTGATCTCTCAAATCATGTCAATGCCCCACATTGCGAATGGCCAAGAAGCTGTCAGAATGTTGAGAGGAACAGGAGGAATATGTACCTTGTCAGCGTAGACTTGGCACTTGTGGCAGGTACGATAATGTTGATGACAATCAGCTTCCATGGTAGACCAGTAGTAACCTGCCCTTAGAATCTTCTTAGACATCGTATGTCCGCTCAAGTGGGTGCCAAATGTGCCACTGTGTACTTCGGTCATGATCAACTCTGCTTCAGTTTTGTCCACACAACAAAGTAGAACACAATCATGGTTGTATTTATAAAGGATGCCATTGCTCAGGAAGAACTTGGCAGCAAATCTCCTTAAGAACTTTTTGTCATTGACGGAAGCTCCTTCAGGGTACTCTCTAGTCTGGAGATACCTTTTGATTTCATGAAACCAGGGTTGTTCCACTACTTCTTCGGTATTAATCTCATGACAGTGCACAGGTTCGTCCATTCGCTTGATGGTAATTTGGGGAGCCTCGTTATCCCAGTTGAGTTTAAACATGGAAGACATTGTAGCCAGAGCATCTGCTAGCTGATTTTCTTCTCGCGGGAAGTGCTCGAAAGTAATCTGCTCGAAATGAGGCAACAACGTCAGGACATGTTCTTTGTATGGGATAAGATTAGGATGTTTAGTGTCCCACTCTCCTTTGACTTGACTGATAACCAAAGCCGAGTCCCCGAATACGACCAAAGATTTGATTCCCAAGTCTATAGCAGCCTTGAGACCAAAGATGCAAGCTTCATATTCGGCCATGTTGTTGGTACAACTGAAACAAAGCCGGGCAGTGAAGGGTGTATGGCAACCCTCCGGAGAAATGAGTACCTCACCGATGTCGTTGCCAAGTGCATTTGAAGCACCATCAAAGTACAGGGTCCATCGAGATCCTTGTTCAGGTTCGTCATACGGTCTGTTACCTTCAATGTTATCCAATGTCATGATGTCCTCGTCAGGGAAGTCGAATCTCATAGATTGGTAATCTTCGACGGCTTGATGAGCTAGATGGTAAGCTAGTACACTCCCCTTTATAGCTTTTTGGGTAGTATACTGGATATCATACTCAGTTAGGATCATTTTCCATCTAGCGATTCTTCCAGATATAGCAGGCTTCTCGAAGATATACTTGATCGGATCCATCTTGGAAATCAGCAAAGTGGTATGAGTCAACATATACTGCCTTAGCCGGCGAGCAGCCCATACCAAAGCGCAGCAAGTTTTCTCGAGCAGTGAGTAGCGAGTCTCACAGTCGGTAAACTTTTTGCTAAGGTAATAAATGGCATGATCTTTTCGGCCAGACTCATCATGTTGGCCCAGTATGCACCCCATTGAGTTATCCAAAACAGTCAGATACATGATTAACGGCCTTCCTTCGACGGGTGGCATCAGAATAGGAGGTTCTAGCAAATACTCCTTGATCTTATCAAAAGCAAATTGACAATCATTGTTCCATTCAACTACCTGATCTTTCTTCAACAGTTTGAAAATAGGCTCACAGGTAGATGTCAGTGAGAGATGAACCTCGCAATATAGTTTAGGCGTCCCAAGAAACCTCCTCCTTTTCAGTGCAGGGGGCAGGCATTTCTTGTATAGCCTTGACTTTAGTAGGATCAACCTCAATGCCTTTGTTGCTGACAATAAATCCCAAAAGTTTACCAGACCTAACTCCAAAAGTGCACTTGCTTGGGTTCAGTCTGAGCTTATACTCTTTCAACCTGGCAAACAGCTTTTGCAAATGACCAAGGTGTTCTTCTTCTGTCTGTGATCGAGCTATCATGTCGTCTACGTAAACTTCGATCTCATGATGTATCATATCATGAAATAAAGCTACCATGGCGCGTTGATAGGTTGCTCTGCGTTCTTCAGTTCGAACGGCATCACTTTGTAGCAGAAGGTACCCCATTGCGTGACAAAAGTAGTTTTCTCTATGTCCTCGGGGGCCATTTTGATCTGGTTATATCCCGAGAATCCGTCCATGAAGGAAAAAACCTTGTGTTGAGCTGTGTTGTCAACCAAAATGTCAATATGCGGCAGTGGAAAATCGTCTTTAGGGCTAGCCCTATTTAAATCCTGATAGTCCACACACATTCTGACTTTGCCGTACTTTTTAGGCACGGGCACGATGTTAGCAACCCATTGTGGATAGGAGGTAACAGCCAGAAAGCCAGCGTTGAATTGCTTCATTACTTCAGCCTTAATCTTCTCAGAAATGTCAGGCCTCATTCGGCGAACCTTTTGCTTGATCGGTGAACAGTCTTCTCTTGTGGGAAGACGGTGAACCACGATATCTGTGTCTAACCCTGGCATGTCTTTATAAGACCAGGCGAAGATTTCAACATAATCGTTTAACAACTGCACTAAGCGCTCCTTGACACTTGGTTCCAGGTTGGCACCCACTTTTACTTCCTTCATGTCTTCCTCTGTCCCCAAGTTGACGGTTTCTAATAGCTCTTCATGAGTCAGAATGGCCCTCTCTTCTTATTGTAGAAGTCTGGATAACTCTCCTGGCACTTCACAATCTTCGTCAACTTCGTACTCAGCATGATTGACCAAATCTTCAGATTTATCGAAGGCTAAAGCAGAATAGTCACCCAGGGAATCCGGAACGGATGGGTACCTGCATTTGTGAGTGTGGGTGTGTGTAAGGGATAGCCATCCTTAAACAAACAAAAATGCAAAAGGAAAGAAAATGAACACAACAGTTTATAGATGAAAAATGTCCAATGATTCATTAAAAAATGGCATATGATTATGAAGAAAATCAAACCCTTACAAATGGACCTACATGCCCCGGGCGAGGCATGAGGTGAAAATAGTGTGCGAATTGTTTTAGTTATTACAGACCATAAAAATGGGAAATCATTCAAAGATAAAATTACTGGTTGATAAAGGTGATGGGAACAAAATCCTTTGCTTACTAGTTGCTCAAACCCCCTTCGACGGTCGGAAAGATCCAATCTTTAAAGTGGCTCCCTTCATCTTCATCTTCTACAGCATTAATTTTGTGATGAGTGATCCTTATGGGTGGCCCTCCAGCCTTGGAGCGACGCATAGCTTTTTGTCCTGCAGCAGTGAATCCTAACCCAAACTTGTCTGTCTTATGGGTAAAGTCAGGCAATTGTCCCCATACTGTACTCTTCCCTTCTTGGATCACCGCCTCCGCATCCTTGAGAGATGCCATCCTAGATACATGCTTGGGAACGAGAGGCACCTCAACCATTGTCTTCGCAACTGCTACTTCGGGAGAAACTTCCTCAAAATGCTGGAAAGGCGTTTCGATGAACTCGCCATCCAGCTCCACATAACGGAAGGAGTTGAGGTGGCTTATCATGTACTCTTCCTCGCCGTGCACCGTTATAATTTTACCCTTAACAGGATATTTCAGCATCTGGTGCAAAGAGGAGGTAATTGCCCCGGCATAATGGATCCACGGTCTTCCTAGCAAACATGAATATGACGGACGGATGTCCATCACATAAAAGGTTGAGTTGAAGACTTATGTGCCTACTTTGATAGGAATATCAACCTCTCCATGAACCATTCTCTTGGAACCATCAAAAGCCCTAACAATGATATTACTAGGCTTGAGAGTCAATCCTTAGCAGTCCAAACGGTCTAAGGCTTTCTTTGGCAGTACGTTTAAGGAAGAACCAGTATCAACTAAGACATGGGCGAGAGTGGTTCCCCGGCATTCAACTGAAACATGTAACGCATCATTGTGTTTCCTTCCTTTGGGAGTTAAGTCAGCAACGGAAAAGCCAAGGCCATTATCAGCAGTAAGACTGGCCACACATTCCTGAAACTGGTCAGTCGAAGTCTCTTGGGGAACATGTGCCGCCTTCAAGAATTTGATCAGGGCCTTAGCATGGGTCTCAGAACAGAGCAGAAGAGCCAACATTGAAATTTTAGAAGGGGTCTGCCCTAACTGTTCCACAACGTCGTAGTCACTTTTTCTGATTATTTTCAAGATTTCATCCATTTCTTTCTGAGTGGTTTCGGGGATAACCACAGCATGGGCCTTCTTCCTGACAGGAACTTCCAGTATCCCCTTACCCTTGTCGGTAGTTTCAGCGGATAGTCTTACTTCAGGAGTATCCAGTTCTTCAATCACTGGGCCTTGCACAGATGGTCCAACAGGCGCAGAAGCCTTCAAGGGTCCAAAAACTGCTCGAGGGGGAGCAATCTCCGGAGAAAAGATCCGGCCACTACGGGTTATCTTGCTTGTACCCGCGATGTTCCTTATATCAGGGCTTCCTTCTTCAAAAATCTCTTGGACTGTTTCGATTTGTTTGATGCCGTGGTAGAAGATTTCTCCCCCATAGTTCCACAGTATTGTTTTGCTGGATTTGTACAGGACAGGTCCCGGCATGGTGATCTTTAAAGGTACACATTCAGAGTTGGGTGTAATCTTGACAGGCCTTTTGCAAGCCTTGGGAGGATTGTCGGAAATGGTTATGATTGCAATATTGTTGGTTGTAGTAGCAAAAGTATCAGGAGTAACAAGATTGAAGGTATCAACAGGGGTTTTCTGGAAAAGTATCTCTTGGGTATCCATCAGGCGTTGGACACCTGACTTCAACATTGGGCAATCACCTCGTATTTTCAAACAAAAATAGCAGTCTTTACCACAACCAGGAAAGATCCCGGCTCTCAACAAATTTTCCTTAATCACAAGTAACAGCGTCAACAGGTCAACAACATCAGTAACATGAGTATCCTCCATAATAGCATGAATATTCTGGCCGTGCTTGGGCATCGGAGCAAATATAACATTGGGCTTCTCAGGAGCATCAAATTCTACTTCCTTAGCATCAATCAGATCCTGGATTTTATTCTTAAGCGCCCAGCAATTATTGGTATCGTGCCTAGCGCTGTCGGGATGGTAGGCACACTTGGCATTAGAGTGGTAGTATGGAGAGGAGGTGTTAGGGTTCTTTGGCGCCTCCTTCAAACTGGTCAGATTCAGCTTCAACAAATGAGGAAGTACCTGAGCGGGCATCATGTTGATGCGGGTGAACTGCCGTTGTGGCCTTTCCACCCGTTGTTGATTAGGTCTCGACCGATTATTACGAGGTTGATTATTTGACAAATTTTGAATCATCACAGCCCCTACAGTCGGCCGGCGCTCAGTTCTTCCTAATCCCTTTTGAGAATACACAGCAGATGCTTCCTTCTTAGCCGGGAAGGGTTTCTTAACAGCCGCGGATGCGGAAGCATCCTTTTGAATCTTTCCACTCTTAATACCATCCTTAACCCTTTCGCCGGTCAAAATCAATTCAGTAAATCCCGCGGAAGAACTTCCGATCAGATGATTGAAGAAGGGGCCAGACAGGGTCCCCAGAAACATGTCAACTAACTCCCTATCTGATAGTGGTGGATGCACCCTTCTTGCCAGATCACGCCACTTCTGCACATACTCTTTAAACCCTTCAATGGAAGCCATTCCCATACTTTGTAACTGAGTACGGGTGGGCGCCAAGTCAGCATTGTATTGACACTGACGATAAAAAGCAGCTGCCAAGTCTTCCCAATTGTGAACCTCTGATCTTTCGAGCTGATAAAACCAGTCTAACTGAGTGCCAGACAAGCTGTCTTGGAAAAAGTGTACCCAGAGGTCTTTATCGGATGAATGGGGTTGGATTTTTCTGACATACGACCTCAGGTGCATCTTAGGGCAAGACAGACTGTCGTACTTGGCGAATGTTGGCACCTTGAACTTGGGAGGGATAACAATCCCAGATACCAGCCCTAGTTCTTCAAAATCCAATTCGGGGACCCTCTGCAACTCCATAGCTTCCAATCTATCTTCAAGGTTCTTATATTTATCTTCCGCTGGTGGATACTGTTGTTCGGAGTAGTCTTCGTCTTCTTCCTCTTCCTCCTCTTCAACCTCGGATTCAGAAGGTACAGCAGTCCCTTTCCCTTTACCGACCCATTCGTCAGACGTTGAGGGGAACTCAAGAACTCTCCTTGCTTGATGCTCAAATCTTCTTCCCAAAGTGGCTACTCTAGGTCTCTTTTTCTTTTTCTCTTTATTCTTCTCCAACAAAACTTTGAGGTCCTCTTGACCCTTTGCCAAGGTCATGAGGACTTGTTGGAACTGTGAATTTTGTGCCTGTAGATCCTTTACCGTTTGCTCCAAATCCATCTTACTGAAATAAACAGCAGAAAGATAAGGAAACCTGGCGTGAAGACCTGTTTATGCATATGATGAATGGTATGTTATTCATGTAATGCATTCAAGGGCTCAAAAATTCAAATTTGTTGCAAACAAAAAGAACGCATGTCATATTAAGAAGAAATTTGTTAGTACATAAGTGCCCCATGGGCGAAATATTACAAAATTCTTAATGTAAAAAGACATTGCGCATCCTCTTTGGTGCGATGTAAGTGTTGAGAGTTTCCTCCTCGTGAAGTCGGCGGGTGAGCTCCAACACCTTCTTCTCACTGGCATAGAAGCTGGCTTCAAAAGTATCCCGTTCTTCCTTGATTTGGATACAACTCTTTTGCATTTCTTCCCATGATGTTGGCATGTCAGGATGTAGGATGGTGTATGGAACCTCTCCTTCCGTAACAGGCTCTTTGATTAAGGGGAGAATGTGAGGGTATGGCATCATAAGATTTTGGGAGCGGGTTCGTACCCACTTGAGGTAAGGCTCAAGGGGGATGGAGTTCTTATGCCCCAGTGTCTTACTATCCACCTTGTTAGGCATCCTCCAAGCTCTGATGAACCTTTGTCGAAGTCCTTGCGTATCATTGTCGAAGTCAAAAACTAGGTCAGGAATCAGCATGTCATGAGGGCCATCCCTCCGAGCATATCCAAATTGTCTCAAAGCTAGACAGGGGTTGTAGGTGATGCCTCCCCTAATGCCAAGCAGTGGGACATTAGGGAATTCCCCACAATAATCAATGATGATGACATTTTCCCTGGACCGAGAACACCAATGTACATCAGAATGTGTGAGGGCCATCAATCGTTGTGACCACCTTAAACCCTGCTCATTCTTCAAAACTGATTGTGGAAGGTGAGAAATAAACCACCTTGCTAGGAGAGGAGTACAGCACATGAGAACACCTCTTTTCCTCATTGTTCGTGTGTAAAATGAGTGTAGGATGTCCCCAAGCAATGTAGGTATAGGATTCCTGGACATGAAGATCTTGACAGCATTCACATCTATAAGCTGATTAGGGTTTGGGAACAAGACCAACCCATAGATGAGGAGTGCCACAATCTCTTCAAATGCTTGTAGATCAAGAGAATTCCAGCAGTCTTGTGCTTTCTCAAACAGAAACTTTGTCAAGAAGCCCTTAATGCCACTTCTGGTTTCCCAATGCCCCTTGATGTCAGATGGTTGCAAGTGTAATGCTTGAGCAACATCTTCAGGCTTTGGTTCTTTTTCCGTACCGTTGTAGGGTAGTTGATGAAGAATAGGAATTCTCAGGAGTTGAGAAAATTCCTCCAAAGTAGGAACCAATTGGTAATCAGGGAATATGAAACAGTGGTGTAGGGGGTCAAAGAACTGGAAGAGAACCTTCACCATGTCTTCTTCAATGCTGGTGTTGACCAAGTTGAGGAGTCTACCATGTCTTTCACTGAAGAGAGAATTCTCGGGAATCCTGGATGTAAGCTCCTTGAGTTAAGGAGGGATTCTCACAAGGTTGACTTGAATTGTTTTCCTGCGAAGAGATTCCATGACCTACAAAACAAGAACAAAGATGAAGATCCAAACCCTTGAAATGGTTAGTGGATGCACATGATGCTTTATGATGTTCATGATGTATGCACAAGTACATGTACAGGCAAGTCACACAAAACCCTAGTTTCAGGCTTGCATGAGGTTTCATAGGTTAGTACCCTCTTGAGTTTAGTTAGCTTAAAACCTGTCCTATAAATAGTAATCGGGTTCTAAGGAGCTCAATATCACTGGATTGTTTTCTATGTTCATTGTTTTGGTTTATCCATTAACTAGCGACCAAAATATTCCAAGAAAATAACCCTTAATGAGTGTAGTATCGAGTATCTACCAACTTCGGACTGCACCAAAGTCGGTCATCTCACTACTCCTAATAAAAGGCCGAGATGGTCAAGTAAGGTTCTAAAAGTTCATTAGTGCTTCGTGACATCACTCAGCGGCCCCGTATTCTCTTTGATTGACTCAAAGGCTATCGGTACTCACAAATATGTCGCACTAATATAGCTATTGCTTCAACCGTGTCGGTATACCCCGCACAGTTTCCACAATGTATTGTTATTTACCTATGAATGTTTCCTAAATCCGGGTGGAGGATTTCAAGCCCAAACAAGGGAACCAAAATGTAAAGCAATCAAAGCAAACAATAATCATGCAAAGGGTGATCTAAGCCCTAAGGTTACTCCACTTTTAGAAATATCCCCAGCAGAGTCGCCAGTTCTGTGATACGGTGGGAGAACTGACTTGGGATTTTGCGTTTGTGTTCGCAAATGTTTCGGTTTAGCAAGAGTCTCCACCGACTTTTTATTTTATCCTAAGGAAAGGTCAAAAAGCACAGGAAAGACCTTTGAGATGTTTTCTTGGGTTCGGGGAGTAGATTATAGAAAGGGAAGGTATTAGCACCCTTTCTATCCATGGTTATCCATGGGCTCTTAGTTACTTGCTTAGATCACTTGCTTAGCTTTTCAATTGTTTGAAATGGTACTCTTCAATTGTTTGAAATAGTGCTTTGTGTGTGGTTTTGAAAGATGTTTTGAAAAGAGACCATCGTTGTGGCAACCTTTGTAATGATTCTTGTTTGAATGTATACAAAGATGTTTTTGTCTTTTGAAAAGTTTTCAATGTTTGAAAGTAGGGTTTTGAAGTTGTATTGTGAAGTGTGTTTTGAAAAGTAGCAAGGATGTTTTTTGCAAGCTTGATCAAGTAACTAAGAGCTATCTACCCTATTTTACTCAAAGATCTTTCTTATGTTTTTAACCATTTTAACAGTGTTGTTTCACCATTGTATTTGGTGAACAACCTTGTGTTAGGATGTTAAACGGGACAGGTGCGGGTCATCGTATAGACCATGATAGCAATTGTGTCAAGTATTTCTGGAAATTTTCTTGAGGGACTTGATCATTTTGTTTAGGCAACTCAGATAACGTCATCGAGGGACTATGATCTTTTGTTTTGTTTTTGTTTTGCCAAAGTACTTGACATGCAACCATGGCCCATTTTTGAAGGCAACAAGTGGATTGGAACCCTAGGGGTGCAAGTGTGCATTGTGTTGTCATTTTCATGCATTTTTGTCTTGTATTAGTCAAGCTATTTGTTTGATTTTGGATTTTTGCATACAAACCCTAATCTTTCTATCATGGCATATTTGAAAGCAATAAAGTGCGTAAAAATAAATCTACGACTATTACAACATTGATATGGGGAGGGGGATACAAGTTTGAATAGGGGTGATTTTGATAAGAAATTAAATTCTAAGTTATTACAATCAAATTGAATGTACAAGGCATAATATTTAAATAAATACAATTAAATAAATATCAAATAAAATGTATTATGCAAAAATGATTTTTATGTATGTAAAAAGTATTTTTCAATGTGAAGTAAAGATAATAAAAAAGGAAGCCAATTTTAATTATTTTGTTATTTTAGAGCAAAAACTCTAATTCTTAATAAATAGTATTATTTATATACTTATATACTTTATTTTAATAAATAATTAGGTCAAAAATACAAAATACTACATTTTCATTATTATTAATACTTTACACTAAAAATATCTTTTTTTTTAATATATATATATATATATATATATATATATATATATATATATATATATATATATATATATATATATATATATATATATATATATATATATATATATATATATATATATATATATTAAATATAAAAAAATAGAAATTAATTATTTATCAAAAAATGTGCATATTCTAGAAAATATTTTCAAGTGTAAATAAAAATAATAAATGAAGATAAGTATATTCTTTGTATTATTTTTGTATTTTAATAAAAAAAGAACATAGTTTATTTACCTATTCATACTAGTAAAATAAAAATGAATATGAAATAAATATGAAAAATATAGAAAATAACTTTTTGGCATTTTTTATATTTGGACAAAAAATAATAAAGTCAAAATAAAAAATAAAAATGTTAAAATGATAAATATTCAAATAAATGGGCCAGGGGGTGCAAACTGAATAAAGGGGTGTCAAAAGTAAAAGAAACCAGGCCCAACCCAGAATCCACTTCTTCTTCTTCCTTTGAACAAAACACGCGCGCTTCTGTACACAAATGCCATCTCCTGATTCTTTAATTTTTTGACAAAACTCATAACATGAACATTGTAGAGCATTAAACAACGAATCCAACCATATAAAAAACTTGGACTAACTCTCAAAGACCAAAGAGAATTTCTCTGGCCCTAATTCTTAACCTAGTTTTTTCAGAAAGTTCATGAGTGAAATTCTCTTAGCACGACTAATGTAAATGAAAACTAAGAATATGTATGGCTTCAGGGCTATGAGTATAACATATTTCATTCACAAACCTAAGCCTAATCATTCCTAAATAGAGAGATAGAAGTCCATGAAATACCTGTTTCAGTTGAGTTCGAGTTGGACAATGTAGCAACCTTCAATGGTGTTTGAGCTTCTTTTGAGCTCGCCTGAGGTCCCAGGAAGCTTTTCCAATGCTTGGCTTGTTTTGAAACAGCTTGAATCGTACTGTAGAACTCAATCTGCAGAGCTTTGAAACAAAAATGGCAAAGTGTGTTAATGGTGTTACAGCTTGCAATGGAGGCCTAGGATAGTTCAGGTGAGTTGATTGGAAGGTGTTTGAAGTATCTTGGGACAAAACGCACGATGGAATTTGGTTATGGCTTCAAGTTTGCAGAGCTTGCCCTGTTTTGCAGCAAAACAGGGATTTTGTGTACAAGGGGGCTTGGGAGGCAGAAGGGTCGTGTTTCTGGCTTGTTTGGAGGTATGAAACTGGTTTACAATGTTTGTGTAAGCTGGTTTCAACAGATGTGAGAGATGGATATGTTTTGCAACTTTTCTTCTTTTTCAAGCAAGAGTGTGTGTCCCCCCAATGCAGGCATGTACAAGCCCTATATCATGCTGCATACTTTTCTCTTGGTTCTTGGAATTGGTTGATTTAATCTTGTTTCAGAGATATGGCCCCATGCCTCAAGGATTTTGGTTTGACATAAAGTGCAACTTTACAAAAATGGCATTTTACCTTTTACCACTTAAGGATTAATCTTGTATGCAATGTCCAAATGACCAAGATAACACCTTAACTCAATGGTTATGCATTAAATTATGGAATACAAACTGGTTTTGAGGCCTTCAAGCTAGCACCAAACATGCTGATTTGAAAATGCAAGTTTGTATGAATATGTATTGGCCATGGCAAAAGTGAGTTTTTGCCAACTTCAAGCATTCGATTCTCTCTAACCACAAAGGTGTTTGAGGAATTCTTGGACAATTTGGAAAGCTTGGAACATTTACTATAATCCATCTTTGAAATGAAACTTGAAACTCCGAGTGGAACTATGTGAAAAGTGGCCAAGAAGATGGGTCAAAATCCTGCCTAGATTAGGGCAAATTTTCTCTAAGTTAAAAGTTTTAGGTACCGTTGTTCCAAAAAACATAACTTGAGCTACAAGCTTATTTTGAGAAAACCTGTGAATAAAAGTTATAGACTTTGTGATGGACTACAACTTTCATGTTGCAAGTTTTCTTTGAATCCATTTTCATCTTGGTGAAAAAATGGGACAAAGTTAGGAAAAAAGAAGAAAATTCCATAACTTAGAAAATTTCTAAGTTATGAAATTTTCCCATTTTAAACCCTAATTTGCATTTTTGGGTTTCTTGATGAACAAGTTTCATAATTTGACATGTCTTGATGAAAAATAACTCTTGGCACTTGATTTTGACCAAAAAGTCAAAGTTTGACTTTTCAGTGTACAGTCAAATTTTGATCAGTTGATTGAAAAATTCATCTGTCAATCCTATGCATTTGAGATCTTTTGAACTTGTTGAATGGGTCAAGACAATGTCATTGATTCCTTGAGTCCATGTGTGAGCTTGATTTTCCATTGGCTAGGTCAAACAGTCAAAAATTGCCTTTGTGCAGTCAAAACCCTAAAAATGACCATTTTGCCCCTTTGGTGATCTGATCAAATTTCTTGTGGAATTGTGATTCAAACTTGATCAAATGGTTCATATGAGTTTATAATGTTGATGTGGGTCAAATTTCATGAGGTTTGACTGTCAATTGGCCACAGTTGACTTTTTCCCCAATACAGCTGATTTCTAGGTCAACTGTCCAATTGACTGGGCAAAATTTTGAACCAAGGCTTGAAACTTGGTATGGACAAACTTGTGAGTCCAATATGAAGAATTAAAGTCAATTTGGGCATTTTAGGTCAAAACATCCCTGTACAAACTCAAACCCTAATTTAGGTCAACAGTGCAAGGAGGTGTCTTGAGCAGGGCAAACTCTAGTTTGATCTTGAGTTCCAAAAGTCTTGTGATGAGAAAATGTTGATAAAATGAGAGGCCAAATTTTGGGGTACAACAGGGACATATCAGTACTCAGTGTCAGAAGTCAAAGGAAGCTCAATCCGGTGGGAAGGTTTTTGCTTTAGCAAGAAATTAGACACCCAATGAAGACCGACTTATCAGAGGTATATGTTTCATTAATAGTACTCCTTTAATTATTGTTATTGATATTGGTGCTACACATTCTTTTATTATTTTTGATTGTGTGAAAAGATTAGGTCTTGTGTTGTCTATATGATTGGAGAAATGGTTATCGAGACTCCAGCTAAGGATCGATGACTACTTCTCTTGTATGCTTGAAATGTTCTTTGTCAATCTTTGACAAAGATTTTATTGTGGATCTGGTTTGTTTTCCATTGAATGGTCTACATGTGATCCTAGGTACGAACTGGTTGGAATCCAATTTTATGTTTATATTAATTGCTATAACAAATTTGTTCGGTTTCTCGCTCCTGGTGAGGAGGAGGACGTTGGTATCTTATCTGCTAGGCAGTTGTACGCGTTGGTGTAGGATAAAGTTCAAGTGCTTTCATTGATGGAATTTTTATCTATAGAAAGTCAAGCTGCAATTGATGAGTGGCAGGTGGTGCGTGATTTTCCTGAAGTTTTCCCCAATGATATATCAGATTTGCCACCAGAAAGAGAAGTGGAGTTTTCTATTGATCTTGTTCCTATTATCGGGTCTGTTTCGATGGCACTGTACAAGATATCGACATCTGAGTTAGCAGAGTTGAAGAAGCAATTGGAAGACTTGCTTGAAAATAAGTTCGTGAGACTAAGTGTGTCGCCTTGGGGAGCTCTGGCATTGCTGCTGAAAAAGAAAGACGGCAGTATGAGATTGAGCGTAAATTACCGTAATTGAATAAAGGGACAATCAAGAACTAGTATTCATTTTCGAAGATAGACAACTTGATGGACCAATTGGTGGGTGCACGTGTGTTTAGCAAAATTGACTTGAGATCGAGTTATTATTAAATCTGAGTAAAAGATAGAGATATTCAAAAGACGGCTTTCAGGACTCGGTATGGGCATTATGAGTATTTGGTGATGTCGTTTGGTGTTTCTAATGCACCAGGTGTATTCATGAAATATATGAACATAATCTTTCATCGGTATCTAGACAAGTTCGTGGTGGTCTTTATTGATGATATTTTGATTTATTCTAAGTCAGAAGAAGAGCATGTCGAGCATTTGGAATTGTATTGCAAGTGTTGAAATAAAGAAATTATATGTGAAGTTGTCGAAGTGTGAATTTTGGTTAGAAAAGGTTAGTTTTTCTTGGCCATATTATTTTAGGTGATGGTATTGCGGTGGATCCATCCAAAGTAGATGCAGTATTGCAGTGGGAAGCTCAAAGATCAGTTATGGAGATTAGAAGCTTTTTAGACTTGACTGATTATTACAGAGGAGAAACAGAAGCTTAGGGAATTCGTTGAAGAAGAAACATAAACGATAATAAAAAGTTGAAAACTAACGAAGAGAACTTGAACATGAATAAGGAAACCATAAGCTATAAGAATGACAATGGCGAGAGAAATAGTACTGACAGACAACTAGAGTAGTAGTTTGGCGAGAATAAGTTTTTATGACTTATGATTTCTATTTTTTATGTTTAGAGTTTGGTTTTGGCTACTATTTTGTTCAAACAAAGGAAGCGTAAAAAAGATGGAGAAATATTGGACCGATACAAAATTTGAGCTTAATAATGAACTAAATAAAAGATTAAGTAGGTATTTATAATTATCGGTTCGTTTCATCAGTTTAACAATTTCTAAAAACTAAAACCGAGAATCAAATCAAACCACCTCGATTTTTATTATTTTGGTTCAATTTTTAAACCAAACCAAAATCACTCGATTTTTTTCCAATTTAATTTAATTTGAATTATCGATTTATTTGATTTTTTTAATCCGATTACATTCTTAATAATTGAATAAAATGATTAGTTTTCTGTTTTTTTTTTCCATCCATTTACTATGACTTAATCTCTCCGAAAGAAGACATATATAATGGGATAATAAAAAAGTTAATTAATAGCATCAATTGACTCACCAATCTCAAGCCAATAAAAACTGCCAGAAATACCAATACATTGAATTATGTCATTAAGACATACGTCATAAGAAAAGAAGCATAGTAAATTTACTACTTTGTATAAATGTTTTGTGATAAAGGATAAAAAATAAGTCGTAAATTATTTGGTTTTAATTAGGACTACCTTTTTAATTTATCACCCATTTTTTATTTTAATTGATAAATTTGTTTAATTTTCTATATTTTTTAATTTTAAATATATATTTTTCCCAAATCAAGGAGCAAGAGAGAGTTTGACGGTATTTGAT
Source organism: Vicia faba (assembly GCA_948472305.1). Taxonomy (NCBI): domain Eukaryota; kingdom Viridiplantae; phylum Streptophyta; class Magnoliopsida; order Fabales; family Fabaceae; genus Vicia; species Vicia faba. The sequence goes on along the minus strand of OX451739.1, from coordinate 1,186,496,605 downwards.
TTTGTTGCACTCTTTTATATATATATATTATATATATATATATATATATATATATATATATATATATATATATATTATATATATATATATATATATATATATATATATATATATATATATATATATATATATATATATATATATATATATATATATATATATATATATATATATATATATATATATATATATATATATATATATATATATATATATATAGAGAGAGAGAGAGAGGAAATGTATCTTGAAGAACTAATATCTATTATGAGAAATAAAAAATTAATTATATTTATTGTCAAATTTAATTAATATTTAAATTTTAAATATTCTATATTAAGAGACATCTTACTGAATTTTTTTATTAAGCTTAATATGTAAAATTTCATAAAAAGATATTCTTACTGAAAATAATTTTATCCCAATAATTATATATTAATTATAAAAAGTGTATTTTATTAAATATTTTTCTATTACGTTTAATATTTATAAATTCTCATAAAATTATTTTTATATTTATTATAATTATACTTAATATTAGAAAATCAAATCAGTTTATTCTTTGAATTCTTTGAAACTAATGATAATTAAAACAATGAACTCTGTAACTTCTGTTAATTTTTTATTTATTAATCTCTATCTCAATAGTTAAAAGGTTATTAAAATATTAGGAGTATGTTTGATTTTAAAAGTAAATGTAGAAAAAATTATTTATGAAAATAATTGTAAAAGTTACATATAATTATATAAAATGCTAGATACAATGTTAACCAGTTAACAAAGTTTTTTTATAAATCAAATCAATTTTCTAAGAGTTAAGATTTTTCAAAGAAATCTATGACATAATTTTATTAAAAAATAACTTAAATACTAGAAAGATGAGTAAATAATTATGCTTTTGATTATTTTTAAATAATAATATATTTCAGATTTTTTATTTGAAAATTATTTTTAATTTTCAAAAATGTTTATAGTTTAGATAATTTTAATTTTAAATAAATTTAATACTAGATACATTTAAATTATATTTTATATTCATATCATAACTAAATATTAAAAATGCTTATAACAAATATCTTAGTAATATTTTAATATAGATATATTCATTCCAATAAAATAATATGGGTAAGAATTTATTTTTATGGAATTTTTATATATTATGCTTAATAGAAAAAAAAAGTTCAATAAAATACTCTGAATATGAAATTTTTAAATCTCAAATGTTAATTAAATCGAATGAGTGATATGAATAATTCTCATTTTTCATAAATCTATTATATATATATATATATATATATATATATATATATATATATATATATATATATATATATATATATATATATATATATATATAATATATATATATATATATATATATATATATATAAATATATATATATATATATATATATATATATATATATATATAGATAGATATATATATAGAGAGAGAGAGAGATACCAATAAATAAGATAAATCTTTTAGATTTATCAACCGTTTTTCTTAAAATAAATATTTGAAAATAATTACGGGTGATAATAATTTATCGTACTTAATCAGTGTGGATCGTCACAACTTACGTCGAGCAGAATTTGAGAGTGAGGTGGGGGTACATGCAAGATACTCTGATACCAAAATGAGATACGGAATGGTGCAAGTAAGTACGAGAGTGAGAAATGTTCAATATGTAACCCTCTTAAGAGAGAGGATACTTATAGCCCCCAGCGCTGGGCCAAGCTCTCCTCATTGGGCTGGTCAAGCAGGCCCCAAAATGGAGACTGTCAGGTCCTACGTGAGTAGTGGGGACCAGCATGTGGTCCCCCACCTGGATGACTTCCTCCACATGATCAGTAGGATATGGATGCGGTCTTTCCGGAGCCACGAATACTCTCTGATATTTGGAGATGTTAATAGTCAACCCTACGAGGAGGATGCTCGTGGGGGTGCTTCTACTTGTCGTGGATGTTCCCCGCCAGACACGAGGTCATGTGGGAGGATCAGTCCTGGTCGAGGAGAGGATTGGAGGGTGACCTCGGGGTCCTCCTGACCGGCGATGATCTTCCTAAGACTAACTGGGTTTATCCCTGTGTGGTGAGGCTACCTCCTCGTAGAGAGTGGGAGTTGTTGTCCAACGCAGTTGAGGGCAGAACTGGCCAGCATGCCTTGACAGGCATAATTGGGTTGGGCCTCACATGGAGTTGGGCCAACGGTAGACCCAGTCTAGAACAGGAGCCCCCAAGTCGTTGCTCCTGATGAAGGAGTTATGACTTTAGTCCAGCTTTTTCTCTTACGATGTGCGTCACTCGATGAGGATCTTTCCTTGTGTTGACGGAGAAGGTCGTCGGTACATGGGCTTACTCGAGCAGCGTTCAGAATGGATTCGAGAGAGAATCATTCTAGTTGTTCCTCGACTCGCAGGGATAGGAAAGCCTGCGGGGTGTAGACACGTGGCGTGACCTTTGGGATTGTAATGATGACCTAGGGAATAGGGGCCATCATTAACTGAGCGCGTAGATGTCGAGGAGAAATACGGTTGGTGAGCTGCCCGACGTGACGTTTTGCATTCCACGTCAGCTCTATATATAGCACCCCAAGGCCCATTATTCACATTTACATTCTCGTGCTCTTCACTCTCCCTATTGCCAACACCGTGCCGTTTTCTTCAACCGCTAACGCCGTCGTAGAATCTGCTTGTGTTCTTCATCTACCCTCGTTATTCTTCATCTACTCTTGTCCAAGTAAGCATTTTTCGTGATACTCTTTGTTTGGATTGGCTTTGATGATGTTTTAGTTGTAGAATTTTGTAACTGGGAGGTTTTGCTCGGGGTATTCATGCGTACTATTCATGATTGAACCCGTGATATTCATCTTTTCACCGACATTTAGATGAATTTACCCCGTGGTCTCCATACGTCCCCACGAAATTCATGAATTTTGCACAAGAAATGTATGCAGTCGTCGGAGAATTCATGAGTTTAGATGGCAAATTCATACTTTGCTCGCTGTATTCATCATGTGCTCGTGGTGTTCATGAAAACAAGTGTTCGTCGTTATAACCGGTGTGTGGTCTTATAAGACTGGCATGATTTTCATGAACTGGTCGAGGGTCGTGTATTTCCCCTTTCTGCACGAGTGACTGTCGACTTAGCTTGGATGCCGCATAACCTTTTCACCTGCGTCGTGGAGGGATGGATTTGGATTTGCTATCGAATTCACTGGTTTCTTCTGCTTTACAGGTAAAATGGCCTACACTTCCGAATTGTCCGAGCACATAGACGCCGAAGAGACCAGCGTAGCCGAGAAGGGTGTCAACTTGGTTGACACGGCCGATGATCCTGCATTGGCTTGGATCGGGGCAGAGCCTCAAGGAATAGCCTCGATATACAGTTATAATAGGAGGCATGCTTATACTATCGTCGAGTATGGCGACGATCAGGAAGGTTTCCAAAGGAACTTCAAGATCTTACGACCGACGCCCACCGCTCGAATATGCTCGGAGTTCGAGGAAGACCTCTTCCCCATGTACGAGGTCGTATTCCAAGACTTGGGGCTTCGCCTTTCCTTCAATGATTTCCAGATGGGGGTGTTCAATCACTTGAACCTAACACCCTCTCAGCTTCACCCCAACGCCATTGCCTTCATCCGGGCATTTGAGACTTATTTCCGGTTCCTGAGGATCGGGGCGACCATTCCCCTGTTCTTCAGGGTTTTTCATCTACAACGACAGTCCTGGGGAGGGAAACACAGTTGGGTCTCCCTCAAACAGTCTAAGAGGTTGTTCAGGATGTACATGAACTCTATCCGCGACTTCAAAGACAGATGGTATGTCGTGCAACCTTCTACTCAGGCAATCATGGACGTCGTGTTCGACCCGACTTCCGTTGTGGATGAAGACGGTGAGCCGTGCTATGATGTGGAGGGTAAACTAGAGATTGGGAGACTCGCGAAGTTTCCCATCCATTGTTTTTCGGGCCACTACGATCATGGTCTTGGACATTACCATACTCCTGCCGGCGGCATGAGCACTAAGGATGAAGAGGCATATGACGTCCTTAATCGGTTCGTCGACGGGTTCTTCCCCTCCAAGTGGGTCACTAGAGAAGGACATGACATCCTCGATGAAGATGGTGAGCCGATGTTCAAAGCGTGCTCGATCAACACCAAGGCGCTCGTTGAGTGTCATTCTTACGGGAAAGTCGTGAATCTCTTAAGTTTTTGTTCTCTTGATTTTACTATATTTTTTACTTCTTGACTTGACCTCTTTTGTTTTCCCGTCGAGGATGACCTGAGGATACTATTTTTTTTTACAGGTAACACGGCGGAGCACCGTGAGAGATTATTGAAACTGACCCAAGAGAAAAAGAGCCATAAGAGGTTGGTGAAGCCGCGCCAGACTACACGCATGGGTTCAATTTCCGAACCGGTCAAGGAGGGATCAAGTGGGTCATCGGGCACCCGCGATACTGAGCAACATGCTGCTATGTTAAGCAAGAAAAGGAGTCTCCCAGAAGGTGGGCTCGTTGATGTGACTAAGGGAAGGGCGACTACCCAAGCCTTCAACCTACCGCCCTGTTTCGTGGAGAAATATTTCTTCGAGGGCTTCCCTCTGACTGTGTATGACAATGAGTCTGACATCATCAGGCGACTCGACGAAGAGGGTCGAAAGAAGCATCTGGCTTCCAGTATGGTCGGGCTTATGAAGGTGGTGGAGATGGTCGTGGTCCTTGCGGGCGAAGGGGCCAGCTCTTCTAGTCGGGTCAAGGAATTAGAGTCGGAGAAAGCGAATCTTCAGGTGAAGACACAGAAATTAAGGACCTCCCTCGAACGAAGCGAGGAGATGTTTCGGGATCAGGCCGATGCGTTGGCGAGGGAGAAATAAATAGCTGAAAAAACCTTCGAGGAAAAGGATTATCTCCTGCTCGACAAAGAATTGTGGGAGAGCAAAAGAGAACGGCTGGAGAGGGAATTCGCTGACCTGAAGGCTGCCATGATTCCCATGGAGGGTGAACTCGAGGGGGTAACTGATTGGCACACTCACACCGATTTTGTTTCTTGGATTCAAATTCTTGAGTCAGACTGCGTCGATGCTTTGGCTGATGGCTTCGAGGCTACCGTGAACCATCTGTCTGTGTTAAACTTGGGGCTCAACACCAAAGGAACCGGGGTTCTGTCCCGGGTGATTGATGGTCAGGTGGTTCCTCCTACTGACTCTCCCGAGGTAGAAGTGGGCAATCCTAGGAGTGATTAGCATTTTTTAGATAACTTATCTATTTATATTTGGGCATGCGTGCCCGTAATTTTTTTGTAACATTCAGACATCATCGACTCTAGCGGTCGACATTTATAAATGCTTTACTTTACTTTAATGTCTTTATGTTTTTGCTGATGTTTGCTTATTTTTTGCTCGTCGTTGTTTTTGACTTATTTATTCCATGAATATTTGTATATTCCATGTGTGGAGATGTACGTTCGACCTTTGTTATGGTCGATAAAATTTTTCCATGAAAGTTTGTGTTTTCCATGTGTGGAGACGTATGCCCGACCCTCATATTGTTCGGTACATGTTAGGATGTGTCGAGGAGGCAGAGTAGGGATCCGCCGTTGGGATCTTAAACTCGTGGCATGAACTGCCCATCGCGAGATGGGTGTTCTGCCATGTTGGGGACTTCGACAGCAGAACTCAATTGAGGTTTCCATGTCGGGCTAAGATCTTGCTCGTGAAATTAATAAAATATAGCCTTTCCCTGATGTTTGGAGGCCATGTTCGTGCCTAGACACACCTACGTGGTCGAGCTCGTCCCCTCGTCGGTTGGAGAGGATCGATCGACTGCTAACGCCCGTAACAGGTGAAGGACTTAGCTATAGTATTGTTTTAGCTTCGCAACATTCCAAAGTTGAGGTAGTGGTTCTCCATTTAATTGTTCGAGGTAATATGCTTCGGTGCCTGTGGCTCCTTGGACGCGTTATGACCCCTCCCAGTTTACGTCCAGCTTCCCTTCATGGGAATCCTTCTGGTTTCTTTGCAAGACTAGGCTGCATACTTGAAATTCGCGCTTTATGACTTTGTTGTCATGGCGTAGGGTTATATGTTGTTTAAGTGTGTCCTCACGAAGACCTTCTCCTGAACAGATTTCTTCGACTAGGTCGATCTCATCTCTGAGGGCCTCGTCGTTTATCTCCTCGCCGAGCGGCATTTCAGTTCTCTTGGATGGCTCCGTGATTTCTACATTGATGACGGCTTCGGTGTCGTAGGTTAGTCAGAATGGTGTCTCTACAATCGTTGAATGGGGCGTTGTTCGATAAGCCCATAGGACGCTGTGTAGTTCTTCGACCCAACCCCTATTGGCTTCGCCCAGCCTACATTTGAGTCCTTGCAAGATGACTCTATTCACGGCCTCGGCCTGCCCATTAGTTTGGGGGTGTTCGACTGAGGTGAAATGCTGCTTGGTGCTGAGTCTGGCGACGAAGTTTTAGAAACTTTGAACGGTGAACTGCGTCCCATTATCGATGACGAGCGCTTACAGTATTTCGAATCGGGCAAGTACGTTTCGCTTATAGAAACGGAGGATATTGTGTGAAGTGATTTTATCCAAAGCTTCAGCTTCTATCCATTTTGTAAAGTAGTCGACGGCTACGATAAGGAACTTATTTTGATATGTTCCTTGCACGAAAGGTCCGAGGATATCCATTCCCCACTATGTGAATGGCCACTGGGAGGATAGTGTTGTGAGCTTGTGTGGAGGTGCGAGGTGCATGTCCGTGTGTTTTTGGAACTTGTCACATTTCTTGACGTGTTCCTTCGCGTCTTGCTTCATGGTCGGCCAGTAATAGCCCGCTCGCAGGGCCTTCCTTTCCAGGGACCTCCCGCCCATGTGTTAGGTGTTGATTCCCTCGTGGATTTCACGCAATATCTCGGGGATCATGGTCTCCTCAACACACTTCAAGAGCGGGATGGAGAATTCTTGATGGTAAAGTTTGTGTTCGAGTACCACATATAAACAGGCTCGTCGTTTGGTTGCGGTCGCCTCTCTTTGATCCACGGGGAGCTCCCCCTTTGTCGGGAAATTGAATACCGGGGCCATCCAACATGAGTTGTCCCCGATGGAATTCACTTCGGGCGGCACAGTGGACCTTTCAATGCTCGGGCGAGAAAGGGATTCTTCTATGAAGGATTTGTTCCCGCCTTTCTTCTTCGTGTTCACGAGCTTTGAAAGTATGCCGGTCCGCGTGTTTTGCTTGCGTGCCATGTGCGTGATTTCTGCCCGATCAAACTTGTTCATATGTTCTATGATAAAGTTTAAATATTCAATGAGGTTGTGGTTCTTAGCCTGGTATCCCCCTTGAACTTGAGATGAGACAAGTTAGGAGTCAGTGAAAATGTGTATCTCTCGGGCACCTAGGTCCTCGGCTAGTCTTAACCCTACGAGCAAAGCCTCGTATTCAGCCTGATTGTTCGAGGTTGGAAAGGAAAGAGTGAGAGAGAGTTCGATCACGACGCCTTCCTTGTTTTCAAGGAGGATTCCTGCTCCACTTCCTGTCGAGTTGGAAGCTACATCCACAAAGATGGTCCACTTGCTCCTTCCCTGCGGGGGGGGGGGGGGGGGGGGGGGCGTGAGCGGTTATCTCTGTGACAAATTTGGCCAGAGCTTGGGCCTTGAGGGCCTTTCTGCTTTCATACTGGATGTCGAATTCCGAGAGCTCCAGGGACCATTTTAGCATTCGACCTTCCATGTATGTTCGACCTAGGAGTTGTCTTACAGGTTCGTCTGTCTATACAATGATTGTGTGCGCCAGGAAGTAGTATATGAGCCTTCTTGCTGAGCTGACGAGGTCCAAGTCCACTTTCCCAATCTGTTGGTACCTGACCTCGGGTCCCTAAAGTGCTTTCTCGTGAAACGCACTGGCTTTTTCTCGTCAGGAGTCTCGCGAATGAGAGCCGCACTTATAGCCTCGACGGAGACAACCAGATACATGAACAAGGCCTCCTCGTACACAGGTCGCGATAGTACGGGCGGTTACGAAAGGATTTGCTTGAGATGGAGGAGGGCTTGCTCGCATTCCTCGGTCCATTCGAAAGCGGCCTCTTTGCGCAGAAGTTTGAAAAATGGAAGGGCGTGTTGTGCAGACTTCGCCACGAAACGGGAGAGCGAGGTGAGCATGCCGTTCAGGACTTGTATAGTTTCTTTGAATTATGTGTAGGGAGCTTAGAGAATGCTTGACACTTATCGAGGTTGGCTTTAATTCCCCATTCTGTTAGATAAAAACCGAGGAACTTGCCTGCTTTAACCCCGAAAGTGCATTTCTCGAGATTGAACCTCATTCTACATTGTCTCGCTTGGGCAAAGACCTTTCTGAGGTGGGCAATGTGGTCGGTGTCTGCTCGAGATTTGACAATCATGTCGTCCATGTATACCTCGAGCATATCTCCAATCTCGTTGCTGAAGACTTTATTCATCATTCGCTGGTATATCGCCCCTGCATTTTTCATACCGAAGGGCATTACATTGTAGTAATAATTTCCCGAGCTGATCCTGAAAGTGGTGCAATGCTTGTCGCTCATCGCCATTGGAATTTGGTTGTAGCCCGAGTAGGCGTCCATAAAAGATAGAATTTTATAGCCGACCGAGTTGTCGACCAGCATGTCAATATTAGGCAAGGGGAAAGCATCCTTAAGGCATGCCTGATTAAGATCGGTATAGTCAACACACATACGTCATTTTCCATTATTCTTTTTAACTAGTACCCATTTGACATCCAGGTTGAATACATGGCCTCAGAAATAAAATTAGCCTCTAGGAGGTCTTTTACAGCATTTTCAGTAGCCTCCGCTTTCTCGGGAGACTGCCTACGTCTATGTTGTACTATTTCCCTAGCGGATGGATCTATGGCCAGTTGGTGGCAGGCGACCTCGGGGTCGAGACCGGGCATCTCAGCAGCACTCCACGCAAACAGGTCTGCATTCTCACTCAAGCAATCTTTGATATGCTTCCTCTCCAGGTCAGGGAGTCCAGTTCCGATCTTCACGCCTTTGTGAGGATTTTCACCGAGGGGGACGAACTCAAAGTCTCCATCCGGAATTGGTCAGAGAAGTCCCTGCTCGTCATTGAGTGCTTCATCCTGGTCGAAGCAGGTGTCCAGCAAAATGGAGTCGACCTTGGGTGGTGCTCTTTGCTCCTCTGTCTTGACAGGTAGTGGCTAGGATCGAGTATCAGCTCTCTTGGCAGGCCATGCCCCATTGTCGACCGTGCTCTGTCCCTTTGAGGTTGTGTTAAAACATCTTCGGGCAGCCGAGAGGTCACCGTGGATGGTGGCAACGTGTCCCTTCTTCGTGTATAATTTAATATTTAGATGGACGGTGGAGGGGACAACATTCAGTTTGGCCAGTGTCGGTCTCCCTAGGATGCAGTTGTAGAGAGACGGGCAGTCGATGACCAGAAATCTCACCTTGACCTTCCTGGTGGCGGTTTCCTCGCTGAAAGTGACTAAGAGCTCCACATACCCCCATGTTTTGGAGGTCGAGCCATTGAAGCCCTGCATGTCGGACCCCATGTATGGTGAAAGGTGGATGTTGTCGAGCTATAGGATTTGAAAGATATGGCTATACATCACGTCTACGGAACTCCCTTCATCGACTAAGATGTGGTGAACGTCAAAATTATCCATCCTTGCCCTAACCAGAAGAGGGATGCTTGAATTGGGGGCCCCTCCGGGCAACTCTTCGAGGTAGAACGTGATCGGCTCCGATCTGCCCTTGACCCTCTCGAATGTCACCACTTGCAGGGGGGCCGTGTCGAGCAGCTCGTCCGGCTTCCTCTTTGCAAAGTTTATAGATATGTCGTTGAACCCCCCTCCATTTATAACCATGGAGGAGGGGAATCTTTCCCACCCACTGTGTGTGGATAAAGGTTCTTCTTCGTACGTGTCGGGGACGTAGAATTTCTCCGGTCTCGTAACAAAGAAAGCTATTTAAATGGGGGCCATTTCATTCGAGGGTCGGGTATCCTCCTCGGCCTCCTTTGTGTCACGGGCATCTCGAAGAGGGGCTTCGTTGCGCTGATATTTCTCGAGTCTTCCCCCTTTAATAAGGGTCTCAATAGAGTCTTTGAGATCGACACAATCTTCAGTTAGGTGTCCATGACTTCGATGATACTGGTAGTATTTGCTCCGGTCAGCCTCGGGCTTAGCAGGAGCAGAGCGAGGACATCTGACACCTCCGTCCTTGAAGTCAGTATTAGCGCACTCCGCCAAGATGCGCTCGTGGGAAGCTATCAGCGAAGTATACTCAATGAATCTCCCTGCGGGCCCTCTTTGCTCACGAGGATCTCGTGGTTTGTTATCCTTCCTCATCTCACCCGTCCATCGAGGAAGTCCTGAATCTTGGTGTCGCGGATTTTTGGTTGGTCTACGATTCCTTGGTTCGCGGGCTCTATTGGCCGCTTCCCTCTCCTCATAGTCCATATAGTCCCTATCCTTTTCGAGGAGAGCATCAAATGTCCAGGGTGGTTCGATCCCAACGGCCTTCCTGAACTCCGTGCCCGGGAAGAGTCCCCTCTCAAGCAGGTATCTCTTCATATGATCAGTGCAGGGGACCTGAATGGCCTCGCAGTTGAACCGATCAATAAACTCCCTGAGGGTCTCGTCGCTTCTTTGGACGATGGCCTCGAGGGCTGCCTCAGTCTTCGGGTGTCAATGTGGGGCAGTGAATGAGCTGATGAACTGGTTTTTTAAGTTTCTCCAGGAGGTAATTGACCTCGGGGCGAGGTTCTTATACCAGTCCATCACAGTATTTCTCAGAGTCGTGGGGAACAACTGGCATTTGATCAGTCCCCGGACGTTATGATAGTGCAACATTGCCTCAAACCCGTCGATATGGTCGACTGGATCGGCAATGCCTTTGTACTCCTTCAGCTGGGGAGATTTCTCCATACCCGTGGTAATGGGTGCATCCATAATAGCTTGGGATAGGGGACCGCGGGGGTCGTCTTTGTCGCTTATGTCTGGAGATCGAGAAGGTGACCTATTGTAATGGCGTTTGTGATGGCGACCCTGGTCACGGGGAGGATCCCTCGGTTGGGGTCGTTGTTCTTCATTCCCCTTGTTTCTATTTCCAGGGGGTCTTCTCTCTTGGCGCGGGGGGGGGGGGGGGACGTGATCATGTCTCCCCGTATCAACGGTCCGATTCCTATCTAACGCGGGGTGTTTCCCGGTTCGTTGAGGAGAGGGGCTTTGAGAGCCATCTTGTCTGTGTCTCCATGAGGGAGATTGGGGATGGTCCTCTATCTGACGGGAAGGAGGAGAATCAGGCCTCCTGTGTCTTCTGGGGGATCTTCGAGAATCTTCTAGCACCCTTAATCTCTCACCTTGTGAAAAGATCAAGTAGTTTGTTTGATTTATAGCCGCAAACAATGCCCTAGTCGTGGCATCAGCGTCCGCAGGAACGGGGACCTTCTGGAATACGTTCGGCTGATAGTTCTGGGAAGGACGGTGATCATATTCGAGTCATCGGGACAGTGATGACGATGAGGCAGACATTCTGTCTCTATATTCTGAGGGGCTGGGCATGTCAACGGTGTGGCCTATGTTTTTATTGCCGGTGTTGTTATTGTTATCAGCGTTGTGGCCAGCGGGACCAACATTGTTGGTGTCAACGACGTTGTTGTTGACGTCAGTGGGATGGACATTCAAGTTTTTTTCTTCCGTGAGGTCATCCATGACAGTGAATGACGGGGAAGTTTGTTTCCCACAGACGGTGCCACTGACCGTACCTGGCCAGAGTGGACCGTCACAGCTTACGTCGAGCAGAACTTGAGAGTGAGGTGGGAGGGGGGGTACCTACAAGACACTTTGATGCCAAAATGACATACGGAATGGTGCAAGCAAGTAAGAGAGTGAGAAATGTTTAATACCTGACCCTCTCAAGAGAGAGTGTACTTATATCCCCCAGCGCTGGGTCAAGGTCTCCTCATTGGGTTGGTCAAGCAAGCCCAAAGTGGAGACTGCCTGGTCTTACGTGAGTAGTGGGGACCAGTATGTGGTCTCCCACCTGGATGACTTCCTCGGCATGATCAGGAGGATATGAATATGGTCTTTCCGGAGCCACAAATACTTCGTGATATTCTGAGACGTTGATAGTCAGCCCTATGAGGAGGATGCTCGTGGGGGGTGCTTCTACTCATCGTGGATGCTCCCCGCCAGATGCAAGGTCATATGGGAGGATCCGTCTTGGTCGAGGAGAGGATTAGAGGGTTACCTCGGGGTCCTTCTGACCGGCTGTTACCTGAAGATCGTGTTTACAAACAAAATAAATGTTTTATTATTATTGCGACGCCACGATTGTGAACCTTTGTGCCTGCGTACCCCTTCATGTAATAAGGGATCAGGGCACCTGTAGTTCTTCTAAAAAAGAACAAAACTAATGTGTTGGTTGATTTTAAATAAAGATACAAGTCATTATTTTTAGGAGAGAAATCTCAACTAATCACCCACAAGGTGTGAGAAAGATGGACCGTGCGTCAACATGAGGAGGGTTAGGAAACGCCTCTGGAACTCAAGTGGAAAAGTCGACACCTTTATAACCATGGGGATAGGAGGACGATATCTCGACCATAAATGAATCATGTCTAATCTTAGAAAATGTTTTAAAGGGAAAAGGTGCTCGAGCGTACAAAAAGGTTTCAATGAGTTTAAGTATTTTGTTAGCTTTTGAACAAAAGGATTTGTAAATTGAACAAAAGAATGAGAAATTTCCCAAGAAAACTTATACGTTTGACATTTCAAAATGTGATGAGATTTTTGATTTGCTTGTAAAAGATGGTCAAATGATAGTGCCTCTTAATGCAAAAATTCCTCTATTAGAACAACGGAAGAAAATAGGCTTTTACAATTATCATAATTTTCTGGGCCATAAAACTTCACAATGCTTTCTTTTCAGGGATCTTATTCAAAATGCTATCAAAGAAGGACGCTTGAAGTTTGCTGACAAAGCCAAGAACCACATGAAGATTGATGTTGACCCCCTCCATGTTGCACACACCAATTATGCTGAACCTGTGGAAATCAACATGATGGATATGATGCAACATGAGGAAGAGGCCAAGAGCGTAGAAGGCTCATACATGAATGGAAAACAGGCTACTGAAGGCCTAACTAACATAATCCCTGGAAAAAATATTTCTACAGGTGATGCTAAATCAGAGGCCACTGAAGGAGGAATAATTGAGGCTACTGAAGGCCTTAGAGTCAAATTTGAGAAGATAAGGATTGCTGAAGGTCCTAGTCTAAGATTTAACATGGTGGATTGAACTAACCTCCACCAGAAATGGAAGAAGTCGAAAGATGCCTCAAGTTGGAAAGGGAACAAAAGAGTTTTTGCTACCCTAATGCCAATGAGACTCTGCGAGAATACCTTTGGAGGTGTCATCGAAGGAATTCGGAGATGCTGATGTGTCCAAGGTGCAACATTGCTCTGAATCGAAGGGTTACCGAAGCTTATGAAAGAGCGCAGCATGCTAGAACCCATGGCAATTAGAGGCATGAAATCCAGTTGATGAAAGTGTACCCAAAGCTAGGGGAAAGTATGCTTGGTTTTTTGGCACATTGTTATAAATCTGAAACAAAATGTTTGTTATGTCCCAGGTGTGGGGAAGTGTATGATAAAGAGATGGCTGAAATGTTTGAAAGAGTTCCATTTACCCATGGATGGGACAAGCAAGGTAGCAACCCCAACACATACGTCTTCGACAAGAGGGGAGTCCTCAGAAGGCAAGATAGTTCGTACCCCAAAGCCAGGAGAGTCACGTTCAAACTTCCAGCAGAAGTACCAATGGACAGATGGACGCAAGCAGGGGCAGGAAGAGGAAAGTGGAGAAGTTTCGACCAAGGAGGCAGAACTTCGATGGCCTACAGAAAATAGTTTCAAACATCAAGGAGAGAGGCATACAGGTTATAGAACTACAAAGGAAACAACCCAATATCCAGATCCCAGTAGAGAAGGCACCAGAGGATAAAAAAGGCTGAGAGAGAGATAGCTTCAAAGGAAATAGGGGAGTCTAGTAGTAACAAGTTCCTTTCCAGCACTGCGAGCTCAAACAAGCAACCTATGAGTCGAACGTTGTTTCCGTCAGAAAAGAAGGTCACAAGTGAGAAAGTTCATAAGAACCTGATGAAAGAAGACGAAATGTCAACAGACGATTTCGAATTTGACGGGGTTTCGTCCTTTAATGTTAATTGTAATGTAGTATCATTTTTACCTCAGAAATACAATCAGGAAACTGAAATAGAGGACCAGGAAGAAGTTGATGAGGAGGAGATGGCGAAACATAAACCAGTTTGCTACTATGTGCTAAAAAATGGAGTTGTCGAAGAACAAAATGATTTCTTTGAGAGACTTGAACAGGGTATGAAGGGGCATATGAAGCCTTTATACATTAGGGCCAGGGTTGAACAAGTAGGCATAAATAAGGTTTTGGTGGATGGAGGAGCAGTTGTCAATTTAATGCCACAATTCATGCTGAAAAAGATTAGAATGTTTGATACGGATGTAAAGCCACATAACATGGTCCTTTCGAATTATGAAGGGAAGATTGGACATACATTGGGAGTAATACAAGTAGAATTGACAGTTGGTTCAATCACAAGACAACCTATGTTCATTATGATCCCAACAAAGGCAAACTACAACTTGCTTCTTGGCAGAGAATGGATACATGGGATAGGAGCGGTCCCTTCAATGATGCACCAAAGAATATCCATATGGAGAGAAGATGGTATAGCAGAAAATATAGAAGCAGACCAAAGTTACTATATGAATGAATTGAATCTGGTAGACAGGAGGAACTTCGATAGGAATCTGGCCAACATAGGGCCATGCTACCCAACAGGAGAAGAATACTCACCAAGCGAAAATGCCCTCTATTTCTTAACTCTCCATCCAAATGGTTTCCAATGGGACAGAGAAATCATGGGAGAAACAGAGGGCGTTGAGGGAACGTCTGATATACACCCAACTGGCTGGGATGAAGATAGTGATTATGTCTAAATCATTAGATTCCGGCTTACTTGGTCGAGAATAAAAGAAAATCGGCTCTCGAAGCTGAAATAACAAACATGGATATCGAAGCTATAGATAGTACGTTGCATATTGCAGGACCTGGGGAACATTTTATCCCAAAACCTCCTGACAAACAGGTACCAGGCGAACATAGAACGAAGACTGGATGCCATATACGATGATGAGCCCTTGGGTTTCGAGATAAATCTGTTGGAGTCAAGCGCAAAGATGTTGGCTCAAGACCCCCTTGAGGAAATAGATCTTGGGGATGGAAGCGTGAAAAGAATCACGTACATCAGTGCCAAAATGGATCCCAAGTTGAAGACAAGGGTGATTTAATTGCTGAAAGAAAACAAAGATTGCTTCGCTTGGGATTATGACGAAATGCCTGGTTTAAAAAGAGATCTGGTCGAATTAAGATTGCCAATCAAAGAAGGCAAGAAGCCTATCAAGCAGACACCTAGAAGGTTCGCCCCAGATGTTCTTTCAAAAATTAAAAAAGAGGTCGAAAGACTTCCTCGTTGCAATTTCATCAGGACTACAAGGTATGTAGAATGGATTGCCAATATAGTTCATGTTATTAAGAAAAATGGTTCATTAAGAGTATGCATAGATTTTCGTGACTTAAATGCAGTAACTCCTAAAGATGAGTATCCAATGCCTGTGGCAGAAATGCTAATAGATTCAGCTGCAGGATTTGAGTAACTTAGTATGCTTGATGGATACTCTGGATACAACCAAATTTTTATTGCTGAGGAAGATGTGTCCAAAACAGCTTTTCGTTGCCCTAGGGCAATAGATACCTATGAATGGGTAGTGATGCCTTTTGGCCTAAAAATTCTGGGGTAACCTACCAAAGGAAAATGAATTCAATATTTCATGATTATATAGAAACTTTCATGCATGTTTACATAGATGACATTGTGATAAAGTCTGTAGTAGATGAAAGTCATCTGAGTCATCTTCGCCAATCATTCAAAAGGATGAGAAAACATGGCTTGAAGATGAGTCCTCTTAAATGTGCATTCTTTATGCAGGCTGCAAACTTCTTGGGCTTTGTGGTCCACAAGAAGGGGATAGAAATCAACCAGAACAAGACAAAGGTTATCATGGAAGCGAAAGCGCCATCAACTAAAAAGGAGTTACAATCACTCTTAGGGAAGATAAATTTCCTGAGAAGGTTCATTTCCAACCTAAGTGGTCGAACTCAAGCCTTTTCCCCCCTCATTCGTTTGAAACAAGGAAAGTTCGAATAAAACGGAGAGCATCAAGAAGCTTTTAGTAAGATCAAGCAATATCTCATGAATCCTCCCGTCTTGTCACCATCTTGTGGAAGGAAGCCTATGAGATTGTATATATCTGCCTCTGATGGTACTATTGGTAGTATGGTAGCGCAAGAAGACAAAAATGGCGTCGAAAGAGCCATTTACTATCTAAGTAGAGTCTTAAATGACGCAGAAACAAGATATAATACTATAGAAAAGCTTTGTCTTTATTTATATTTCTCTTGTACAAAACTTAAATATTATATAAAACCTGTTGATGTATATGTTTCTTCACATTTCGACGTTATCAAACATATGTTGTCAAAGCCAATACTACAAGTCGAATTGGAAAATGGGTCTTAGCTCTTACTGAGTATTCTTTAGCCTTCATGCCTTTAAAAGCAATAAAGGGTCAAGTAGTCTCAGACTTTATTGTACACCACGCAGCGGTCGAAAACCCTCAACATTATGTTGAGTTAAAACCCTGGAGATTGTTCTTCGACGGTTCTAACCACCAAAAGGGAAGTGGAGTTGGGATTCTAACAATTTCTCCCGATGGAATTCCAACAAAACTTAGGTATAAAATTGAAGGTCCCATCTGTTCAAACAATGAGGCAGAGCATGAGGCCTTGATTGCAGGACTTGAAGCCTTGTTAGAATTGGGGGCAACAAGAGTCGAAATCAAAGGAGACTCTGAGCTAGTAATCAAGCAATTGACAAAGGAGTACAAATGCATAAAAGAAATTTTTATTATGTATTTAGTTATTGCAAATAGATTACTTAAAAAATTTGAATATGCAGATATAAAGCACGTCCCTAGAGTAAAAAATCAAGAGGTAAATGACTTAGCACAAATAGCATCAGGGTATAAAGTGACTAAAGAAAAATTAGAAGAATTGGTCGAAGTTAGGGGAAAGGCAATTGCTACAAGGTTATCTCCAACAGATTTGGAAAGTATCTAGTTACGTTATGCTGACAAAGTCACATTTGAAGTATTGGTCACTAATACTCTAGTAGATACAGATTAGCGAAATCCAATTGTTAACTATCTCAGAGATCCTTCGATAGACACAGAAAGAAAGACTAAGTATAGGGCTTTGTCTTATATCTTAATGGGGAATGAATTGTTCAAGAAAACCCCTGAAGGAGTTTTGCTAAAATGCTTAGGAGAAAGTGAGGCATATTTGGCATTATCTAGTGTTCATAGTGGAGCATGTGGAGCCCATCAAGTAGGTCATAAGATGAAGTGGTTACTATTTCGATATGGAATATATTGGCCTTCTATGCTTAAAGACTGTATCGAATTTGCTAAGGGATGTCTAGAATGCCAAAATCATGCTGGTATCCAACATGCTCCAGCAAGTGAACTTCATGCAATCATTAAACCTTGGCCTTTCAGAGGTTGGGCATTGGATCTAATTGGAGAAATTCAACCTGCTTCATCTAAAAACCACAGGTACATTTTAGTAGGTATATATTACTTTACAAAATGGGTTGAGGCCATACCTTTGATAAATGTGGATCAGGAGACTGTTATCAAATTCATTCAGAAACAAATAGTCTATAGATTTGGCATCCCAGAGAGTATCACAACAGACGAAGGATTAGTCTTCACTGGTCGAAAGATGCAGGAGTTCTCCAAGGAAACATGTTTCAAACTATTGACATCCACACCTTACTATGATCAAGCAAATGGCCAAGTCGAAGCAACCAATAAGGTGATAATTGGGTTGGTAAAGAAACATATAGGGAAGAAGCCAAAAAATTGGCATAAAACTCTAGACCAAGCATTATGGGCTCGTCGAACGTCCCCTAAAGAAGCAACTAATGCCACACCTTTCCAACTTACGTTGAATTTGATGCAGTACTACCAGTCAAAATCTACTTGCAATCAGTTAGAATTCAAAGGCAAGAGGAAATTCCTTCTGACCTTTATTGAGAAATGATGATGAATGAGTTAGTAGATTTAGATGAAAGAAGGTTGCATGCCTTAGAAAGACTAAGGAGACAAAAGGAAAGAGTGGCAAGAGCATACAATAAGAGGGTTAAAGGCAAGACTTTTATTATAAATGACTTAGTATGAAAAGTCATATTACCTATGGATCGAAAGAATAAAGCGTTAGGAAAATGGTCTCCACATTGGGAATGACCTTTTCGAATCTTAAAGGCATTTTAAAACAAAGCTTATGAAGTAGAAGAGTTAGCTGAAGATCGAAGAGTCCTGAGAGTAAATGGGAAATACTTAAAGAAGTATAAACCATTTTTGTAAGAAATAAAAATCATGACAAGAGAGTAAGCAGCAAAAATATACATAGCCGAAATGGTGATTGAATTAACTTTAGAAGTACCAAAATGGCTTTGTCTAAGCATGCTTACAATGTAAAGCAAATACAATGAATGGTTATTACATAAATCAAAACGGTTTCTAGTCAAAATCTGGTGATTATAAAAAATGTCCATTTCTGCATTGATTTGAAATAGACATTTATTGGGGGCAATTTGTTAGCTGAAGATTTCGACATTTGATAAAAATATGAAAGTTGATTTGAGAAGATCATGTTTTAAAAAATAACATGAAATTTGACCTTATAAGGTTATTTTATAAAGCTCATTTTTATGATTCGACATGTCGAAGGGCAAATTAAAGTGAAAGGAGTATTTCAAGATATGTGAATACTTCAACAATCATGTTAGTTGAATTCAAAGTTGAATTCAAAAGCTTCGAGCGGGAAATTTAAATTTCAAACTAATACGTTTTCGCTAGGAAGACGCGTGGAAGCGCCAGAATGTATGCATGTAAAAGATGTCGAACGTAGCGTAATCTCATAGATAGACCGTTAGGGTCGAATTAGTATAAATAAGAGTCTTAGATGTTAGGATTCGATGTGCTCATATTGTATACAAATCACTCATACTCAAAGTACCAGAGCGAGAGAAAAGAATTTATTGATAATGTATGTGTAAGAACACCATCATTTTATTCAAAGTTGTTTTCTTATTACAAAGTTATTTTAATTGCTTTCTTTATTCCTTTTTCCAATAAAATACTTTTAACAGATTTTGTCGAACTTCCTTTAATAAACATTTAGATCATTTCCTTTAAAGTTATATTTAGGATTCATAGCCAAATTTTAAACATCTTGAAGTAACCATAATCACATAGAAAGACCTTATTATTATATCAAATTCTAAGTCAAATTGTAACACTAAGACACATGTCTTAGGATCAATCTAGTCGATCCTGTAAGTTACCAAAACATAGAGTTTGAAAGACTAGCGGTTGTTTGTCAGAAATCACTGGTAAACACCGACGATGATCTTCCTAAGACTAACTGGGTTTATCCCCATGTAGTGAGATTATCTCCTCGCGGAGAGTGGGAGTTGCTGCCCGACACAGTCGAGAGTAGAACTGGCCAGCATACCTTGAAAGACATAATTGAGTTGGCTTCACATGGAGTTAGACGAAGGGCAGACCCAGTCCAGAACAATAATGAAGGAGAATTTACATATTTAATATAACATTAATATTAAATAATTTAATAATTTAATTAATACCACATTAAATATTATTTTGTAAAATTGATATATTCATTAAAATTTGTGTCACTTATTAAAATTAATTTTATAAAGTCCGTGAAAATGATTTTTTTGTAACTACTACGTAATAAAAGGAATGGTTTTAATGATAGAAAAATCATTATTTTTGAGAATTTATCTTAATTTATCATAACGATATTTATTTATCATTGATAATATAATAAAATTATGAGATAAATATTTTTATATAAAGAAAATATTTATATACTTTATATTGAACTTTTTTTATATATGATAAAAAATGTATTGGTGATTCAAATACTTTATAAGTGAGAATTAGTTTTTAATTCATCAAAACATTTTTATAAATAATATTAAAATGAAATTAATATTATATACAGAAAAATATACAGTTTATCTAAATATTTATATATTAGGAAAAACTATATTTATAATCAAAATATAAATAAAAATATATCTTTTTTTAAATATATAAACTTTCTTGATTAAATAATAGTCTTTTAATTTTTCATTTTTATTATATTTTAAAAATAAATGTATATAACTCATCAGTATTCTTGCGAATATACAGTTTCTTATATTTTTATATAATTAAATAAAATCAAAATAAATATATTTAAAATAATGAATCAATCTAAACACGTGAAAAATAAATTATTTTTTTATTATTTATGTTAATAATATTTTTATTTTAAAATTATTTTTAATTTAAGATTCAATATTTTTTTGAGATAATATATAAAAAAATAAAATATATATTATTGATGTAATCATTTCGCTAATATATGTTATTAACGACAAATATTATTTTTAAATTAATGAGTGAATCTAATGTTTTGTTTTGTACATTTCCCTAATATATATTATTAATGATAAATATTATTTTTAAATGAATGAATGAATCTAGTATGTTGTTTTGTAAATGCAAAAAAGTTTTTTTTTACTCAAATATTGTTATAAATACTATTAAAACAAAAATAATATTACATAAAAAAAATACGTAATTCATTCAATTATTTTTATTTATGGAAAAATTATATTTATTATCCATATATAAATTATAATATTTTAAAGAAAAATAATAATAATAATTTCTTGGTTCTTAAGATGTCTCCATCAAGTCCTATTCCTATTCGAGTAAAATTCGTCAAATTTCTTGTGTATATATAGAGTACACGGGAAGCTTGGTTGATTACATTACAACACACGGGCATAACCAACATATATATTCAGAACCGCCTCAACTAGCACCGAAACCGTGTTATAGTAACAACTAAGTATTTCTGGAACATAAAAAATGGTGATTCCTATGACTATGTGTGGTCAAGAAGAACTTGATTTGTCCAGAGATGGCAGCCACTACAGTCTTTCCACCGGAATATTGCCTTCTCTCGGAGCCAGAAGTAACCGGAGAGTTAAACTTAGGCCGCTCATTATCTCTCCTTATGACCGCCGCTACAGGTAATCCGGTCATTCTTTCTTTCTTGTTTCATTCCATCATTTGAGAGACTACCAGTGCTTTGTTTTTGACGGAAAATTGTTGGCTGTTAATGTTCCACTTCTTTCGTTTTCTGTTTCTCATTTTAAAATATTACTTTATTCGATTTTTTGTTTCTCATCCTTTCTTTTATGCTACTTTTTGAAATCATTCAAACTCTTTCTTCCTTGTTGAATTCTAATTATTTTTTAATAATTTATTTTCATTTGTATTCTCTTGTACACTTGGAAACTATTTTTTGACTAAATGCTAAAATTTGCATACTTCCGAAACCAGAAACCAACAATAGGTTTTCTTAATGAACACCGTCGTATACAAAAACAGAAATTTTTGGTTACCTTTCGTTTTCATTTGTGCTTTATGAGTCAAGATTTCTCGAAATGTTCTTTGTTTTGGATTATAGAATTCGTATAAAAATATTTTATTTGTTTTACTCTGTTTAATGAGAGACTAAGGCTGATCAACACGTGTCTCTGGTCATTGTATTAAGTTTGACTTTACTATGCTTCAATGAGAAGAAACCTGGAAGTTGGTGGTGTGGTAATTATGCTGCTTTTCTGTAAGGAAAGAAAGTTGAAAAATTGGATTCTTAATTTTGAAATTTCTGATGTCAGTTTTGTTTTGTTTTTTTCTCTGTAACTGTTACTCTGTATATTTGACACCGTATCTAATCCTATTTGAATTCGGGTCCTCCCGAACGATTCGTCTTAGAGTCCAATTACTTGATTATTTTTTATTTTATTTTTACTACAATATTAATTATTATTTTTCTTTTCAATTATATTAATTATATTTAATAATTAATGTTACTAGTATTACTCGAATATAATTTAATATCAATTTATTTTATATTTATGGTAAAAGTGAATATATGAAATAAAAAAATTAATTGGAATATTAATTTTTTTAACCATTTATACAATTTTTAAATTTATCCCTTAAAAAAAGAGAACTAGTTAATATTTGTATAATAGTAGTAGTAATTAGTAACGATAATTATTACAAATTGCATTTAAACCTAACAAGAAGTATATGGTAAAAAAAAAAAATTATTTCATTTTAAGAATTTGAAACAGATTTATAAAGAGAAACATAGAAAATTCGTAATGGTCCTATGTTTAAGGAAATAGATGGTATATGATAAAATTATTTCTTCAAAATTACTATTTTCTCTTTCAACAAAGTTTTTTATTTATTTAGCTAATCAGTTCTATTGACATAATAAATCGACTAATTTGATTTTCGAACATAAATCGACTAATTTGATTTTGTGGTTTAGAGGGGATGACTCTCTGAACAAGCCTCGTTTACTTTGCTCTATTTATTTGTTTAGTTTAAAATCTGTAAAATTTTCTTGTTTGGCAATTTGCAGGATATGGGAAACTTTCCTTGTTACATTGGTAGTGTATACAGCTTGGGTATCTCCATTTGAATTTGGATTCCTTAAGAAACCACAAGAACCTCTTTCTATTTCAGACAATATTGTCAATGGATTCTTTGCTATAGACATGGTTCTCACATTCTTTGTGGCTTTCATAGACAAAACTACATATCTGTTTGTTGATAACCCGAAAAAGATTGCTTGGAGATATGCAAGAACTTGGTTTGTATTAGATCTTATATCAATAATTCCTTCTGAGCTTGTCGCGAGTCTTTCCCCTGCTCCTATCCAAACTTATGGCCTATTCAATATGCTTAGGCTTTGGCGTCTTCGAAGAGTTAGCTCTTTGTTTTCTCGGTAAGATTGAGAATCGCGATATCTTCACTTTCATAAAATTTGGTATACATTTTGTTTCTTTGTTGTGTAGTTTGTAGTTTATGAGGTAAATATTGTGTTTTTGATATCAGGCTTGAGAAGGACAGAAACTTTAACTACTTTTGGGTTCGGTGTGCGAAGCTCATTTGTGTAAGTTTTTGAAAGTATGATCTTTGT
This sequence comes from Vicia faba, assembly GCA_948472305.1. Classification (NCBI taxonomy): domain Eukaryota; kingdom Viridiplantae; phylum Streptophyta; class Magnoliopsida; order Fabales; family Fabaceae; genus Vicia; species Vicia faba. Next base: position 1,186,473,301 of record OX451739.1, on the reverse strand, counting down.
GACCAAAGATGAATTGGGTACAAATGAAATGAACTAATAATTTGAGTGATTTGTGGCATTCATAGGTTACTCTTTTTGCGGTACATTGTGCTGGATGCTTTTATTATCTTCTTGCCGCGCGTTATCACGATCCTAAAAAGACGTGGATTGGCGAAACAATGGAAGATTTCCTTCAACAGTCCTTGTGGACAAGATATGTGACAACTATTTACTGGTCCATCACGACTTTGACAACCGTTGGCTACGGAGATTTGCATCCGGTGAACGAGAGGGAAATGATCTTCGTCATCTTTTACATGCTCTTTAATCTAGGATTAACAGCATATCTGATTGGTAACATGACTAACTTAGTCGTCCACGGCACTAGTCGAACCAGAAAATTCGTAAGTATCAAGTTTTGATTTTAGTTAGCGATTTCATGTATAAGAAATCGTAAAACTCATGGTTTGTGACTATTTTTAGAGGGATACTATACAAGCTGCGTCGAGTTTTTCTCAGAGGAACCAATTGCCGCCTCGCTTACAAGATCAAATGCTTGCTCACTTGTGTTTGAAGTTCAGAACAGACTCTGAGGGGTTGCAGCAACAAGAGACGCTCGACTCTCTTCCGAAAGCTATCAGATCAAGCATTTCACATTATCTTTTTTATAATTTGATGGATAAGGTCTATTTATTCAAAGGGGTTTCAAATGACTTGCTCTTTCAATTGGTAATTGCACCTTTTTTGTTCTAACTTGAAATTTTTTAGTTACATATTCAATATGCGCTAATGTTATGCAATTTGTTTTGACTCAACTTCAAAAGGTATCGGAGATGAAGCCGGAGTATTTTCCACCAAAAGAAGATGTTATATTACAAAACGAAGCTCCAACCGATTTTTACATTCTAGTCACCGGAGCTGTGGTAAATATCCATATCATTTATTCGAATTCTAAATGCAAATTTTCAACATTGTTGGTTGTAATATACAATGACGATTTTTCTTTGCATGCTTTCTAATATATCTTTATTTGACAGGACTTACTAGTTCTTAAAGGCGGGGTTGAACAAGTTGTCGGGGAGGCAAAAACAGGAGAACTTTGTGGCGAAATTGGTGTACTTTGCTATAAGCCACAACATTTTACCGTTCGAACTAAGCGATTAAGTCAACTTTTGAGGCTGAACCGGACCACCTTCATGAATATCGTTCAAGCTAATGTTGGAGACGGAACCATAATCATGAATAATCTTCTTCAGGTTTGCATAATATCATAAAGATTTCTTGCGTAACAAGATATTTTTCCTGCATAATTTTTTCTCACATGATATTGATATCATTGTGTGCAGCATTTGAAAGAGCTTAACGATCCGATCATGGAGGGAGTTTTGGTAGAGACGGAGAACATGTTAGCTCGCGGCAGAATGGACTTACCGGTGAGTCTATGCTTTGCAGCGTCAAGAGGAGATGATTTGTTGTTACATCAACTGCTAAAACGAGGTTTGGATCCAAATGAATCTGACAACAATGGAAGAACAACATTGGTAAGTGTTTAATTTTTATTTTTGATCTTTTGTGTATTATCTATTTTTTTTAATCAATTATGCTGATTTATTGTTCTTACAAAATCAGCATATAGCTGCATCTAAAGGAGAAGAAAACTGTGTTTTGCTTCTGTTAGATTATGGGGCAAATCCCAATATTAGAGGTAAATATTTCTTGTCTCTCAACTTTTTTTTTAAGTCATTATGTCCTCTTAGCAAGAGAATGAAATACCTAAAATAAATTTTTTTGAAACATTATTCAAATTAACTTATCATTTTAATATTTTTTTAAATATATTCTTTATAAATTTTTTAAACAAAAAAATATAACATTATAAAAAAAATTTAAAAAGTCAAAATAAACTAGCCTTCAATTACTTCTTCAAATTATTTTGGTTATAGCATTATTTGCACTATAAGTTTAAAAAGTAATGTAAAATAAAATACATGGACTAGAAAACAGTGACAGATGAAAACTATTATTAAAGACAATTATTGTCAAGTCATAATTTATTTGGACTCTTTACTTTATTAGTAAGCATTTGGATTTTTATCTTTATTATAAAAAATATCTTCTTATTTAAATAAATAAACATCTACTACTAGTTGTATTTGGCTTTGTCCTATACCCTTGTAATAAATAATCTTATATCTGTGTCATTTATTTTCTTAGTTGACTTATCTTTTCTGTATTGGGAAGTCCTTAAATTTATCTTTTCCATGGATTATTACAAAAAATAGACAAAGAAATCAACTCACAACATGGATTGCATATACTTCATGTTGTAGTATTAATGAAGTTAAATTATTAATCCTTGGATTGACTTTCCTCATATTATTTTATTTTTCCATATACCACCGTCCTTCAATAATTTATATGATGAAGTAACTTGATAACCCTTTGTTAATTTACTTTCAGATTCGGATGGAAATGTAGCATTGTGGGAGGCAATAGTTGGTGGACATGAAACAGTAAAAAAAGTTTTGGTACAAAATGGAGCAACCTTGCGAAGTGGTGATGTTGGTCAATATGCATGCACTGCTGCTGAACAAAACAATCTCAATTTGTTACAAGACATTGTGCGTTATGGAGGAGATGTCTCACTTCCAAGTAACAACGTTGGAACCACGGCTTTACATGTGGCGGTGTCCGAAGACAACGTAGAAATTGTCAAATTTCTCTTAGAAAATGGAGCTAACATTGATAAACCAGATAGATATGGTTGGACACCAAGAGATTTAGCTGAGCAACAAGGTCATGTAGAAATCAAAGCCATTTTTGAAGCTAAAGGAGAACAGCCTAAGACTCAATCTTTTGTTTCTATGTCTATTCCTGAGAGGCAGGGTAGTGGTGCTAAGGTGAGGTACCTTGGTAGATTTACAAGTGAGCCAATAATACCTATGCCTCAAGATGGATCATTTCAAGGGAATGATGGTTCGTGGATTTCGAATCGTCCGAGGCGTAGGACTAACAATTTCCACAACTCGCTATTCGGGATAATGTCGGCGGCAACAAACGGAGAAAATGACCAGGTTTTCTCTCTTAACATGAATAACAATGCAAGGAGTGGTGTGAAGAGTATTGCGCGTCCAACTAGAGTTACAATTAGTTGTCCTGAAAAAGGTGAGATTGCTGGGAAGCTTATATTGTTACCTGAAAGTTTTAAAGATTTACTTGAGATTGGAGGTAAGAAATTTGGTATAGTTGCTAGTAAGGTTGTTTGCAAAGATGGAGCTGAAATTGATGATATTGAGGTTATTAGAGATGGGGACCATCTTATTTTTGTTGGGGATGGTGGGGTGCTAGATTCCAATTGTGCAACACAATGTAATGGTGTCATTCCCTAGTATGGATTTATTGTCCTTGTATTATAGTTACTACTCCATTTGTCTCATACTAATAGAAATTTGTGACTATTTTACAGAAGATTATGTTAAAAGTGTAAATTGTTTTAGTTAGTTATTAGGCTTGGACCCTTAACTGGTTAGCTGGGTTAGTTAGAGTATTCTATTTTAAGTTGGTTACATTTAGTTGTGTATAAGTCCACTAAGGAATAAGTAGCAAACTTATTTTCTAATAGATAAAATATTTTTTATCCTCATGTGTGAATCATGAAGTTTGTGTTAAAAATCTGCACAAGTTAACATGGTATCAAGTAAATGTGATACATCTGAACACTCTATCCTCTTGCTTGCCACACGCTAAATCGTGATTGGTTATCCTTATTATAATTTTATCCTATTATCATTTAGTAAACGAAACTTTACTCTTTTTTTTTTTATTTTCACATTTTTTTCTCTCTCTCCTTCTTCTTCTTTCTTCGTTCTCTGCAAAATCCTCAAAACAACTTCAATACGGAATCGAAAAATTCATCCACTCAAAAAATCGATCAAAGAAAAACTCAAAAAAATTCATTGTAGTCAGAAAACTCATCAAACAAAATAAAATCCCTGAAAATTCACCTACCGAAAATCTCATTAAATGAAACTTAATCCAACAAATTCATCACACTAATAACTCCATCAAAGAAACAAGTCCAGATATTCTTCACATCAACAAACACATTAAATAATCACCCAAAAATTTCATCAAACTGCATCTTTATCTTTCTTTCAATAATGAATATCATCGATGATGTTGTTGAAGACGAATGTACCACCCCAAATTCATCTCCTTAATGATCATTTTTAAATCTTGCACCAATAACATCATTCACATTAAAACTCTAATCCACCTCGCTCATATCAATTTGATATGCTAGACCCCTATTTCATGCATTCATCATACAATTCTACCATACAATCAATTATGAAAATGTCTTAATGAATGTTAACGACTCTATATCAAAACCTTTTAAATTGGGCAACAATAATTGACTATTGTGTGTTCTTAATCGATTAAGACATTAATTTTGCCCATAGATTATTTCCTTTTTTGAACCATCCTTTATCCTATAAATAAAGGTGTTCCCCTTCATTTCATTTCATCTAAAAAAGTGAGATATCTCGTCTTCCTCTCTCAAAATATATTTCTTTCTCTCACATATTTTTAGACATAGCGCTTTGAAACATGTTATTGAGTTTAGTGATGAAGTTGTTATGGAAGAGGAATTATTGTAAATTCATCAAGATTTATTTTTCCTCTTGATTGAATTATTCTTCTGTAGTAAGAAATTATTCTGATTCGAGCTAAATCTGTTAAAATCTCCTTTTGAGGAATTATTGTTAGTCTCCATTTTGTTCGTGATTTTTGCAACTTAAGGAAAATTTCTCCTTTTGTGTTCATGAAGAATAACCACTGAAAATCATCACATCGGTTCGTTAGCTCAACCCTGCCTAAAAGCTCAGTCGGTTTAAAATCAGCCTGGTATAAAAAAATCAGTTCGATTTGGGGTCATCCCTGTATAAATCCTCGATCCGGTTAGGAGAATATCCAATTCAAAACCTCATCTTGGTTCGAGATAATTCCGTACAATTTTTTTTCTTAGAGACTAACTGCTCGAATCTCTGTTCTTTGTTTGGTTTAGAGACTAACCGCTCTTTGTTTTCTGTTTGACATGAAGACTAGCCGCTTTTACCCACTCTTTGTTTTTTGGTTGGAAGTAAACATGAAATTTCATTTTTTCCTTAGTTTTTTAATTTCCGCATATTTTCTTTATCTTTACTTTTTGTTGCTTTTCTAAACTTTTTTTAGAAAATGTTTACAAACTCTTATTCAAAAAATAATTTTTTGTTTAAATCAATATTTTTCAACCCTCCACAATTCCCCTCCTCTTATGTATAGAGTCATGTGTTTACCAAAATCTACCCGCATCTCCAAACCTTTCACTTATCTTAAAGATTATCATTGTGTCCTCATTCAAGGTACTCTTAACACTCACTCTACTCACATAGGTAATCTCTTTTATTCTCTATTTCATTACATCTTTTGTAATGATTTATTTGTAACCATAATTTTTTTAATTTATCTTTATCTTCTATTAATGAACCATCTTACACTTTTGCTGTAAATGATCCTAACTAGAAAAATTCTATAGACATAGAATTAAAAACCTTCACAGATAATAATACTTGAGAATTAATTACTCTACCCATTAATAAGAAGACTATAACATGTAAGTAGATTTTTAAACTAAAATACTTAGCCAATGGTACCATTGAAAGGTACAAGCCACACTAAATTGCCATTATTAGATTATTTTTATCCCTTGTCTCATACCAAATATGGTTTTTACATCAAATTTATATAAATACTGCTTTCCACCATGAGGACTATGATGAAGAGGTTTACATGAAAACCCCCCTAGTCTCACCACTAATAACAGAAACTTAGTTTGCAAGCTTAGAAAATCCATTTATCGCCTAAAATAGTCTAGCAGACAATGGAACACCTATCTTATTTCCACATATCTGGATTTGGGTTTCGTCCAACCTAAAGATGGATATTACTTATTTGTCAAGAAACATGATCTTTCTTTTACTACAATTACGTGGCTTTGAATGCACTGTCTAATTCCTATTTTGGATATTCTTGGCACGTTGATTCAGAGTCGTTTAGCGCCTTAGCTCAGATTCATCCTTATGGGATGGCAAATAATTCGGGTTGGCTCTTAATGACTCTAGTTTAGAATTTGGCCAATGTTTTAGAACTTGGCCCAAGAGACTGGAATATATACAAACCCCTAAGTATTAGGCATGCAAGGATGACATGCTTTGAATGAGAAAATGATACACAGTCTGTTATCGGTTATTCCATCTTTGTAGGGGTTAGACCTAGCTTAGCCGAAAAGACCTCACTACGAGGGTCGATTTGGTATGATGATGATGTTGACCTTGTTATTTTATGGCGGGTTCTCTCTATCTTGGCGTAAGTTATTTATATCTCGACTTTTCCTCGGGTTTTTTTATAGTGTTATTGAGGTCTCTTATTTTGTCGGCATTCCAATGAAAATAAGATTAACAATACAATTCTAAAGGATGAATATCAAGTTGGTTTAAAACCATGCAAGCATAGAGTCTCGTGGACTTAATTTCCAAATTATATGTCATATGGAAATCAAATGAGAGGTGATGTTTAACATCTCTTAAAAAATTGAATTTTCATTTTCTTTGTTGGAATTTATCATATGTGTAAGAACTTTGTGGTTAAGTATTAGTTATTTTTAGTTATATTGAAATAAGTTTGTAAAATCATTACTCGATACATGAGTTCAGCTCGTGGAAAAACTCTATTTTGTTAGGGGACAAGTCAATGTAAAATCTCTTGATTCGCTTGTATCAAGGGTTCGAGGGTATAACCTCTGTCGCGCTGCGAAAAATTACAGAGTCGTCAGCGAACTTTATTTATTCCAAAGGAAAGGGAAAATATCTCGAAAACCCCAAAAGGTGAAGAAAATGGTCTCGCAACCAAATTCAAGTCCGGGAGTCGATTATGCAACGAGAAGATATTAGAACCTCTCACATTCGTTGTACTCAATAAGAATCGTTTTGTTTGTTTTGTCTGTAAGGGTGTTGAAAGGTTTACTTGCGATTAATTATTTATTATTTTGGATTTAATTAGGTGGGAAAAGAGGTTTTAAATTAATATACTCGCCAAGATTTCCTGAATCTTGTGCCTACGTACCCTCAATGTGTGATGAAGAAATCAGAGCTCCGTAGTTCGTGGAGAAAATAGTGTTTGTTGGTTGTTTTTATTGGACGATGTTACGTTCTCATTCTAACAGTTAGACGTTTCCACTCATACTTAAGACTTACGCGTTACCACTCATACTTTGAGACTAATGTATCGTCACTCATACTTTGAGACTTATATGTTGCCTGTATTGCAGTAGAAGGAAAATAGAATGTCCTTTTTTAAAAGAGTTTGAGTTTGCATGCCCTTCGAAGGAAAAATAAGTTTGATGAGTTGTGATTGATTTTATTGTGGATTTGAATCTAAAATTTTTGTTGTGAAAAGGTGTCGCAAGTATAGTTGCGTTTCTTATTAAAAGATAAGTACTCGGACGATGAGCTCTAAAGAAAAAATTCTACTACTTAGGAGATAAGAATTCTAAACCCAATCATCTCCTCTTTAGTTCAATAAAGAAGAATTGCACTTCTTTTATTTAAAGTGTTTTGATTAGAAAGGCAAGTGCTTCAACAATGAGCTCTAAAAGCAATGTCTAAACTCTTAAAGAAGGAAAATGTCAAAACCTAGTCACTTCCCTTTACCATTCTATTTTATTATGAAAAGAGTTTTGAAAAAAGTGACACTTCGTATATGGATCAAGGGTTTTATTTTTAATTATTGCTTATGGAATTATTTTGTTTTTATAATGAGTGCATGGTAACATGGGTTAAGGTTTCAAAGGGGTCTAGGGAATGTGGTGAGACATGGTTCAATGAAAGGTGTGGTAAAGTCCAAGGCTCATGTAAGATTCAATAAGCATTTGTTTATTTATGAAAAAGGTTCGACTTGGATCAAGGTTTATTTTGTTTTGTTTTTGAAAAGTTGTCATTTTAGTTTTATCTTATTTACATACATACATGCAATATAAAGCGATAAAGAAATAAAGTCTTACGCTATTACATGTTCACGGGGAGGGAGAGCATTTTACCCACCATAGAGGGTGGAAATACTAAGCCATTACACTTTTATGTGAATGAAGAACATTTTACCCATAATGGGGGGATGGAACCATAAACCATAATGCAAGAATTAAATTCATACAAGTATACATCCATACAACAAGTGAGCATCTAATTAAACACATCCACAATGTAAAGGTATAAATCAAATTAGTGAAAAAATATGATAAAAAATATGGTAAAGATGCATGGATAGGTATCACAAAACTTAAAAGTTTCACTAAGTTTCTAATCAAACTTCTAATTAAAAATTGAATTAACACTAATTCTAATTTTTATCATATTTATGCAAAGAAATTTCAATCAAGGAAATGTTTTACCAATTAATCTAAAAAAACATTTTTAGTATGATTATTTTTATGGAAAAAATAAAATTGTGAAAATTGTGAACAATATGCTAACAGGCCTGTGGTGCATTAGTAAAACAGTGTGCAAGAGTGATGGAAATTAGGACTAAAAAATAAGACTAGGCTCTACCTTGAGCCTAAAGACTTCCAAAAAAATGGAAAACAGTAGTAAAAAAGATCGAGAATTTCTTTTCCACCCTATAGTGAAAAGAAAAACCCTACGCAATTCCTAAAATTTCCCTTAGAAACCGGAAATATATTTGCAGTGCACACCATGTGTAACTCTCTTCTAAACCCTATGATTTTCACGAATATTTTTAATAAATAAATAAACTTAAAACAACAGCAAGGATATCACATCTTCACATAAGCATCATATAACAAATAATCTTGCTCTATAACACGGGTTGCAACAACATTTTAAAACTTAAATAGAATCCTTGGTATTCACAACCATTTCATTTCGAACTTCGCAGCGGAAATAAGAGTCTTAAACTTCTTCATAAAATAAAATATCATGAAAGGTAGTTCAAATATTAATAAAATCATCACACTTCGTATTTATAACATCATGATCCTAAATATGGCAAAAGTCATGAAAGTAATACTAAATCTCAATTTAACAAAATCATGCATGGTTCACAATTAATCGATCCCAACCCCGATGTTACATATCAAAGCAAGACTCTCTTTATTAAAAAAAAAGCACTTTGAAGCTATCCTCTAAACTTCTACGAGTTATTCTTGATCACTTGCGCGTTACCCACGTGGAGGAAACATTCAAACAGAAAGGATGAGTAAATCATAATCATTATAAAAGATATAAGAAATAAATATAGTAGTTATGACACAACAGCAAAAAACCACGTATCACTATATCCTCATGTTATACTCACACTATCATATACTCATATTAAACATATCATTATATCATCATGTCAATACACGTCCTCAAGCATCACAATTAGCATCACATCATCATTATCATATAATCAATTATTATTCAACGTCACATATAATGTAAATACACTTCATTTGACTCATGCATGTGGTACCAAAACTTCACTGATGAATCAATCATTGTTATCTCCAGAGACTCCCACCAATAGGATTTATTCCCATTTGGAATCAGAGAAATTCATAATTTTGCACTCAATCCACACTATGAGATTGATCCTTCACTGAACGATTGTCCTATCATCTTCACTGGACCGAAGTCGTAACAACATCATTAGAGAAAAGTCCTACGCTATGTCATGAATGCTTGATGCACAACAACATATAAACACAACCATGGTTATTCAACACGCATCATCATCCATTAATTCATCACAACATCATCATATCATCATAATAAACAAAACATCATCACAACATCATCATATCATTATAATAAATAAGATCTTATTGTAATCAAACATGAGAAACCTAACTTCATTCTAACTTAGGTATTGGGAATACACTTCTTATTACTCATTTCACTCCATCTAATTGAAGTTCATTGGGTTAGATATCCAAGGCTTCAAATGTCACCTCAAACCGAATTCTAAAACTCAAGTTATGGCCTTCTGAAAAATCATGCACAACCATTCCGTTTTGGACACCATCGCCTAGCGACACCACTTCATCGTATGGCGACGCACCTTCGCATACGCTTTACCCGACGATGCTTGGAGCGACTCACTCCAGTAACATTCATCTTTTCTTCCCCTCGTCTCCTCTTGGATCGCCCAGCGACAACCAAACACATCATCATCGCCCGACAACGATACTCTACCGCCCGACGATCCTGCACGAACAAGGTTTTCCTATTGCGATTTCTTGCATAAAACCAGTCCCAATTCTTGTGATTTCTGCATATTATAGGTCCTAAAACATCACCTAATCATAGGGTTTTCATCAAACATCATCAATCTAATGTATTCTATATTATAGGTACAATTGTTTACAATCCAAGGCTACAAAACATCATCTATTTCATCAAATCATCTCATATTCATCATAACTGAAACCCACCAAATACCTACAACTATCTAAACCTTAGATAAATTCTAATAATCAAGATAAACATCCCTTACCTTAGATTTCCTAGAAGAAAACCTTTCTCTTCATGTTCTACTGGAAACCCCTTTGTGTTCTTGTGCCCTAACTCTCTTTCTCCACAGTGTCTATTCTTCCAATATTTTCACGATTGATCCAAAATGAAATTCCTTATTCCGTTTTTTAAACCTCACGGCCCCTACTAATGAACTTCTCATCATGTCTTCACTTACCTCTTTACTAATTACCACCTTGCCCTTACTTTCTCCACACCACTCTTCATTCTATTTATTTAATCCAAACAATTCTAAATAATTACTATTAAATCTAAATAATTCCAATTAATTATTCAAATTCTAGATATCTCTTTTTATCTCATCCTACACCATACAAATCATCACATCAAACATCATATTAACCATCATATTCATCTCGTCATCATAAATCATCGCAAGGACTCATATAAATACCTCATATATCCAATATTTCACAATGACTCATATATTCACGCTAAATTAATTAAATAATAATTAATTTAGAATTAAGTGTGTTACAAGTCTCCCCCACTTAAAAGAATTTTCTCCCTTGAAAATACCTGACAAAAATAATACCAGATAAGACTCTCTCATATGATTCTCGCGTTCTAAAGTCCAACTTTCACCAGCTAATCCACCCCACAATACCTTCACTAAGGTGATGTCCTTGCCTAGTAATCGCTTCACTTCCCGACCTTCTATTTGCAATGGTAATGCCTCAACAGTCAGGTTATCTCTGACTTGTACATCATCCATTTGTATCACATGCGAAGGATCCAAAATATAATTTCTCAATTGAGACACATGAAACACATAATGTAAATTTGCAAGTAACGGCGGAAAAGTAACCGGATAAGTCACTTCACCTATATTTTCTTATATCTGATACGGGCCAATAAAATGCAGCATAAGCTTTCTCGACTTTAAAGCTCTACCAACACCGGTTACTGGGGTAACTCTAAAAAACACATGACCATCTTTTTGAAACTCAAGATCCTTCCTCCTCTTATCATGATAACTCTTCTGACAAATCCGAGAAGCTTTCATCTTCTCTTGGATCATATTTATCTTTTCAGATGTCTCTTGTACAACCCCAAGTCCGAGTACAACACTCTCGCCCGACTCATACCAACACAATGGAGTTCTACACTTCCTACCATACAACGCTTCATACAGTGTCATCCTAATAATAGAATGAAAAATGTTATTATAAGTAAACTCAATCAATGGAAAGTGACTATCACAAGCCCCTCCTTGTTTTAGCACACAAGCCCTCAGCAAATCCTCCAAAGACTAAATAGTTCTTTCTGTCTGGCCATCTGTCTGAGGATGATATGCAAAACTCAATCTCAACTTAGTACCAAAAGCATTCTGCAAACATGTCCATAATTTTGACGTAAACCTCAGATCTCTATCTGACACGATACTCGAAGGTATCCCATGAAATTTTACAATCTCATTAACATGTATCTTAGCTAGCTTCTCCATCGAAGGATTGATCTTCATTGGTAAGAAATGAGCCGACTTAGTCAACCTATCCACAATCACCCAAATCAAATCATTGCCTTTAGCACTCTTCGACAAACCAGACACAAAGTCCATGAAAACATTGTCCCACTTCCATTATGAAATACACAATGGTTGCATAAGACCCATTGGCTTATGATGCTCAATCTTTGACTTCTGACAAGTCAAGAAAGCATAAACAAATTTGAAAAATTCCTTTTTCATACCAGGCCACCAGAAAAATCTCTTTATATCCTGATACATCTTTGTAGCATCGGGATGAATACTTAATCCACTTTTATGTCCTGCCTCAAGAATACTCTTCTTAAGCTCTGGGAGATCTGGAACACACACTCTATCACCAAACCTCATCACCCCATTCTCATCAATTCTGAATTTATCTCCTTTACCTTGGTTAATTAAAGTTAATTAGTCGACTAACCTCAAATCAAACTTCTCACCTTCTTGGATTTCCTCTATTATACCACTAGTATGTTTCAATATTCCCAACTTCATGCTATCGGGAGTCTCTTCACATACTAAGCTCATATCTCTAAATTGTCCGATCATATCCAATTCTATACCCATAAGCATTGGCATGTGAAACGATTTTCTACTCAATGCATCAGCAACTACATTTGCTTTACCAGGATGATAATGCAAATCTAAGTCACAATCCTTCAACAACTAAAGCCATCTTCTCTACCTCATATTCAAATATTTCTGGTCAAACAAGTACTTCAAAATTTTATGATTACTAAACACTTCAAATTTAGAGCCAAAAAGATAATGTCTTCAAAACTTCAATACAAACACTACAACTGCTAATTATAAGTCATGTGTAGGATAATTCCTTTCATGAACCTTCAATTTCCCAAAATCATAAGCAACAACCTGTCCATTTTTCATTAGCACACCACCAAGACCCATCTTCGACGCATTACAATACAACACAAAAGCATCACTTGGGTAGGAAAAATTAATATCGGAGTAGTCGTCAATTTCTTTTTCAATTCTATAAAACTTTCTTCACATGCAACATCCCACACATAAGCTTGACCCTTTAGAGTTAACTGAGTTAACGGTAATGCTAACTTGGAGAATCCTTCAATGAACCGTCGGTAATAACCTGCTAAACCAAGAAAACTTTGAATCTCAGTCGCAGACTTCAGAGTCTCCTATTGTAACATTGCATCAACATTAGAAGGATCCATATCTATCCCTCCGCTAGAAATCACATGGCCTAAGAAACTCACCTCTTTCAACCAAAACTCACACTTTGACAGCTGCGCGTATAAATTCTTCTCTTTTAACACTTGCAACACAATTCTCAAATGCTCTGCATGCTCTTCTTCGGATTTGGAATAGATCAAAATATCATCAATGAACACCAAGACAAACTTATCCAAATACAAATGAAAATTTCTATTCATGTACTCCATAAAAACACCTGGCGCATTAGATACACCAAACAATATCATAGTGTACTATTAATGACCATACCTCGTTCGAAAAGCCGTCTTCAAAATATCATCCAGTTTAACACGAATCTGATGATAGCCCGAACTCAAATCAATCTTGCTGAAAACACACGCATCCACTAAGTGATCCATTAAATTGTTAATTCTCGATAGTGGATACTTATTCTTAATCGCCACTTTATTCAACTATCTATAATCTACACACAACCTCATACTTCCACATTTCTTCTTGACTAGAAACACATGAGCACCCCACTGTGAAATACTCGGTCGAACAAACTTCTTCTCAAGCATCTCTTCTAGTTGTTTCTTCAACTCGATCAACTCAGAAGCTGACATCCTGTAAGGGGCCATCGATGTTGGACTCGTACCTGGAACCAACTCTATAGAAAACTCCATTTCATGTTCAGGAGGTAAATTAATGATGTCATATGGAAACACTTCTAGGAATTCACAGACAACCAGTAATTCCATATTCACATATTTACCATCAACTTGCAACAACGCAAACATTACAAACATCATTCATCTTCTAAAATTTCATTTACTTGCTTAGCGGTCAACAACATAAATTATCTATTATCACTAAACTTAGGGAACCTCAAAGTCTTATTATAACAATTGATATGAACATAGTTGAACTCTAACCAGTTCATCCCAAGGATAAAATTGATTTGGTGTAAGGGAAGACACACCAAATCCATCACAAAACTCTTGCCATAAATAGTCAAAGGACACTCCAGACAAACATAAGTAGTAGTGACAGAATCACTACCAAAAGTATCTATTACCATACTACCATTCATATCAGATAATTCCAATTCCGGCTTAGTAGAACATTCAAGAGAAATAAATGAAAGAGTAGCACCAATATCAATAATAGCCAAAAAATCAACATTGTTAATAAAACAAGTACCTCGAATCAAGTTTTTCTTCTTGGAATCTTCCGATCCACTCAAAGAAAACACTCTACCCTTGGTCTGAGTAGCAACGTCCCTTCTTGGATTCTGACATTGGGTACTGATGTGACCCTGCTCTCCATGATTAAAACAGGTTGGACCATCGTTCTTGAATTCAATAGCATGATGACCTGTCTTACCATATTTGTAGCACCTCAACACCTTATTCTCACATTAATTAGAATGATGACCTCGTTCACCACACCTATAACACTTGACAGAATCGGAAGCTCCTCCCTCACTTGTCTTCTTCCCATCATAATCCTTCTAATTCCTTTTATCAGCTGGGGAATCATAAGGCTTCTTACGGTCTTGATAATGCTTTCCTATTTTCTAGTTCAAACTCTTGTAGTGAGCTGAATGAGCTCTGTTATATTCTTTATAGATTCTATAGCTGTCCACCAACTCTGAAAATACACGGATCTACTATACCTGATTGCCCGTTTGATTTTCGAGTGCAAACTATTCTCAAACTTAATACACCTCGAGAATTTAATAGTCGCTTAACTGTAATGTGGATAATACTTGGCCATTTTCATAAACCTCGAAGCATACTCAGACATAGTGAAGTTCCCTTGTTTCAACTCCAGAAAATCAATCTCCTTCTTCCCGTGCACATGCTCGGGAAATTACTTCCTCATAAGCTCCCTACTGAACACAACCCAAGTAATAGCTTCACCCACTTCTGTCAGTTTCTGACGGGTGCTAACCCACCAATCATCAACTTACTCTTCTAGTTGATGTGTATCAAACTGCATCTTTTGCACTTCTGTGTAATCCATGACTCAGAAGATCCTATCAATCTCCTTGAGCCAAGTATGCGCTCCATCAGGACCGTGTCTAACTTTGAAAACATGCAAATGATTCCTCTGAAACGTCTCCATAACATGAGATCCATCATTCCAACCAACATTAGGCTGATGTTGCACAACTTGAGCCATATCCTGCAAAGCAGCAATAATCGCATCATCGTTTCTTCTAACCATTTCTCTGTCTCATGCCAATAACACTCACAATGGTTAAAAATTATCTCGACAGTATTCCATTGTCATACACTATAGACTCAACAACCTGACCGGACAAATCGACCTGCTCTGATACCACTAATGTAACACCCTTCTAAAACCCCATGGATTTTCACGAATATTTTTAATAAACAAATAAATGTAAAAAAACAGCAAGGATGTCACATCTTCACATAAGCATCATATAACAAATAATCATTCTTTGTAACACAGGTTGCAACAACATTTTAAAACGTAAATAGAATCCTTGGTATTCACAACCATTTCATTTCTAACTTTGCAGGGGAAATAAGAGTCTTAAACTTCTTTATACAATAATCTCAATGCCATGAAAGGTAATTCAAATATTAATAAAATCATCACACTTTGTATTTATAAAATTATGATCCAAAATATGGCAAAAGTCATGAAAGTAATACTAAATCCCAATATAACAAAGTCATGCATGGTTCACAATAAATCAATCCCAACCCTGATGTTACATATCAGAGCAAGACTCCCTTTTTTCAACTAAAAACAAATAAACATACTCTGAGGCTATCTTTTAAGCTTCTACGAGTTATTCATAATCACCTGTGTGTTATCCACGTGGAGGCAACATTCAACCAAAAAGGGTGAGTAAATCATAATCATTATAAAATACTTAAGGAATAAATATAGTAGTTATGGTACAACAACAAGAAACCACACATCACTACATCCTTATGTTGTACTCACACTATCATATACTCATATTAAACACATCATATATCATCATGTCAATATATGTTCTCAAGCATCATAATTTGCATCACATCATCATTATCATATAATCAATCATTATGCAATGTTACATATAATGTAAATGCACTTCATTTGACTCATGTATGTGGTACCATAACTTCACTAATGACTCAGTCATCGTTATCTCTAGAGATCTCCACCATTAGGATTGGTTCCCATTTGGAACCAGAGCACTTCATAATTTTGCACTCAATCCACATTATGGGATTGATGCCTTCACTGGGCGATTGTCCTATCATCTTCACTAGACTAAAGTCCTAACAACATCACCAGACTTAAGTCTTACACTATACCATGAATACATGATGTGCAACAACATATAAACACGACCGTGACTAGTCAACATGCACCATCATCCATGAATTCATCACAACATCATCATATCATCATAATAAATAAAACATCATCACAACATCTACATATCATCATGATAAACAAGGTCTTATTGTAATCTAACACGGAAAACCTAACTTCATTCTAACTTAGGTACTGGGAATACACTTTTTATTACTCATTTTATTACATCTAACTTAATTTCATTGTGTTAGCTATCCAACGCTTTGAACGGCACCTCAAACCGAGTTCTAAAACTCAAGTTATGGCCTTGTGAAAAATGCTGCACAACCCTTCTGTTTTGGACATCATCGCCCGGCTACACCACTTCATCGACTGGTGACGCACCTTTGTGTCCTCTTATCTCGGTGATGCTTGGAGCGACGCATTCCAAAAAGATTAATCTTTTCTTCCCCTCTCCGCCTCTTGGCTCACCCAGCAACGACCAAGCGTGTCACCGTCGTTTAACGATGATACTTCATCGCCCGCCGATTCTGCACGAACATGGTTTTCCTGTTGCAATTTCATGCATAAAACCAGTCCCAAATCTTGCAATTTCTGCATATTATAGGTCTTAAAACATCATCTAATCATAGGGTTTTCATCAAACATCATCAATCAAATGTATTCTACATTCTAGGTACAATTGTTTACAATCCAATGCCTCAAAACATCATCTATTTCATCAAATCATCTCATATTTATCATAACCGAAATCCACCAAAAACCTATAACTATCTAAATCCTAGATCAATTATAATAATCAATATAAACACCTCTTACCTTAGATTTTCAAGAAGCAAACCTTTGTCTTTGCGTTCTATTGGAAACCCCTTTGTGCTCTTGTGCCCAACTCTCTTTCTCCATAGTGTCCGTTCTTCCAATATTTTCACGATCGATCCAAAAAGAAATAATATCCTTATTCCTTGTTTTAACCTTAGGACCCCTAATAATAAACTTCCCATCATGCCCTCACTTAACTCTTCACTAATTACCACCTTGCCCTTATTTTCTCTACACCACTCTTCATTTTATTTATTTAATTCAAACAATTATAAATAATTACTATTAAATCTAAATAATTCCAACTAATTATTTAATTTGTAGACATCTCTTACCATCCTACACCACACAAATCATCACATCAAATATCGTATTAACCATCATATTCATCTCATCATCGCAATGACTCATATAAACACTCAAAACACCTCATATATCAAATACTTCACAATGGCTCATATATTCACGCTTAATTAATTAAATAATATTTAATCTAGAACTCGGGGTGTTACTCCATGCACCAGACACAAACAAACCAAATATGGTTCTACCCTATTCAAAAGACAAAAATAGAACCGAAATGTAAGTCCGGGTACAAACCAGAAATTAAATTTCGGTTTCAACCTACATTTTATCAAATCTTGGTGCGTCCCGGAAATGTATTTATGACTTCCAGAAATTTTTTTGTAATTTCGTGTGGTGCACTAGAAAACTATAGTGTAGAAAAATAAATCCTCAAAAGGCTAGGGTGCGTGGTCTAGGCTGACTGGGCCCAATGGAAATTCTTGGTTCAATAAGAACGCAACGTGGGATGTGTGGATAGAAAGAGTTATGGGCTTGAGGCCCAACTCAACTGACGATAAATAAAAAAAGTAAGGAAATAAAAAAAAAATGATGAAATAGTGAAATAATGCGTTTTGTGCTTGCACTAAGTGGCTATTCAACTTTGAATTAACACTCAGACTCTCTCGTTCATTTCAACTCTCTCTCTTTCTTGTGTTCAAAGAAAAGCTCATCGCTCCTCTGAGCCGGACGTTGCCTCTAGAGACAACGAAGGTCCAAAAAAGATAAGCCATCATCACCCTATTAGTATCCCTCCTCTCTTTCCATATCTCATCTTTGTTTTCTCTAATTTTTTGCAACCAATCCTAGATCTACCTCTCAAATCCAAACCTTAGAAGCTAAACTCGAAATTCAATGAAAATGATGCATAGAAATATGCAATTGGACGAGGAGAACTACTCAGGGAGTTCTAGTCTACATCGTGGTAACAAGAAAATGAAGAAGAGCATCACAATACCTATCTCAATGGCGGTGAAGACGTTGAACTCTGGCGCAGTAATGAAACTCAGGTAATCTTGCTTCTTCTTTCTTGTGTCACTTTTCTCCTTCTACTTTGTTTAATTTTTTTCTTCTTCCTCTGTTTCTTCGGTTGTGCGTGTTTTCTATGTTGATGTTGTTGTTTAATCTTTGATAATTATGAGTGAGATTGAGAGGCTTATATGAAGGTGAGTTGCAAAGTGATTGACTTAGAGATTGAGTATTTTGCAGAGGTGATGAGTATTTGAAGGTGAGGTTATGGAGTGATGAAGAAAATGAAGTTTTAGAGATGGTGAGGTGAGAGGTTGAAGATGATTCAAGGTGGCGGTGAAGTATGGTGAAGTTGTAGAGAATTTGAGAGTGAGGTGGTGATGGAGGTTCAGAGAGAGAGAGGGAGGGAGGGAGGGAGAGAGAGAGAGAGAGTTGTGAAGGTTTAATATGAATTTGGAGCGTGTCTTGGTTCTGAGGGGTGAGGTTAGTTTATATAGTTACAGTGAGATAAATTTGAGCCATAGGATCAATGGGAAACGATTATTGATCTAATGGTTAGGATTGATCTAACTCAGTTGGTTAGGGTTAGTTGACTCAGTTAGTTAGCACAGACTCAATGAGTTAGGTGGCTAGTTGTGAAGGTTTGAATCTGTTAGTTTCTGTTAGAAGTTGTTAGGTGAGTTAGTTATTGAAGTTATGGTTTTTGTAAGTAGTTAAGTGAATTGCTTAAGTTTGTGAAGTTGGATATATTTTGGATTGTATGCGAACTTGTTTTCACAAAGTGGGATTGAATGTGTTAATTGTAATATGTGGCTTCTTTGGTTTATGCAGGTGTTGTACCCCAAAATTTCCCCTCCCATATTTCTCAAAACATTTCAAGAAAGATCCCCAAGTTGCTCAAGGTAGTCCAAGGGTTGGCCAGACAAGCTCTCTCCTAAGGCAGTCTACCTCAAATTAGGGTTTCATGTTGCATCAAGATACTTGAGTCCAAGTGATCCCAAATTCTCACCAATGTCATAATATGTTATCAAGATCATCCATGTCAAGTTTCAAGCCTTGCAGAGGAAGTTTGCTCAGTCAATTGCTCAAAGGCCTGAAAATCGACTATGCTAGGGCAAAAGTCAATTGTGGCCTACATACAGTCAAACTTCAAGATTTTTAGTCAACATTCTCATTTTGAATGATATTTCATCATTTGATCAAGGTTTTATCATGATTCATCAAGTATTTCTCATAATTCATCAAGACTCAAAAGTTGCTAAATTAGGGTTTTGTAGGAAAAGTCAACTCAACTTTGACCAAGCATAACTTTCTCATACTTTATGAGAAATGACCCATCCAAAGCTCATTTTGAAGAGGATGAAATTCCCTACAATCCATCTTCAGTTCCAAAGTTCAAAATATGCACTCACAAGAAGTTATGAATCTGGACATTATAGGTCATTTTAAAAAGTCAACAAAAAACACCTTTTTTTCAAAGCTTCATACTTGAGCACAGAATATCAAAATGAGATGAGACCAAAATGGTGCTTAGATGACATCTCAAGCTTTCTAAAAAGTCCCAGAACACCTCCAAAGAGTCAAAATTGAGGAAGTTATGCATTGGTGAAGTTGATCCTTTTTGCAAAATTGCCAAAAGTCAACTATCCCTAAAACTTCAATTTTTGCCAAATGGGCCCAATCTTTTTCACTTGTTTTGAGTTGGCAACATAGTCCATGAGCTTAGCCCTTGCCACTTGTCCTTATCATGTTTTTATTATTTATTTGGATTTTTATTTGAATTATTTCAATTTAAATTAAAATAAATCATATAAAATCCCAAATATTAAAAACAAAAGATTTTGTGCTTGTTTCAGGTCTTAATGTACAACTAGCAAGTATTCAAATTCGTATCAAGGCATAGTGTGTACAAAAAGATTGAAATAGGCCAATTTTGGAAAGGTTTCAAAGTGAATCAAATTAAGAATCCAATTCATTTATGGAGGAAGATTGAGGCCAGGTTTTCAAACCTAATTCACTCCACAATACATATAAAACGTGTGCAGACTCAAAGCTAGGTTAGAGACAGGCGCAGTAAGGAGAACAAAAACTGGAAAAATCAAGAAAAAGTTGTGAATCAAATTTGCACTTAGAGGCCAATACAAGACTCTTTGCCTATCCCAATCGATTCCTGGGAGTCTCAGCAAGCTAAAGCAATCCAGACCAAGCATTTTCAAGCCCTGTATCGCACTGTAAGTCCCTCACGATATCCTTGAATTTTTGAAATCGGTTAGTGCAATTTAGGCATTGTTAGCATGAATTAACCACATATTGTTGATCCATAGAACATATGTAAGCTTTCTGTGTTGTTCAATTTCATTTATATGGCTTGTACTGGAATGTACCATTGTTAGGGTTTCATAGCTCGCTTTGGGGTTTTTGAATCCAGGCAAAATTAGGCCATGAAAAGGCCACCAATGAAACCAGCAGGACCAGACGAATTCAACCATGGCCTTGGTTTTTATTTATCATGTTTGTGCTTGATTTTAAGAATGACAGGGGCTATAGCTACGGACAAACGTCCGTAGGTAAAAGTGTTTCACTTTTACCCACAGTGCAAGGAAGAAGACAACCAACGTGGCGACCTCCCATAGGCGTGTTTGAATTTCGCGTATTTCTGATTCAGTATTTGCACTTTTCATATATTATTATTGTTATGTATTCCACGTACAACAAATGCAAAGTGGTGCAGTGGTGAGCGTAGCGTGGATATTGCTTCAGGACCTGGGTTCGAATCCCAGGTCCCCCAAATTTCTCCATATTATTTTCTTTTTCAGGATCCAGCGTGCTTACCAACCAGGGGTCCACCATACGTCTTCATAATCCAGCAGGCCAAGTGTCAGGAGATCAAATCCAAAGGCTAGCATATGAGAGACCATTATGAGGTCTAGTCAACACAACATACTGGATCCAGAAGGTCAACGTGGACCTCACCATTTTGGGTCCAGATCTGGCTATTTACACCCCCCATTTTTCAGGCCCATTTCTTACTCTTTTTCTTTTTATATTTCATTTAATTAAATTATTTGTTTATTTTACTAACCAAATAATTATTTTCTTTTTTATAAAAAAAAATCGCAAAAAATATTACTCTTCATAAATTAGGTCTAGATTATATTTTTATTAAGAAATTAATTAATTTAATTAGGTTTGTTAATTTAGACAACTTTAATTTATTTTTTTGTACATAATAAAAATTAATTAGAACTAATTAGGTTTTTTATTCCAAATTTAATTATTTTCTTTTCTTAAAAATAATAAAACCCAAAAATAGATCATGTAATTATTTTCATTAATTATTTAATCACTAATTAATTTGTACATTTATTTTTAAAACCTAATCTTCTTTTCTTAAAAAATATTAAAAAACAACAAAAAACATTTTCTCTTTTAATTAGGATAGAAGGGTCAAAACCCTAGTTCACATTCATTCCAATTTTTCTCGCGCGCTTTATTTTTATTATTTATCATATTGATGTAACTGCCCACAATTTGTAATAGTTTAATTAGGACGTTTATTTACATTTATCGCTTTATTTTCAAAGGATTTGTTTTTGGCTATGTAAATACCCGAAGCCTTGTAATAGCGTAGTTTAATTTCCGCACTTTAAATTCTGCAAATATTAAACTGTTAGATGTATGATATAGGATGCATGACAATAATGTATGTAATTTTAAAACAGTTAGATAACCCTAAACATGTGCAAAGATAAATAAATCTGAAATTGAATCACTCGCACATGCGCACTCCTAGGATACACTCCCACTTGGTTGCCTTCGGTAAACGGTCATTGAGTATAAGATGCTTTAGTGGTCGTCCTTTTGTCCAAAGATCAGAGTTGCCTCGGAATGGTTGCCTCGAATATTGTTGCCTCGGATAATTGATCTAAGACATTAGGATTATTACTAAGACGTCCTAACATTGCTTTAGTGACCGTACGTCTCTTTCGAATTAACCCTCAAAACTCCAACGACGGTGCTACCTACTCACTAATACTGGGATAGCACTGTCTAAAGGAAACGAATACAGAACGATTCTTTTTTCGAGTAGGTAGGTTAGTTCTTAAGTACTTGCTCAATCAATCAAAAACAAAATTTTCACACTTACACTCCTTTACAAACAAAGTTTTCAAAAACATTTCATTACACTCTTGAAGACAGAAGCAAGAGTTAAATCGAAGTCAAAACAAAAAGCTTTTCAAAACACGCAAACACAAAGAAAACAATTTTGAAAATGATGAGCAAGTACCTAAGAGCCCGTAGATAACTACGGATAGAAAGGGTGCTAATACCTTCCCTTTCTATAATCTACCCCCCCGTACTCAGAAATATCTCAAAAAAGGAATTTTTCTGTGCTTTTTTCCTTTCCTTGTTGGATAAAATAAAAGTCGGTGGCGACTCTTGCTTACCGCGACATTTTGCGAACACAAACGCAAAATGAAAACCAGCAATTCCTTTAAAAAAGGGAAACACGTCCCGGTTCTAGCCACCGTATCACAGAACTGGCGACTCTGCTGGGGATAATTAAGTGGGGTGTACCTTAGGAATAGTTCATCATATTGTTTTCAATTGTTTGATCTGTTTGCTTTATATTTATGGGCTTTGTATTGGAGTTACTATAGATCTTAACCTGGATCTGGGGACACCTTTTAGGTAAGTAACAATAGATTGTGAGGGAACTGTACATCGTAGACCGATATAGTTGAAGCAGTAGCTACGTTGGTCTGACACATTAGTTGGTACCGATATCCCTTTTGGAGGAACAAGGAGAGTATGGGGCTGCTAATGGGTCATTAAGCATCAACTGACCTTAGAACCTATAATTGACCAACTTGGCCATAGAAAAGTAGCATAATGCTACACTCATTGAGACCATACTCTCGCGATGATTTCGGCCGCAAGAAAAGATTGCTAAATTGGAATTATGATCGATCGAGGATGGTCAGTGATATTGAGAACCTCTAGAACCTGGTTACTATTACTAGGATAGGTTGAACCAACTAAACTGCAAGAGGGTAGTACCTAAACTCCATGCCATCCTGAAATTTAAGGGCTATTGTGTGACTTGTTTGCCCTTACCATGTTTGCTATCTGTGATACCTGTGGTGTGTTCTTATCATGACATCATGCATCATGACATTGCATGCATATTTCACTAGACTAACTATTTCAAAGACCGAGGGGATTCATCTTTGTTCTGTTTTGCAGATCATGGCTTCTATGCGCAGAAATACCATTCGAATCAGCTTCGTGCAGATACCTGCTCAGCTTAGAGAGTTGGTTTTAAAGGTTCCTGATACTTCGTCCTTTGTTAGAAGACATGGTCATCTCCTCAGCCTGGTCACTTCAAAGCTGGATGAGCAAATGATGAGCGTCTTTTTCCAGTCCTTTGACCCATTGCATCACTGTTTCACCTTCCCGGACTATCAGCTAGTCCCTACTTTGGAGGAGTTATCTGATTTACTTGGCATATCTATACTAGAGAAGACACCCTTTACAGGTTTGGAGATAGCTCCTAGACCAGAGGATATTGCTTCATCCCTCCATCTAATAATGGCTGATGTAGTATCTAACTGGGAGATTCAGAGTGGGATTAAAGGCTTCTTGGCTAAGTTCTTGATTGATCAAGCTCAACAGTTCTGGGATAGTTTGGACTTTCAAGCATTTGAAGACATCCTGGCTCTTCTCATCTATGGCTTGGTTTTGTTCCCAAATTCAGATTCTTTTGTCGATGTGAATGCAGTCAAGATTTTCATGTCCCGTAACCCAGTGCCTACTCTCTTGGGTGATATCCTGCATGCTCTTTATACCCGTACTGTTCAAAAACGGGGAACTCTCATGTGCTGTACACCGCTGCTGGCGAGGTGGTTTATTTCTCACCTCCCCAAATCTGTATTGAATAATGAGGAAGGTATGGGATGGGCTTACAGAATCATGTCCCTTGCTCATAAGGACATCTGTGATACGGTGGGAGAACTGACTTGAGGTTTGCGTTTGTATTCGCAAATGTTGCGGTTAGCAAGAGTCGCCACCGACTTTTTATTTTATCCTAAGGAAAGGTTAAAAAGCACATCAAAAACCTTTTGAGATGTTTTCTTGGGTTCGGGGAGTAGATTATAGAAAGGGAAGGTATTAGCACCCTTTCTATCCATGGTTATCCATGGGCTCTTAGTTACTTGCTTAGATCACTTGCCTTTTGTTTTCAATTGTTTTAAATGGTGCTTTGTGTGTGGGTCTTGAAAATGCTTTGAAAAGATGCCAATGTGGTGGCAACCTTTGTAATGATCCATGTGGGGATGTATACAAAGATGTATGTCTTTTGAAAAAGTTTTCATTTTGTTTTTGAAAGTTGTTTTGAAAGTGTAGTGATGTGTGATTTTGAAATTAGGCAAGTGTTTTGTTTTGCAAGTTTGATTCAAGTAACTAAGAGGTTATCTACTCCTAAATTTCTCAAAAGATCATTGCTTATACTTTAACCCTTTTAACAAGTTTGCTCCACCATTGTATTTGGTGGGCAACCTTGTGTTAGGATGTGAAAGGGACAGGCGCGAGTCATCGTTTTAGACCATAATTGCAACGGCGTTAAATGTCTTTGAGCAATTTCTTTAAGGGACTTGATCATTTGTTTTTGTTTGTTTTGAAAAGTTTTGTCGAGGGACTATGATCATTCAAATTGTTTGCTTTGCCCAAAGAAGTTCAACATGCAATATGGCTCATTTATTTGAAGGCAACAAGTGGAATACCCTAGGGGGTGCAAGTGTGATTTGTGTGTCCATTTTCATGCTTGTTTATCTTGTATTAGGTCAAACTATTTTTTTTATCGTTTTTTCGCATACAAACCCTAATTCTAACATGTTATCATTAGAAAACTGTGATACGGTGGGAGAACTGACTTGAGGTTTGCGTTCGTATTCGCAAATGTTGCGGTTAGCAAGAGTCGCCACCGACCTTTTATTTTATCCTAAGGAAAGGTTAAAAAGCACAGCAAAAACCTTTTGAGATGTTTTCTTGGGTTCGGGGAGTAGATTATAGAAAGGGAAGGTATTAGCATCCTTTCTATCCATGGTTATCCATGGGCTCTTAGTTACTTGCTTAGATCACTTGCCTTTTGTGTTCAATTGTTTGAAATGGTGCTTGAGTGTGTGGGTTTTGAAAATGTTTTTGAAAAGAGGCCAATGTGGTGGCAACCTTTGTAATGATCCATGTGGGGATGTATACAAAGATGTATGTCTTTTGAAAAGGTTTTCATTTGTTTTTGAAAGTTGTTTTGAAAGTTGTTTTGAAAGTGTAGTGATGTGTGGTTTTTGAAATTAGGCAAGTGTCTTGTTTTGCAAGTTGATTCAAGTAACTAAGAGGTTATCTACTCCTAAATTTCTCAAAAAAGATTATTGCTATACTTTAACCCTTTTAACAAGTTTGCACCACCATTGTATTTGGTGGGCAACCTTGTGTTAGGATGTGAGAAGGGACAAGCGCGGGTCATCGTTTAGACCATAATTGTAACGACGTTAAATGTCTTTGGGCAATTTCTTCAAGGGACTTGATCATTTGTTTTGTTTGTTTTGACAAGTTTTATCGAGGGACTATGATCATTTGAACTGTTTGCTTTGCCCAAAGATGTTCAACATACAATATGGCCCATTTATTTGAAGGCAACAAGTGGAATACCCTAGGGGGTGCAAGTGTGATTTGTGTGTTCATTTTCATGCTTGCTTATCTTGTATTAGGTCAAACTATTTTTTTTATCGTTTTTCGCATACAAACCCTAATTCTAGCATGTTATTATTAGAAAGCAATAAAGTGCGAAATTAAAATTACTAAGCTATTACACAACCAAATATGGGAAGGGGGGTACAAATGTTCAAATGGGGATATTGACAAGAATTTAAATCTAAATTATTACAACAATTGGATATTTTGCAATGCATAATTAAATGTAAATTAAATAAATATGTGAAATGTAAAAAAGAAAGTTTCTATGTGTATGAGAAAATATTATTTATGTAAAAGGAAAAAAGAAAATAAAAATGTATTTATTTTTTAGTATTTTGAACTTAGGGTGAAAAACCCTAATTTTTAAATAAAAGGTATTATTATCTAATTTAATTCTACTATTTATTTATTATTTATAAAAAATAAAATAAAATGAAGTGTATTGTGAAAAAGGTATTTTTTGTATCAAATATTAAATAAAATGAAAAAAATCAAATATTTTTATATTTTGGTCTTAAATATATTAATAATCATATATATATATATATTATTAAACCCTAGATATGTATTATACAAAAAATAATATTTATTTAATATTTTAATAAAATAAATAAAAGAATATTTTTTTATGTGAAATATTTTCAGAAAGTAAATAAAAATAAAAAGTGTATTTATATTATTTTTACATTTATTCTAATAATCAAATATATATATATATATTTATGTACAAACTAAGAAAATAAACAAATAAATATGCAATAAATGCAAAAAATAAAGAAAAAAATATTTTTAATTTTTTAATGGCATGAGAAAAAATAAATGAAGTCAACCAAAAAGAAAAAAGTCAAAAATGTTAAGAAATGAACAAATGGGCTCAGGGGGGTGTAAACATGAAAATGGGGTGTGAAAAGAAAACAAATCCAGGCCCAGCCCAGACCACTCCTTCTTCAACCTCTGTACAGCCTTCTTCAAGCTACAACACGCGTTTTTTATCTCTGGATTCCTGGCTTTTTAGCAAAAATTCATAACATGAAAAATGTAGAGCATGAAGAGACGGTTTCAACCATATAAAGAACATGTCCTATCTCTCTAAGATGAGGGAGAATTTCTCTCCCCCTCTTTCCTGACCTA
Source organism: Vicia faba (assembly GCA_948472305.1). Lineage (NCBI taxonomy): Eukaryota > Viridiplantae > Streptophyta > Magnoliopsida > Fabales > Fabaceae > Vicia > Vicia faba. Next base: position 1,186,445,668 of record OX451739.1, on the reverse strand, counting down.
GTTTTTCTACCATTTTCAGAGCTCAAATTCTCTTCACTCAGATAAAAGAAATGAAAAGTAAAGCTATGTACATGTTCAGGGCTATGAGTAGGACTTTGTTTCTTCACAAACTTAAGACTAAGGATGCCTAATAAGAGAGATACGAATTCAAACTTTTACCTGTGCAGTTGAACTTCTATGTGGAGAATGAGTGACTTTCAGTGCAATGTAATGATTGGAAAAGCTTCCTTGAGGTCCAGGGATGCTTTTTCAATGCTCACTTTGTCTTGAACCTTCTTGTATCAAGCTATAGAACTTCACCTGCAAGTCAAAGATGTGAAAATGGTGGAAGTGGTTAGAGCAACTACAGATCGTGCCTTAGCTTCTAGATAGCTTGCATATGTTGTAAGGAAGGTAGAGGAACAGGTTTGGACAGAAATGCTTGAAGGGATTGAGAGATTGCACTCAAACTGCAGGGGCACCCCTGTTTGTGCAGTTTGAGGATGATTCTGAGATGGAGGGTGTTTTTGAGGTCAGGAGCTCGTGTGTTAGCTTGGATATGTTATGTGTAATGTGTTTTACAACTTTGCTCTTGTGTTTGTATGCTGGTATGAGAGATGGCATAAGTTATGGATGTTACTTCTAAGTGAAGCAAGCAAATGTCAACTTGGTTTCTAGGCCAGTACAATGCCTCAATCTATGCTGCACATTTGAGTCTTGATCAGTGGGAAATGTCCATGCCTTTTTGCCTCAAAGATCTGCATTGTACCTCATAGATTTGCAAAGTTGCCATAAAGTAGCACTTTACAAGAATGGATAATATGCTTTTTCTAGTTTAGGCTTGATTTTGTGTGTATTGTCCAAATGAGCAAGATAATGCTAGAGCACAAAGGATATGCATTGAATTATTGAGTGAAAATGGGATTAGAGGCCTGCAATGTAGCTTAAGCATGCTGAATTCAAATTTGCCAAGTTTATGAACATGCTTTGATGAAGAACAAAAAGTGAATTTTTGCCAACTTGTGAAATTCGAATCTCTCAAGTTATGAGGTTGTTTGATGAGTTCTTGGACATTTTGGAAAGCTTGGAATGTGTACTACAATCCATATTTGAAATGCAATTTGAAATTCCAAGTGGAAGGGCATGAAAAGTGGCCTTGAAGTAGGGTAGAAAACCTTGTCAAAATAGGTCAAATTTCACTAAGTTAAAAGATGGTTTAGTGCCCTTATTCAAAAAATCATAACTTGAGATACAAGCTTCAAATGAGAAAACTTTGTGAATCAAAGTTGTATATTATGCAACAAGCTACAACTTTCATGTTTTGACTTTTGTTTGAATCCAAATGGATCATGGTGAAAAGATGGGGCAAAGTTGGGAAAAAATTAGGGTTTTTCATAACTTAGAAAAATTCTAAGTTATGAAAAATTCCATTTTCAAACCCTAATTTGCATTTTGTGATTTCTTGGTGAACAAGTTTCATGATTTGGCATGTTTTGATGAAAAATGAATCTTGACTCTTGATTTTGACCAAAAAGTCAAAGTTTGACTTTTCAGTATACAGTCAAAATTGATCAATTGACTGGGAAATTCAACTGTCAATCTTGTGTACTTGGGATCTTTTGAGCTTGATGAACATGTCAAGATAATTCCATGGGGTCCTTGAGTCCATAGGTGAACTTGGTTTGCCATTGGCTAGGTCAAACAGTCAAAAATTGCCTTTGTGCAGTCAAAACCCTAAAAATGACCATTTTGCCCTTTTGGTGATCTGATCAAATTTCTTATGGAATTGTGATCCAAACTTGATCAAATGGTTCATATGAGTTCATAATGTTGATGTGGATCAAATTTCATGAGGTTTGACTGTCAATTGGCCACAGTTGACTTTTCCCCCAATACAGCTGATTTCTAGGTCAACTGTCCAATTGACTGGGAAAAACTTGGAATCAAGACTTGAAACTTGGTATGGGTAAACTTGGGAGTCCAATATGAAGCATGAAAGTCATCTTAGGCATTTTAGGTCAAAACATCTTTAGGCAAACACAAACCCTAATTTGAGTCCACAGTGCAAGGAGAAGCCTTGAGCAGAGGAAACCCTAACTGGATCTTGATCTTCAAAGGTCTTGTGATGAGAAAATGTTGAGGAAATGGGAGGGCAAATTTTGGGGTACAACAGTTGCCCCTGTTCAATCTTCTTGGACCTGAAGAGTTAGATTGGCAAGTTTGCCTTTCGTGACTCGAGGGTAAAAGGAGATTGGACACTAGAGTGCCCGGAAATTTGCACTCGCATGCTGGAGTCTCAACAATGTGGTGTCGGGAATGGGCTTATAGATGCCATTTGGAGAGATGGTGGATAGGGAGAGGGGCTTTGTAGATGCCATCTGGAAAAGTGACAGAACTTTGTCGGGAATGGGCTTATAGATGCCATTTGGAAGTGTTGATCGCATAAGAGGTTCCTTAGCGAGAACTTGTGTATTTAAGAAAGACAGATGTTTTCCTGGCTTGTTACAGGTGTTTGATCTTCAGTCTCCTTATGCAGATATGCCCTGGCTAGATACAGGTATCGAATCTACAGTCGGTTGCTCATAGATGTGCCCTGGCTGGATACAGGAGTCGAATCTGGAAATAGTCGTCAATAGATATGCCCTGGCTGGGTACAGGAATCGAATCTTCGAACTCTTCAGACGTGCCCTGGCTAGATACAGGAGTCGAGTCTGGAAATGTGGTCAACAGATATGCCCTGGCTGGATACAGGAATCGAATCTGGAAATAGTCGTCAATAGATATGCCCTGGCTGGATACAGGAATCGAATCTTCGAACTCTTCAGACGTGCCCTGGCTAGATACAGGAGTCGAGTCTGGAAACTGGTCACTCTCAGATGTGCCCTGGCTAGATACAGGTATCGAATCTGGAATTGTGACAGTTGAAGGTAGTCGTTTTTGAGATTGTCTCTTTCCTGAAAGGCAAAGACGTAAGCTGTATGCAATGTCATGATGTATGATATGCATGATGTCATGATGTTCAACATTTGATGTTGTATGTGTTTCATCATGTATGTAAGCAAGATGTATGAAAATGTGAAATGTTTATGAGTGTAATTTCATCTTAGGAAAATAAATCCTTGACGAACGGCCGGGAAGCTGCTCTGTGGAAGAGATACTTGGCCGAAGTTCTGATGAGAGGCCTGCTGAGGACTTTAACGATGGATTCCGCTGAGGATAATGATGATAAACTCCGCTGGGGAAACCTCAAAGATAAACTCTGCTTGGGAATACAAAAGATAGACTTCGCTGGGGATTGAAGGAACTTTTGCCGAGAACGGTCTTCCGTGGCCTTTAGCTGAGGATAACCCAGTTATAAGTCCTTGTGAGGAAATAACTCTAAATAAAACTCGGGAGAGACGTTCGTACTTCGCCGGGGATAAGCTCGCAGAATCTACTGGGGATGAGCCTTTAAGACCTGCCGGGGAATGTTGTGCCTTTTTCAGGATCGACGGGGAATCGACTCCTGCTTGGGGAAAGTGCTGCTGAACCTTGTTTTATTCTGCGGGGAGCTTAAGATGATTTGGCCACATTTTCAGTTGAACCTTCCTTGGTGCCTTGGTGGACAAAACAACTAGACCGCATTAGACAACTCCACGTTGCCCCTGTCTTTGATGTCACTTGTAATTAATCTCTTTTTTCATATGCAAACATTTATGAATCAGCAATTTAATGTCAAATGCATATATCAAAAATGAACATTGGACGTTCTTCGCAAGACAAAACAGAAAAAGAAAAACAATGGCAATTTATATGGACAAGTGAATTTGTATTGATTTAAACTTTGCCTGTGAATAGGCGTTTTTTGTACAAGAGGCTGACATCCTAGTAAGAGGACGCCGCCAAAAAGTATAGAATTTACAATTTGAAAAAGGAAACAAAACAGCTATGTGAACAATCCCACTGGGTTCCAACTCTGCTATCGCCTTTATGTCTTCGAACGTCTCATTCGCTTTGCTGCCTGGTCGAAGATGAAGCTGATTGGTCGATGCCGTAATCTGAGCCAGATAGTTGATGCCGAATTCCGGATGCGAAGTGATCCAATGAGACATAGTGTTACGCTTTTATCCCTAACTTTTGCCTGGACCGCCCTTTCGGGTTTTCAGTCCACCGGGATACCCATTTTTGCCCAAGTCGCCCTTTCAGGTTTTCGACTTGCCGGGTGTACAGATTTTTATTCATTTCATCCCTTATTTTTGCCCGAACCCTTTTGGTTCGCCGGGAAGCCCTTATTTTTGCCTAGGTATGTCAACCTAGCGGGTCTTTTATTTATGCGTAGTATTTTTTCACTATGTCTGCATTGGCGGGGTGAGGAAGGTCGTCACCATCCATGGTAGTTAGGATCATGGCTCCTCCTGAGAACACACGCTTAACCACAAATGGCCCTTCGTATGTAGGGGTCCATTTGCCCCGGGGATCACTTTGAGGAAGGATGATGCGTTTGATTACCAGGTCCCCAACTTGATACTCTTGCGGTCTGACTTTCTTGTTAAATGCCCTGATCATCCGTTTCTGATACGTTTGACCGTGACAGATAGCAGTGAGCCTCTTTTCGTCAATCAGATTTAGTTGATCAAGTCGAGTCTGGATCCAATCATCTTCATTCAAGTCTGCATCCTTCATTATCTGGAGAGAGGGTATCTGGATTTCGATCGGCAAGACTGCCTCCATGCCATAGACCAAGGAGAAAGGAGTTGCCCCGGTTGATGTCCTTGCTGAGGTGCGGTACCCATGAAGAGCGAATGGTAACATCTCGTGCCAATCTTTATAGGTCACTGTCATCTTCTGCACAATTTTCTTGATATTTTTATTGGCTGCCTCTACAGCCCCATTCATCTTCGGCCGATAGGGGGAAGAATTGTGGTGCTGTATCTTGAATTGTTCACAGAGTTCAGTGATCATTTTGTTATTGAGATTGGTACCATTGTCCGTAATGATTCTTTCTGGGACTCCGTACCGACAAATCAGATTATGCCGGATGAAACGTGCCACGACGCTCTTGGTTACTGTGGCATAGGAAGCTGCCTCGACCCATTTCGTGAAGTAATCGATTGCCACCAAGATGAAACGATGCCCATTGGATGCCGTTGGTCGGATCTCACCGATCATATCGATGCCCCACATTGCGAAAGGCCAAGGTGCCGTCAGGACATTCAAAGGAACCGGAGGGATATGCACCTTGTCAGCATAGATTTGGCATTTATGACAAGTTCGGGAGTGTTGGTAACAATCGGCTTCCATCGTGGACCAGAAATATCCTGCCCGAAGGATTTTCTTAGCCATGGTGTGTCCACTGGAATGGGTTCCAAATGTTCCTTCATGCAGTTCCATCATAATTTTCTCTGCTTCAACCTTATCCACACAACGTAACAGAGTTGAATCATGATTCCGTTTGTAGAGAATGCCGTTGCTGAGGAAGAATTTTGCAGCAAACCTCCTCATGAACTTCTTATCATTGACAGATGCGCCTTCAGGGTATTCCTGAGCTTCCAAGTACCTCTTCACCTCGTGATACCAGGGTTTTTCAGTTACCTTCTCAGTCTCGAGCTCACAGCAGTATGCCGGTTCATCCAACTTCCAGATTATGATTTGAGGAGCCTCATTGTCCCATTTAACTTTGAACATTGAAGACATCGTGGCTAGTGCGTCCGCTAGCTGATTCTCCTCTCTGGGGAAATGCTCAAAAGTTATCTCTTCAAAGTGAGGGAGCAAGGTTGACACATACTCCTTGTAAGGAATAAGATTCGGGTGTTTCGTATCCCACTCGCCTTTGACCTGATTGATCACGAGAGCGGAATCTCCGAAGACACTTAGAAACTTGATCCTCAAATCGATCGCAGCTTGTAAACCCATGATACATGCCTCATATTCTGCCATGTTGTTGGTGCAGCTGAAACATAATCGGGCGGTGAGTGGAGTATGAGTCCCCTTGGGAGATATGATTACAGCACCGACGCCGTTACCCAAAGCATTAGAAGCTCCGTCAAAATGCATAGACCATCGGGATCCTTCCTCAGGTCCTTCATCCGGTCCAGGTACTTCACAGTCAGTTACCACCATGATGTCTTCGTCCGGAAAATCAAAGTTCAATGATTGGTAATCATCCACAGGTTGGTGTGCCAAATGATCAGCCAGTACACTTCCCTTAATTGCTTTCTGAGTTGTATACTGGATATCATATTCTGTTAAGATCATTTGCCATCTCGCTATTCTCCCAGACAGAGCGGGCTTTTCAAATATGTATTTGATGGGATCCATCTTTGAAATCAATAAAGTAGTGTGAGTCAGCATATACTGTCTCAGCCGGCGAGCAGCCCATACAAGAGCGCAGCAAGTTTTCTCAAGCAGTGAGTAACGAGACTCACAGTCGGTAAACTTTTTGCTCAAGTAATAAATAGCGTGCTCTTTTCGGCCAGACTCGTCATGCTGCCCCAACACACACCCCATTGAATTATCGAGCACTGTCAAGTAAAGTATCAGAGGTCTTCCTTCCACCGGTGGCATAAGAATGGGTGGCTCTTGGAGGTATTCCTTTATTCTTTCAAAGGCGGCATGACATTCATCATTCCAGCGTACCACTTGATCTTTCTTCAGTAATTTGAAGATTGGCTCACAAGTAGCAGTCAGATGTGAGATGAATCGGGCAATGTAATTCAGTCGTCCTAGGAAACCTCTGACTTCTTTCTCTGTTTTTGGGGTCGGCATCTCTTGAATAGCTTTAACCTTGGCAGGGTCCACCTGGATACCTTTATCACTTACAATGAAACCTAGCAATTTTCCGGACCTCACCCCGAAGGTGCATTTGTTGGGATTCAACCTCAGCTTGTACAACTTGAGTCGGTCAAACAACTTCCTCAGATGATCAAGGTGTTCCTCCTCAGTTTGAGACCTTGCAATCATGTCATCAACGTATACTTCAATCTCATGATGGATCATATCATGAAATAAAGCAACCATGGCACGCTGATAGGTTGCCCCAGCATTTTTCAATCCGAATGGCATGACCTTATAACAGAAGGTCCCCCACTGAGTTACAAATGTAGTCTTCTCCATATCTTCAGGAGCCATCTTGATCTGATTATACCCTGAGAAACCATCCATGAAGGAGAACACCTTGTGTTGAGCTGTATTATCAACAAGGACATCGATGTGAGGTAGGGGGAAATCATCCTTGGGGCTGGCCCTGTTCAGATCCCTGTAGTCAACACACATTCTGACCTTACCGTCCTTCTTCGGCACTGGCACAACATTGGCAACCCACTGAGGGTAAGAAGTTACTGCAAGGAAACCCGCATCAAATTGTTTCATCACCTCAGCTTTAATCTTCTCAGACATCTCTGGACGCATTCGTCGAACTTTTTGCTTTACTGGAGGGCAATCTTCCTTGGTTGGCAAATGGTGAACTACAATGTCGGCGTCCAAACCAGGCATATCCTCATAGGACCAAGCAAAAATCTCCATGTAGTCTTGTAGCATCTGGATCAATCGTTGCTTCACGCTGAGCTCTAGATTGACACCAATCTTGACCTCTTTCCTATCTGTCTCAGTACCCAGGTTAATTGTCTCCACAGGCTCTTCATGTGGTTGAATAGCCCTCTCTTCCTGTAGTAGCAGTCTTGCGAGTTCACCAGGCACTTCGCAATCATCTTCACCTTCGTCTTCGGCCAAGTTGATCGGATTTTCGAAGTCATAACTGGCGGTAGCAGAGCTGTTGCCAGTGAGATCCAGAGTGGATTGAAACCTGTATAAGTGAGTGTGTGTAAATATAGCTGTTTTGCAATATGTATAACACAGAAAGAAAAAGAGCACAAGATTTGAAATGCAACAAACGTCCAATGTTTTGATTAATGATATATGAAAATGTCATACAAAAAGCCCTCACAAATGGAGCTACGATGCCCCGGGCAGGACACCGAGCCAACAGAGTTTTAACATATTGTTTGTTACAAATTTGGAAATCAAAAGAAATCAATTACTGCGTGACAAATGTGATAGGGGTAAAATCCTTTGCTGTCCAGTTGCTTGGTCCGTCGCTGGCAGTCGGGTAGATCCAATTATCAAACTCAGCTTCCTCCACATCCTCCTCGATAGCATTCACCCTTGAGCTGGAAATAAACACCGGAGCCTTTCCAATCTTCTCTTTGCGTACCGCCTTCTGAGCCTCTGCAGTAAAGCCTAGCCCAAACTTGTCGTTCTTCTGAGTGAGATCAGGAAGCTGACCCCAGTGTGCACCATTGCCTTTCTGAACCACAGCCCGGGCATCCCTTAGGGAAACCATCTTCAAGGAATCATTCTCTTCGGCCATTGTCTCCGCAGCTGCTGAAATTGGATGTACCTCCTCGAAATGTTGGAAGGGGGTTTCAATGAACTCTCCGTCCATCTCGATGTACCTGAAGGAATTCAAATGGCTCACCATATACTCCTCTTCTCCTTGTACAGTGACGATCTTTCCCCTGACGGGATACTTCAGCTTTTGGTGCAAAGTGGAGGTTACTGCCCCAGCTTTATGGATCCAAGGTCGACCCAACAGACAAGAGTATGATGGACGTATATCCATCACGTAAAAGGTAGAGTCGAACACTTGAGAGCCCACACGAATAGGGATGTTAACCTCTCCATGAACCATCCTCTTGGAACCGTCAAAGGCTCTGACGATGATATTGCTGGGTTTCAACTCCAGGCCCTCATAATCCAGACGATCTAAAGCCTTTTTCGGAAGAACATTCAAGGAAGAACCAGTGTCCACCAATACATGTGCCAGAGTAGTGCCCCTGCATTCAATAGAGACATGCAGGGCATCATTGTGGTCTCTCCCTTTTGCGGTTAGGTCAGCATCTGAAAAGCCCAAGCCGTTGTCCGCCGTCAGATTTGCTATGCAGTCAGTGAACTGGACTGCAGACGTCTCTTGCGGCACATGGGCCGTCTTGAGAAATGAGATTAATGCCTTAGCGTGGGCCTCGGAACATAGTAATAAGGAAAGCAGGGAGATCTTGGAGGGTGTATGCCCCAACTGCTCGACAACATTAAAATCACTTTTCTTTATTATTTTCAGAATCTCCTCCATTTCTTGTCGGGAGGCCTCAGCATTCACGGGTATTGGTGCCTCCATCCGGGCAGGCTCTTCTTCAATCCCTTTGCCCCGAGCATTTGATGACTCGGCAGCAGGGGACACAATTTGATCAGCAACAGGACTTGGTAAACTTGCAGGTTTTATGAGGAGGGGTTTTCGAATAGCGGGAGGCGCAATGTCAGGCGAGAAGAGCCTGCCACTGCGGGTGACTTTAGCTGGACCGGTGATATCGCAGATACTGGCACTAGCATCAAATTCTTGCTTGATTCCATTTACATATACGTCTGCCCCATAATGCCAGGGGACAGCTTTATCAGATACGTAGGAGAGGGGTCCTGGAACAGTAATGATCACAGGCGCAACTGTCAAGATTTGAATAGGCTTCTTTGGGGGAGCCTTGATTGGATTTTTGAAGATGGTAATCACGGACACTTCTTTCATCGGAACCAAATGAACAGCAGTCTTTTTGAATAGAATCTCCTTGCTATCCATTAGGCCTTGGATGCCTAACCTTAGCAAGGGACAATCAGATAGGGAAATAGCACAGAATGGGCAACCTTCGCCGCAACCCGGAAATAAACCGGCCCGCAGTAGGTTCTTCTTAACAGTCTTCAAAGGGGTAACAACTTCATCTACCGAAACAGCGTACACTTCTTCCTCAATGGCATTTACCCTATGCTGGGGCATAGGAGCCGTTACAACATTCGGTCTTTCCGGCGCTTCAAACTGAATTTCTTTTGCGTCAATTAGATCTTGCACTTTGTTTCTCAAGGCCCAGCAATCATCAGTAGTGTGCCCGGGACTATCAGAATGATAAGCACACTGGGCATTCGGGTTGTATTTAGGAGACGCAGTGTTGACGACTTTAGGAGCTTCTTTGAGGGTTACCAGGTTGGTGGATAATAGTTGGGGTAAAATTTGAGATAATGTCATACTCAATCGGGTATACTGCCTCTTGGGCCTTTCACTTCTTTGTTGATTGTACTGCTGAGGAGCAGCAACAGGTTTGGAGATGACCAAAGCATTAACGGCTTGGCGACTTTCGGGCTTGACTTGCCTTCTAGGGCCATAAACGGCGCTGGCTTCTTTCTTAAATGGCCTCTTCTCAGCACTTGTAGAGGCAGCCTTCTGTATCTTGCCTGACCTGATGCCAGCTTCAATTCTCTCTCCCGTTAATATCAAATCTGTGAACCCAGCGGAGGAGTTACCAACCAAATGATTGAAAAACGGACCAGACAACGTTCCCAGAAACATATCAACCAGCTCTCGATCAGTTAATGGAGGCTGCACCCTGCCAGCCAAATCTCTCCATTTTTGAGCGTACTCTTTGAACCCTTCACCCGTCCCTAGAGACATACCCTGAAGTTGGGTACGCGTAGGAGCGAGATCAGAATTATATTGGTATTGTCTGTAGAATGCAGTCGCCAAATCTTCCCAGTGTCGGATGCTAGCTCCGTCCAATTGGTAGAACCATTCAAGTTGTGACCCCGAGAGGCTGTCTTGGAAGAAGTGAATCCAGAGGTTCTTATCCGCCGTGTAAGGTTGGATTTTCCTTACATACGACCTCAGATGCAGCTTTGGGCAGGAGACCCCATCATACTTGGCGAAGGCAGGCGCCTTAAACTTGTGTGGAATTACTACTCCAGAAGATAATCCCAAATCTCCGAAATCCAGTCCCGGCACGTTCTGAATTTCCATAGCGCTCAAGCGGTCCTCCAATTGTTTATATCTGTCAGCAGCAGGTGGGTATTGTTCCTCGTTATAGTCCGTCTCGTTGTCGGAGATTACGGGACTAGGAGCTTCTCCCCCTTGGGGACTGTTTTTCTCAGCAGAAGAAGTGGTTGGATCAGCTTCATTGTGGAGTGTGTTCCCAAATCTGCGTCCGGTGTTGAACATCGCCGTCCTTTTTTTCTTCTTTTTCTTCAGGAGTAGAGTCTTCAACTCTTGCTGACCTTGGGCTAGGCTTAGGACCATCTCTTGAAACTGTGCATTTTGGGCCTGAAGGGCCTTGATTGCTTGCTCACTGGATGATTCCGGATTCATGATGACTGTGCACATAAACAGCGAAGAAAATTAAGCAACCTGTGAAATAGGGTACCTGCTATGCATATGGTGCAATGGGATGCGTATGTATGCAATGCATTCAAGGATTTAGAACGCTCAAACTTTGTTGTAGACAAAAAAGGAACGCACATCATATTAATAAGGAGAAATTCGTTAGTACATAAATGCCTCTTGGGCCAAATATTACAAAATAACCCCTTAAGGTAAAAAGACATTGCGCATCCTTTTTGGCGCGATGTAGGTGTTGAGATTCCTTTCCTCGTGCAGCAGGCGGGTGAGTTCCAGGACCTTCTTTTCACTAGCATGTAGACTGGTCTCAAGAGAATTCCGCTCTTCCTTAAGTTGGATCCAGCTCTTCTGCATCTCTTCCCAGGAGGTGGGCATGTCGGGATGTTGAATGGTGTAGGATGCTTCTCCTTCCAAGACTGGCTCTTTGATTACAGGTAGCATGTGAGGGTAAGGCATTACTAACTTCTGAGAGCGGGCTCGTACCCACTTGAGGTAAGGCTCCAACGGGATGGAGTTCCGGTGCCCCAGTGTCTTGCTGTCTATCCTACTTGGCATCCTCCAAGCTCTGATAAATCTCTGACGAAGTCCTTGAGTATCGTTGTCGAAGTCGAAGACTATGTCAGGAATTAACATGTCATGAGGGCCATCCTTCCGAGCATAACCAAACTGTCTCCAAGCCAGGCATGGGTTGTAGGTTATACCTCCTTTGATTCCAAATAAAGGAACATTAGGGTACTCCCCACAACGATCAATGATAGTGACGTCTTCCCGGGACCTAGGGCACCAATGTATATCTGCATGCGTGAGAGCCATTAATCGTTGTGACCATCTCAAACCCCGATCGTTCTTCAAAACTGATTGCGGAAGATGCGAAATAAACCACCTTCCCAGGAGAGGAGTGCAACACATAAGGACACCCCTTCTTCTCATGGTTCGAGTGTAACATGAGTGAAGGATATCCCCCAACAGTGTAGGTATAGGATTCCTGGTCATAAAGATCTGGACAACACTGATATCAATAAGCTGATCTGGGTTAGGGAATAATACCAAACCATAGACAAGGAGGGCTACAACTTCTTCAAAAGCTCGTAGGTCAAGAGAGTTCCAACATTCTTGGGCCTTATCAAACAGAAACCTAGCTAAGAACCCTTTGATACCACTTCTAACTTCCCAATGTCCTTTGAGGTCGGATGTCTGTAGGTGCAAGGCTTTAGCAATCTCTTCAAGTCTGGGTTCCCCTTCCGTACCGTTGTAGGGTAGTTGATCGAGGATAGGGACCTTCAGAAGTCGGGAGAATTCTTCCAATGTAGGCACTAACTGATAATCCGGGAAGGTGAAACAGTGATGCAGAGGGTCAAAGAATTGGAACAAGACCTTTATCAAGTCCTCCTCAATGTTGGTGTTAACCAAGTTGATGAGTCTTCCATGTCTCTCACTGAATGAAGAACTCTCGGGAATTCTGGACAGAAGCTCCTTAAGCTGAGGAGGGATCTTTACAAGGCTAATCTGAATTGTCTTTCTGCGAGCAGTTTCCATGTCCTATAAAACAAGAACAAAGATGAAGATTCGAAACCCTTGAAATGGTTAGTCAATGCTCATGATGTTTGTATGATGTAATGATGTGATGATTAAATGCACTATAAACATTCACAAAGGCAAACATGGTAAGGCATACAAGTCACACAAATCCTTAGAGTTTAGGCCTGCATGGGGTCTGGGTATTACCCTCTTGAAGTTTTGTGGGCTCAACCTGTCTTATCAAAAGTAACCGGGTTCTAAAGGTCCCAATATCACTGGATTGCTTTCATTGTTCATCGTTTCGATTTAGCCACTGAACTGGCGACCAAAATATTCCAGGAAAGCAAACCTCAATTGAGTGTAGTATCGAGTATCAACCAACCTCGGACTGCACCAAAGTCAGTTATCTCACTACCCCTAAAAGGCCAAGATGGTTCAATTAAGGTTCCTAAGGTCAGTTGATGCTTCATGACACCACGCGGCGGCCCCGTACTCTCCTTGACTGAACTCAAGGGTTACCGGTACACACCAAAGTGCCACATCAACGTAGCAGACTGCTTCAACCATGTCGGTATACCCCGCACAGTTCCCTCACAGCCTTGTTGCTACCTAAAAGGGTTTCCCCAGATCCGGGTTAGGATCTATAAAACTCCGATACAAAGCCCACAATATGTAAAAGCAAACAAAGCAAGCAATTGAAAACAAAGGTGATCTAAACCCTAAGGTTACTCCACTTTAAAAGTTTCCCCAACAGAGTCGCCAGTTCTGTGATACGGTGGGAGAACTGACTTGAGGTTTGCGTTCGTATTCGCAAATGTTGCGGTTAGCAAGAGTCGCCACCGACCTTTTATTTTATCCTAAGGAAAGGTTAAAAAGCACAGCAAAAACCTTTTGAGATGTTTTCTTGGGTTCGGGGAGTAGATTATAGAAAGGGAAGGTATTAGCATCCTTTCTATCCATGGTTATCCATGGGCTCTTAGTTACTTGCTTAGATCACTTGCCTTTTGTGTTCAATTGTTTGAAATGGTGCTTGAGTGTGTGGGTTTTGAAAATGTTTTTGAAAAGAGGCCAATGTGGTGGCAACCTTTGTAATGATCCATGTGGGGATGTATACAAAGATGTATGTCTTTTGAAAAGGTTTTCATTTGTTTTTGAAAGTTGTTTTGAAAGTTGTTTTGAAAGTGTAGTGATGTGTGGTTTTTGAAATTAGGCAAGTGTCTTGTTTTGCAAGTTGATTCAAGTAACTAAGAGGTTATCTACTCCTAAATTTCTCAAAAAAGATTATTGCTATACTTTAACCCTTTTAACAAGTTTGCACCACCATTGTATTTGGTGGGCAACCTTGTGTTAGGATGTGAGAAGGGACAAGCGCGGGTCATCGTTTAGACCATAATTGTAACGACGTTAAATGTCTTTGGGCAATTTCTTCAAGGGACTTGATCATTTGTTTTGTTTGTTTTGACAAGTTTTATCGAGGGACTATGATCATTTGAACTGTTTGCTTTGCCCAAAGATGTTCAACATACAATATGGCCCATTTATTTGAAGGCAACAAGTGGAATACCCTAGGGGGTGCAAGTGTGATTTGTGTGTTCATTTTCATGCTTGCTTATCTTGTATTAGGTCAAACTATTTTTTTTATCGTTTTTCGCATACAAACCCTAATTCTAGCATGTTATTATTAGAAAGCAATAAAGTGCGAAATTAAAATTACTAAGCTATTACACAACCAAATATGGGAAGGGGGGTACAAATGTTCAAATGGGGATATTGACAAGAATTTAAATCTAAATTATTACAACAATTGGATATTTTGCAATGCATAATTAAATGTAAATTAAATAAATATGTGAAATGTAAAAAAGAAAGTTTCTATGTGTATGAGAAAATATTATTTATGTAAAAGGAAAAAAGAAAATAAAAATGTATTTATTTTTTAGTATTTTGAACTTAGGGTGAAAAACCCTAATTTTTAAATAAAAGGTATTATTATCTAATTTAATTCTACTATTTATTTATTATTTATAAAAAATAAAATAAAATGAAGTGTATTGTGAAAAAGGTATTTTTTGTATCAAATATTAAATAAAATGAAAAAAATCAAATATTTTTATATTTTGGTCTTAAATATATTAATAATCATATATATATATATATTATTAAACCCTAGATATGTATTATACAAAAAATAATATTTATTTAATATTTTAATAAAATAAATAAAAGAATATTTTTTTATGTGAAATATTTTCAGAAAGTAAATAAAAATAAAAAGTGTATTTATATTATTTTTACATTTATTCTAATAATCAAATATATATATATTTATGTACAAACTAAGAAAATAAACAAATAAATATGCAATAAATGCAAAAAATAAAGAAAAAAATATTTTTAATTTTTTAATGGCATGAGAAAAAATAAATGAAGTCAACCAAAAAGAAAAAAGTCAAAAATGTTAAGAAATGAACAAATGGGCTCAGGGGGGTGTAAACATGAAAATGGGGTGTGAAAAGAAAACAAATCCAGGCCCAGCCCAGACCACTCCTTCTTCAACCTCTGTACAGCCTTCTTCAAGCTACAACACGCGTTTTTTATCTCTGGATTCCTGGCTTTTTAGCAAAAATTCATAACATGAAAAATGTAGAGCATGAAGAGACGGTTTCAACCATATAAAGAACATGTCCTATCTCTCTAAGATGAGGGAGAATTTCTCTCCCCCTCTTTCCTGACCTAGTTTTTCTACCATTTTCAGAGCTCAAATTCTCTTCACTCAGATAAAAGAAATGAAAAGTAAAGCTATGTACATGTTCAGGGCTATGAGTAGGACTTTGTTTCTTCACAAACTTAAGACTAAGGATGCCTAATAAGAGAGATACGAATTCAAACTTTTACCTGTGCAGTTGAACTTCTATGTGGAGAATGAGTGACTTTCAGTGCAATGTAATGATTGGAAAAGCTTCCTTGAGGTCCAGGGATGCTTTTTCAATGCTCACTTTGTCTTGAACCTTCTTGTATCAAGCTATAGAACTTCACCTGCAAGTCAAAGATGTGAAAATGGTGGAAGTGGTTAGAGCAACTACAGATCGTGCCTTAGCTTCTAGATAGCTTGCATATGTTGTAAGGAAGGTAGAGGAACAGGTTTGGACAGAAATGCTTGAAGGGATTGAGAGATTGCACTCAAACTGCAGGGGCACCCCTGTTTGTGCAGTTTGAGGATGATTCTGAGATGGAGGGTGTTTTTGAGGTCAGGAGCTCGTGTGTTAGCTTGGATATGTTATGTGTAATGTGTTTTACAACTTTGCTCTTGTGTTTGTATGCTGGTATGAGAGATGGCATAAGTTATGGATGTTACTTCTAAGTGAAGCAAGCAAATGTCAACTTGGTTTCTAGGCCAGTACAATGCCTCAATCTATGCTGCACATTTGAGTCTTGATCAGTGGGAAATGTCCATGCCTTTTTGCCTCAAAGATCTGCATTGTACCTCATAGATTTGCAAAGTTGCCATAAAGTAGCACTTTACAAGAATGGATAATATGCTTTTTCTAGTTTAGGCTTGATTTTGTGTGTATTGTCCAAATGAGCAAGATAATGCTAGAGCACAAAGGATATGCATTGAATTATTGAGTGAAAATGGGATTAGAGGCCTGCAATGTAGCTTAAGCATGCTGAATTCAAATTTGCCAAGTTTATGAACATGCTTTGATGAAGAACAAAAAGTGAATTTTTGCCAACTTGTGAAATTCGAATCTCTCAAGTTATGAGGTTGTTTGATGAGTTCTTGGACATTTTGGAAAGCTTGGAATGTGTACTACAATCCATCTTTGAAATGCAATTTGAAATTCCAAGTGGAAGGGCATGAAAAGTGGCCTTGAAGTAGGGTAGAAAACCTTGTCAAAATAGGTCAAATTTCACTAAGTTAAAAGATGGTTTAGTGCCCTTATTCAAAAAATCATAACTTGAGATACAAGCTTCAAATGAGAAAACTTTGTGAATCAAAGTTGTAGATTATGAAACAAGCTACAACTTTCATGTTTTGACTTTTGTTTGAATCCAAATGGATCATGGTGAAAAGATGGGGCAAAGTTGGGAAAAAATTAGGGTTTTTCATAACTTAGAAAAATTCTAAGTTATGAAAAATTCCATTTTCAAACCCTAATTTGCATTTTGTGATTTCTTGGTGAACAAGTTTCATGATTTGGCATGTTTTGATGAAAAATGAATCTTGACTCTTGATTTTGACCAAAAAGTCAAAGTTTGACTTTTCAGTATACAGTCAAAATTGATCAATTGACTGGGAAATTCAACTGTCAATCTTGTGTACTTGGGATCTTTTGAGCTTGATGAACATGTCAAGATAATTCCATGGGGTCCTTGAGTCCATAGGTGAACTTGGTTTGCCATTGGCTAGGTCAAACAGTCAAAAATTGCCTTTGTGCAGTCAAAACCCTAAAAATGACCATTTTGCCCTTTTGGTGATCTGATCAAATTTCTTATGGAATTGTGATCCAAACTTGATCAAATGGTTCATATGAGTTCATAATGTTGATGTGGATCAAATTTCATGAGGTTTGACTGTCAATTGGCCACAGTTGACTTTTCCCCCAATACAGCTGATTTCTAGGTCAACTGTCCAATTGACTGGGAAAAACTTGGAATCAAGACTTGAAACTTGGTATGGGTAAACTTGGGAGTCCAATATGAAGCATGAAAGTCATCTTAGGCATTTTAGGTCAAAACATCTTTAGGCAAACACAAACCCTAATTTGAGTCCACAGTGCAAGGAGAAGCCTTGAGCAGAGGAAACCCTAACTGGATCTTGATCTTCAAAGGTCTTGTGATGAGAAAATGTTGAGGAAATGGGAGGGCAAATTTTGGGGTACAACAAAAACAATAAAGTGCGAAATTAAAATTACTAAGCTATTACAAAACCAAATATGGGAAGGGGGGTACAAATGTTCAAATGGGGATATTGACAAGAATTTAAATCTAAATTATTACATCATTTTGAATATTTGCAAGGTAAATAAATTGCATAATTAAATGGAAATTAAATAAATATGTGAAATGCAAAAAGAAAGTTTTTATGTGTATGAGAAAATATTATTTATGTAAAAGAGAAAGGAAAATAAAAATGTATTATTTTTTTGAGTATTTTGAATTTAGGGCAAAAACCCTAATTTTAAAGAAAAGGTATTATTATCTAATTTAATACAACTATTTATTTATTATTTATAAAAACAATGTAATAATGAAGTATATTGTGAAAAAAAGTATTTTTGTATCAAATATTAATAAAAATGAAAAATTCAAGTATTCTTACATTTTAGCTTAAATGTATTAATAAACATATATATATATATATATATTAAATCCTAAATATGTATTATACACAAAATAAATATTTATTTAATATTTTAATAAAATAAATAAAAGAGTATTTTTTTGTGTGAAATATTTTCAGAAAGTAAATAAAAATAAAAATTGTATTTACATTATTTTTATATTTTATTCTAATAATAGTATATATATACTTATGTACAAACAAAGAAAATAAACAAATAAATATGCAATAAATGCAAAAAATGATGAAAAAAATATTTTTAATTTTCTAATGTCATGAGAAAAAATAAACAAAGTCAACCAAAAAAGAAAAAGTCAAAAAGAGTCAAAAATGATGCAAATGGGCTCAGGGGGTGTAAACATGGAAATGGGGTGTGAAAAGGAAATAAATCCAGGCCCAGCCCAGACCACTTCTTCTTCAACCTCTGTACAACCTCCTTCAAGCAAAACACGCGTTTTTTATCTCTGGATTCCTGGACTTTCAAGCAAAACTCATAACATGAAAAGTGTAGAGCATTAAGAGACGGTTTCAACCATATAAAGAACATGACCTATCTCTCTAAGATGAGGGAGAATTTCTCCTCCCCCCATTTCTGACCTAACTTTTAATCAATGTTCAGACATGAAATTCTCTAAGCACACGAAATATAAATGAAATCTAAACATATGAGCATGTTCAGGGCTATGATTGTGACATGTTTTCTTCAAAAATCTAAAGCTAACAATGCCTAATAAGGGAGATAGAACTCCATGAATGTACCTGTTCAGTTGGAGTCGAGCTTTGCAATGGAGGATGTTTCAGAGTGAAATGATGACTTGTACAGCTTCCTTGAAGTGTAAGGATGCTTTTCCAATTCCTACTTTGTCTTGAAACTCCCTGAATCGAGCTAGTGAACTCCAACTGCAAAACAGAAAATTAAAAATGGTGAAGTGGCTTGGAGGTGTTACAGGTCTGATTTTAGGACATGGTTAGCTTGTATATGTTGTAGGGAAGGTAGAGGAAAAGGTTTGGATCAAAATGCTCGAAGGGATTGGGAGTTTGCACTCAAACTGCAGGGGTTCCCCTGTTTGAGCAGTTTTAAGGTGATTTTGAGATGGAGGGTGCTTTAGATGTTCAGGACTCGTGCCAAAGCTTGGATGTGGTCTATGGAATATGTTTGATCACTTCTCTCTTCTGTTCCTAAGCTGAGATGAGATATGGCACAAGTTATGGACTTTTCTTCTATCTTAAGCAACAAAAGCAAGTTGGTGGTTTTAGGTTAGTAGGGGGCCTCCTAATGTGCTGCATAAACATCTCTTGATCAGTGTGTTATGCACATAAACTTGTGCCAAGCAGATCTTCCATGTACTTGTTGGATTTCTAATTTGACATAAAGCTAATCTTTTCAAAAATGGAAATTTCACTTTATCTAGTTTAGGATTAATCTTGCATACAATGCTTGCACTCAAAGAACAACACCTTAACACATTGAATATGCATTAAATTATTGAGTATGGAATGGTTCAAGGACCTGTAATCAAGCATAAAGCAAACTGATTTCAAATTGGCAAGATTATGAACATGTCTTGATGAAGAACAAAAAGTGAATTTTTGCCAACTTGTGAAATTCGAATCTCTCAAGTTATGAGGTTGTTTGATGAGTTCTTGGACATTTTGGAAAGCTTGGAATGTGTACTATAATCCATCTTTGAAATGAAAATCAAAATTCCAAGTGGAAGGGTATGAAAAGTGGCCTTGAAGTAGGGTAGAAAACCTTGTCAAAATAGGTCAAATTTCACTAAGTTAAAAGATGGTTTAGTGCCCTTATTCAAAAAATTATAACTTGAGATACAAGCTTCAAATGAGAAAACTTTGTGAATCAAAGTTGTAGATTATGCAACAAGCTACAACTTTCATGTTTTGACTTTTGTTTGAATCCAAATGGATCATGGTGAAAAGATGGGGCAAAGTTGGGAAAAAATTAGGGTTTTTCATAACTTAGAAAAATTCTAAGTTATGAAAAATTCCATTTTCAAACCCTAATTTGCATTTTGAGATTTCTTGGTGAACAAGTTTCATGATTTGGCATGTTTTGATGAAAAATGAATCTTGACTCTTGATTTTGACCAAAAAGTCAAAGTTTGACTTTTCAGTATACAGTCAAAATTGATCAATTGACTGGGAAATTCAACTGTCAATCTTGTGTATTTGGGATCTTTTGAGCTTGATGAGCATGTCAAGATAATTCCATGGGGTCCTTGAGTCCATATGGGAGCTTGGTTTGCCATTGGTTAGGTCAAACAGTCAAAAATTGCCTTTGTGCAGTCAAAACCTTAAAAATGACCATTTTGCCCTTTTGGTGATCTGATCAAATTTCTTGGAGAATTGTGATCCAAACTTGATCAAATGGTCCATATGAGTTCATAATGTTGATGTGGATCAAATTTCATGAGGTTTGACTGTCAATTGGCCACAGTTGACTTTTTCCCAATACAGCTGATTTATAGGTCAACTGTCCAATTGCCTGGGCAAAACTTGGAATCAAGACTTGAAACTTGGTATGGGTAAACTTGGGAGTCCAATATGAAGCATGAAAGTCATCTTAGGCATTTTAGGTCAAAACATCCTTAGGCAAACACAAACCCTAATTTTGAGTCCACAGTGCAAGGAGGAATCTTGAGCAGAGGAAACCCTAATTGGACCTTGATCTTCAAAGGTCTTGTGATGAGAAAATGTTGGGGAAATGGGAGGGAAAATTTTGGGGTACAACAGTTGCCCCTGTTCAATCTTCTTGAACCTGAAGAGTTAGATTGGCAATTTTGCCTTTCGCGACTCGAGGGTAAAAGGAGATTGGACACTAGAGTGCCCGGAAATTTGCACTCGCATGCTGGAGTCTCAACAATGTGGTGTCGGGAATGGGCTTATAGATGCCATTTGGAGAGGTGGTAGATAGGGAGATGGGCTTATGGATGCCATCCGGAGACGTGACAGAACCTTGTCGGGAATGGGCTTATAGATGCCATTTGGAAGTGTCGATCGCCTAAGAGATTCCTTAGCGAGAACTTGTGTATTTGAGGAAGGAGGATGTTTTCCTGGCTTGTTACAGGTGTTTGATCTTCAGTCTCCTTATGCAGATATGCCCTGGCTAGATACAGGTATCGAATCTACAATCGGTTGCTTACAGATGTGCCCTGGCTGGATACAGGAGTCGAATCCGGAAATAGTTGTCAATAGATGTGCCCTGGCTGGATACAGGAATCGAATCTTCGAACTCCTCAGACGTGCCCTGGCTAGATACAGGAATCGAGTCTGGAAACTTGGTCAACAGATATGCCCTGGCTGGATACAGGAATCGGATCTGGAGATGTTGTAGTTGATAGATGTGCCCTGGCCGGATACAGGAATCGAATCTTCGAACTCTTCAGACGTGCCCTGGCTAGATACAGGAATCGAGTCTGGAAACTGATCACTCTCAGATGTGCCCTGGCTAGATACAGGTATCGGATCTGGAATTGTGACAGTTGGAGGTAGTTGTTTTTGGGATTGTCTTTTTCCTGAAAAGGCAAAAAATGTAAGTTGTATGCAATGTCATGATGTATGATATGCATATTGTCATGATACTCAACATGAGATGTTGTATGCGTTCTATCATGTATGTAAGCAAGATGTATGAAAATGTAAAATGTTTATGAATGTAATTTCGTCTTGGGGAAAATAAATCCTTGACGAACGGCCGGAGAATTGCTCTGTGGAAGAGATATTTGGCCGAAGCTTTGATGAGAGGCCTGCTGAGGATTTTAACGATGGATTCCACTGAGGATAATGATGATAAACTCCGCTGGGGAACTCCAAAGATAAACTCTGCTTGGGAATACCAAAGATAGACTCCGCTGGGGATTAAAGGAACTTTGCCGAGAGCGGTCTTCCGTGGTTTTTAGCTGAGGATAACCCAGTTATAAGTCCTTGTGAGGAAATAACTCTAAATAAAACTCGGGAGAGACGTCCGTACTCTGCAGGGGATAAGCTTCCAGAATCTACTGGGGATGAGTTTTAAGACCCGCCGGGGAATGCTGTGCTTTTTCAGGATCGTCGGGGAGTCAACTCCGCTTGGGGAAAGTACTACTGAACCTTGTTTTACTCTACGGGGCGTGGAAATGATTTGGCCATATTCTTCAGTTGAACCTACCTCGGTGCCTTGGCAGACAAAACCACCAGACTGCTTAAGACAATTTCACATTGCCCCTGTCTCTGATGTCACCTGTAATCGATCTCTTGTTTCATATGTAAACATTTATGAATCAGCAATTTTAATGTCAAATGCATATATCAGAAAATGAACATTGGACGTTCTTCGCATGACAAAACAGAAAAAGAAAAACAATGGTAATTTGTATGGACAAGTGAATTTGTATTGATTTAAATTTTGCCTGTGAATAGGCGTTTTTGTACAAGAGGCTGACATCCTAGTAAGAGGATATCGCCAAATAGTATAGAGTTTACAATTTTGAGAAGGGAACAAAACAGCTATGTGAACAATCCCACTGGGTTCCGACTCTGCTATTGCCTTTATGTCCTCGAACATCTCATCGCTTTGCTGCCTAGTTGAAGATGAAGCTGATTGGTCGATGCCGAAACCTGAGCCAGATAGTTGATACCGAATTCCGGATGCGAAGTGATCCATAGTGTTACGCTTTTATCCCTAACTTTTGCCTGGACCGCCCTTTCGGGTTTTCAGTCCACCGGGATACCCATTTTTGCCTAAGCCGCCCTTTCAGGTTTTCGACTTACCGGGTGTACAGATTTTTATTCATTTCATCCCTTATTTTTGCCCGAACCCTTTTGGTTCGCCGGGAAGCCCTTATTTTTGCCTAGGTATGTCAACCTAGCGGGTCTTTTATTTATGCGTAGTATTTTTTCACTATGTCTGCATTGGCGGGGTGAGGAAGGTCGTCACCATCCATGGTGGTTAGGATCATGGCTCCTCCTGAGAACACACGCTTAACCACAAATGGCCCTTCGTAAGTAGGGGTCCATTTGCCCCGGGGATCACTTTGAGGAAGGATGATGCGTTTGATTACCAGGTCCCCAACTTGATACTCTTGCGGTCTGACTTTCTTGTTAAATGCCCTGATCATCCGTTTTTGATACGTTTGACCATGACAGATAGCAGTGAGACTCTTTTCGTCAATCAGATTTAATTGATCAAGTCGAGTCTGGATCCAATCATCTTCATTCAAGTCTGCATCCTTCATTATCCGGAGAGAGGGTATCTGGATCTCGATTGGCAAGACTGCCTCCATGCCATAGACCAAGGAGAAGGGAGTTGCCCCGGTTGATGTCCTTGCTGAGGTGCGGTACCCATGAAGAGCGAACGGTAACATCTCGTGCCAATCTTTATAGGTCACTGTCATCTTCTGCACAATTTTCTTGATATTCTTATTGGCTGCCTCTACAGCCCCATTCATCTTCGGCCGATAGGGAGAAGAATTGTGGTGCTGTATCTTGAATTGTTCACAGAGTTCAGTGATCATTTTGTTATTGAGATTGGTACCATTATCCGTAATGATTCTTTCTGGGACGCCGTACCGACAGATCAGATTGTGCCGGATGAAACGTGCCACGACGCTCTTGGTTACTGTGGCATAGGAAGCTGCCTCAACCCATTTCGTGAAGTAATCGATCGCCACCAAGATGAAGCGATGCCCATTGGATGCCGTTGGTCGGATCTCACCGATCATATCGATGCCCCACATTGCGAAAGGCCAAGGTGCCGTCAGGACATTCAAAGGAACCAGAGGGATATGCACCTTGTCAGCATAGATCTGGCATTTATGACAAGTTCGGGAGTGTTGGTAACAATCGGCTTCCATTGTGGACCAGAAATATCCTGCCCGAAGGATTTTCTTGGCCATGGTGTGTCCACTGGAATGGGTTCCAAACGTACCTTCATGAAGTTCTATCATGATTTTCTCTGCTTCAGCCTTATCCACACAACGTAGCAGAGTTGAATCATGATTCCGTTTGTAGAGAATGCCGTTGCTGAGGAAGAATTTTGCAGCAAATCTCCTCATGAACTTCTTATCATTGACAGATGCACCTTCAGGGTATTCCTGAACTTCCAAGTACCTCTTTACCTCGTGATACCAGGGTTTTTCAGTCACCTTCTCAGCCTCGAGCTCGCAGCAGTATGCCGGTTCATCCAACTTCCAGATTATGATTCGGGGAGCCTCATTGTCCCATTTAACTTTGAACATTGAAGACATCGTGGCTAGTGCGTCCGCTAGCTGATTCTCCTCTCTGGGGAAATGCTCAAAAGTTATCTCTTCAAAGTGAGGGAGTAAGGTCGACACATACTCCTTGTAAGGAATAAGATTCGGGTGTTTCGTATCCCACTCGCCTTTGATCTGATTGATCACGAGAGCGGAATCTCCGAAGACACTTAGAAATTTTATCCTTAAGTCGATTGCAGCTTGTAAACCCATGATACATGCCTCATATTCTGCCATATTGTTGGTGCAGCTGAAACATAATCGGGCGGTGAGGGGAGTATGAGTTCCTTTGGGAGATATGATTACAGCGCCGACGCCGTTACCCAAAGCATTGGAGGCTCCATCAAAATGCATAGACCATCGGGATCCTTCCTCAGGTCCTTCATCCGGTCCAGGTACTTCACAGTCAGTTACTACCATGATGTCTTCGTCCGGAAAATCAAAATTCAGTGATTGGTAATCGTCTACAGGTTGGTGTGCCAAATGATCTGCTAGTACACTTCCCTTAATTGCTTTCTGAGTTGTATACTGGATATCATATTCTGTTAAGATCATTTGCCATCTCGCTATTCTTCCAGACAGAGCGGGCTTTTCAAATATGTACTTGATGGGATCCATCTTTGAAATCAATAAAGTGGTGTGAGTCAGCATATACTGTCTCAGCCGGCGAGCAGCCCATACAAGAGCGCAGCAAGTTTTCTCAAGCAGTGAGTAACGAGACTCACAATCGGTAAACTTTTTGCTCAAGTAATAAATAGCGTGCTCTTTTCGGCCAGACTCGTCATGCTGCCCCAGCACACACCCTATTGAATTATCAAGCACTGTCAAGTATAGTATCAGGGGTCTTCCTTCCACCGGTGGCATAAGAATGGGTGGCTCTTGGAGGTATTCCTTTATCCTTTCAAAGGCAGCCTGACATTCATCATTCCAGCGTACTACTTGATCTTTCTTCAGTAATTTGAAGATTGGCTCACAAGTAGCAGTTAAATGTGAGATGAATCGGGCGATGTAATTCAGTCGTCCCAGGAAACCTCTGACTTCTTTCTCTGTTTTTGGAGTCGGCATTTCTTGTATGGCTTTTACCTTGGCAGGGTCCACCTGAATACCTTTATCACTTACAATGAAACCTAGCAATTTTCCGGATCTTACCCCAAAGGTGCATTTGTTGGGATTCAACCTCAGCTTGTATAACTTGAGTCGATCAAACAACTTCCTCAGATGGTCAAGGTGCTCCTCCTCAGTTTGAGATCTCGCAATCATGTCATCAACATATACTTCAATCTCATGATGGATCATATCATGAAATAAAGCAACCATGGCACGTTGATAGGTTGCCCCAGCATTTTTCAATCCGAATGGCATGACCTTATAACAGAAGGTGCCCCACTGAGTCACAAAGGTAGTATTCTCCATATCCTCTGGAGCCATCTTAATCTGATTATACCCTGAAAAACCATCCATGAAGGATAACACCTTGTGTTGAGCTGTATTGTCAACAAGGACATCGATGTGAGGTAGGGGGAAGTCATCCTTGGGGCTGGCCCTGTTCAAATCCCTGTAGTCGACACACATTCTGACTTTACCGTCCTTCTTCGGTACTGGCACCACATTGGCAACCCACTGGGGGTAGGAAGTCACTGCAAGGAACCCGGCATCAAACTGCTTCATAACCTTGGCCTTGATCTTTTCAGACATCTCCGGACGCATCCGTCGGACTTTTTGCTTTACCGGAGGGCAATCCTCCTTGGTTGGCAGATGGTGAACTACAATGTCGGCATCCAAACCAGGCATATCTTCATAGGACCAAGCAAAAATCTCCATGTAGTCTTGTAACATTTGGATCAATCGTTGCTTCACGCTGAGCTCTAGATTGGCACCAATCTTGACCTCTTTCCTATCTGTCTCAGTACCCAAGTTAATTGTTTCCACAGGCTCTTCATGTGGTTGAATAGCCCTCTCTTCCTGGAGTAGCAGTCTTGCGAGTTCACCAGGCACTTCGCAATCATCTTCACCTTCGTCTTCGGCCAAGTTGATCGGATTTTCGAAGTCATAACTGGCGGTAGCAGAGCTGTTACCAGTGAGATCCAGAGTGGATTGAAACCTGTATAAGTGAGTGTGTGTAAATATAGCTGTTTTGCAATATATATAACACAGAAAGGAAAAGAGAAAAAGATCTGAAATGCAACAAACGTCCAATGTTTTGATTGATGATATATGAAAATGTCATACAAAAAGCCCTCACAAATGGAGCTACGATGCCCCGGGTAGGACACCGAGCCAACAAAGTTTTAACATATTGTTTGTTACAAATTTGGAAATCAAAAGAAATTAATTACTGCGTGACAAATGTGATAGGGGTAAAATCCTTCGTCGTCCAGTTGCTTGGTCCGTTGCTGGTAGTCGGGTAGATCCAACTGTCAAACTCAACTTCCTCCATATCTTCCTCGATAGCATTCACCCTTGAGCTGGAAATAAACACCGGAGCCTTTCCGATCTTCTCTTTGCGCACCGCCTTCTGAGCCTCTGCAGTAAAGCCTAGCCCAAACTTGTTGTTCTTCTGAGTGAAGTCAGGAAGCTGACCCCAGTGTGCACAATTGCCTTTCTGAACCACAGCCCGGGCATCCCTTAGGGAAGCCATCTTCAAGGAATCATTCTCTTCGGCTATTGTCTCTGCAGCTGCTGAAATTGGATGCACCTCCTCGAAATGCTGAAAGGGGGTTTCAATAAACTCTCCGTCCATCTCAATGTACCTGAAGGAATTCAAATGGCTCACCATATACTCCTCTTCTCCTTGCACAGTGACGATCTTCCCCCTGACGGGATACTTCAGCTTCTGGTGCAAGGTGGAGGTCACTGCCCCAGCTTTATGGATCCAAGGTCGACCCAGCAGACAAGAGTACGATGGACGTATATCCATCACGTAAAAGGTAGAGTCAAACACTTGAGAGCCCACACGAATAGGGATGTTAACCTCTCCATGAACCATCCTTTTGGAACCGTCAAAGGCCCTGACGATGATATTGCTGGGTTTCAACTCCAGGCCTTCATAATCCAGACGGTCTAGAGCCTTTTTCGGTAGAACATTCAAGGAAGAACCAGTATCCACCAATACATGTGCCAGAGTAGTGCCCCTGCATTCAATAGAGACATGCAGGGCATCATTGTGGTCTCTCCCTTTCGCGGTCAGGTCAGCATCTGAAAAACCCAAGCCATTGTCTGCTGTCAGATTCGCTATGCAATCAGTGAACTGGACTGCAGACGTCTCCTGCGGCACATGGGCCGTTTTGAGAAATGAGATCAAGGCCTTAGCATGGGCCTCGGAGCATAGCAATAAGGAGAGCAGGGAGATCTTGGAGGGTGTATGCCCCAACTGCTCGACAACATTAAAATCACTCTTCTTTATTATCTTCAGAATCTCCTCCATTTCTTGTCGGGAGGCCTCAGCATTTATGGGTATTGGTGCCTCCATCCGGGCAGGCTCTTCTTCAATCCCTTTGCCCCGAGCATTTGATGACTCGGCAGCAGGGGACACAATTTGATCAGCAACAGGAACAGGTAAACTTGTAGGTTTTATAAGAAGGGGTCTTCGAATAGCGGGCGGCGCAATGTCAGGCGAGAAGAGCCTGCCACTGCGGGTAACTTTGGCTGGACCAGTGATATCGCAGATACTGGCACTAGCGTCGAATTCTTGTTTGATTCCATTTACATACACGTCTGCCCCATAATGCCAGGGGACAGCTTTATCAGACACGTAGGGGAGAGGCCCCGGGACAATAATAATCATAGGTGCAATAGTCATGATTTGAACAGGCTTCTTGGGGGGAGCCTTGATTGGATTTTTGAAGATGGTGATCACAGAAACTTCTTTTATCGGAACCAATTGAACAACAGTCTTTTTAAATAGAATTTCCTTGCTATCCATTAGGCCTTGGACGCCTAACCTCAGCAAGGGACAATCAGATAGGGAAACAGCACAGAATAGGCAACCTTCACCGCAACCCGGAAATAAACCGGCCCGCAGTAGGTTCTTCTTAACAGTCTTCAGAGGGGTAACAACTTCGTTTACCGAAACAGCATACATTTCTTCTTCAATGGCATTTACTCTATGCTGGGGCATAGGAGCAGTTACAACATTTGGTCTTTCCGGCGCTTCAAACTGAATTTCCTTTGCGTCGATCAGATCTTGCACTTTGTTTCTCAAGGCCCAGCAATCATCAGTAGTGTGCCCGGGGCTATCAGAATGATAAGCACACCGGGCATTTGGGTTATATTTAGGAGACGCAGTGTTGACGACCTTAGGAGCTTCTTTGAGGGTCACCAGGTTGGTGGATAACAGTTGGGGTAAAATTTGAGATAAGGTCATACTCAGCCGAGTATACTGCCTCTTGGGCCTTTCACTTCTTTGTTGATTGTACTGCTGAGGAGCAGTAACAGGTTTGGAGATGACCAAAGCGTTGACGGCTTGGCGACTTTCGGGCTTGACTTGTCTTCTAGGACCATAGACGGCACTTGCTTCTTTCTTAAACGGCCTCTTCTCAGCACTTGTAGAGGCAGCCTTCTGTATCTTGCCTGACCTGATGCCAGCTTCAATTCTTTCTCCCGTCAATATCAAATCTGTGAACCCAGCGGAGGAGTTACCAACCAAATGATTGAAAAACGGACCAGACAAAGTCCCAAGGAACATATCAACCAGCTCTCGGTCAGTTAATGGAGGCTGCACCCTGCCAGCCAAATCTCTCCATTTTTGAGCGTACTCTTTGAACCCTTCACCCGTTCCTAGAGACATACCCTGAAGTTGGGTACGCGTAGGAGCGAGATCAGAATTGTATTGGTATTGTCTGTAGAATGCGGTTGCCAAATCTTCCCAGTGTCGGATGCTAGTTCCATCCAATTGGTAGAACCATTCAAGCTGTGACCCCGAGAGGCTATCTTGGAAGAAGTGAATCCAGAGGTTCTTATCTGCCGTGTAAGGTTGGATTTTCCTTACGTACGACCTTAGATGTAGCTTTGGACAGGAGACCCCATCATACTTGGCGAAGGCAGGCGCCTTAAACTTGTGTGGAATTACTACTCCAGAAGATAATCCGAAATCTCCGAAATCCAGCCCCGGCACATTCTGAATTTCCATGGCGCTCAAGCGGTCCTCCAATTGCTTGTATCTGTCAGCAGCAGGTGGGTATTGTTCGTCGTTATAGTCCGTCTCGTTGTCGGAGACTGCGGGACTAGGAGCTCCTCCCCCTTGGGGACTGTTTTTCTCAGCAGAAGAAGTAGTTGGATCAACTTCATTGTGGAGTGTGTTCCCAAATCTGCGTCCGGCGTTGAACAGCGCGGTCCTCTTTTTCTTCTTCTTCTTCATGAGTAGAGTCTTCAATTCTTGCTGACCTTGGGCTAGGCTTAGGACCATCTCTTGAAACTGTGCACTTTGAGCCCGAAGAGCCTTGATTGCTTGCTCACTGGAGGAGTCTGGATTCATGATGACTGTTCACACAAACAGCGAAGAAAATTAAGCAACCTGCGAAATAGGGTACCTGCTATGCATATGGTGCAATGGAATGCGTATGTATGCAATGCATTCAAGGATTTAGAATATTCAAAATTTGTTGTAGACAAAAAGGAACGCACATTATATTAATAAGGAGAAATTTGTTAATACATAAATGCCCCATGGGCCAAATACTACAAAATGACTCCTTAAGGTAAAAAGACATTGCGCATCCTCTTTGGCGCGATGTAGGTGTTGAGATTCCTTTCCTCGTGCAGCAGGCGGGTGAGTTCCAGGACCTTCTTTTCACTAGCATGTAGACTGGTCTCAAGAGAATTCCGTTCTTCCTTAAGCTGGACCCAGCTCTTCTGCATTTCTTCCCAGGAGGTGGGCATGTCGGCATGTTGAATGGTGTAGGATGCCTCTCCTTCCAAGACTGGTTCTTTGATCACAGGTAGCATATGAGGATAAGGCATCACTAACTTCTGGGAGCGGGCTCGTATCCACTTGAGATAAGGTTCCAACGGGATGGAGTTCCTGTGCCCCAATGTCTTGCTATTTATCCTACTTGGCATCCTCCAAGCTCTGATAAATCTCTGACGAAGTCCTTGAGTATCGTTGTCGAAGTCAAAAACTATGTTAGGAATTAACATGTCATGAGGGCCATCCCTCCGAGCATAACCAAACTGTCTCCAAGCCAGGCATGGGTTGTAAGTAATACCCCCTTTGATTCCAAATAAAGGAACATTGGGGTACTCCCCACATCGATCAATGATAGTGATGTCTTCCCTAGACCTAGGGCACCAATGTATATCTGCATGCGTGAGAGTCATTAATCGTTGTGACCATCTCAAACCCCGCTCGTTCTTTAAAACTGTTTGTGGAAGGTGCGAAATAAACCACCTTCCCAGGAGAGGAGTGCAACACAAAAGGACACCCCTTCTTCTCATGGTTCGAGTGTAACATGAGTGAAGGATGTCCCCCAGCAACGTAGGTATAGGATTCTTGGTCATGAAGATCTGGACAGCACTGATATCAATAAGCTGATCTGGATTGGGGAACAACACCAAACCATAGACAAGGAGGGCCATAACTTCTTCAAAAGCTCGTAGGTCAAGGGAGTTCCAACATTCCTGGGCCTTTTCAAACAGAAACCTGGCTAAGAACCCTTTGATACCACTTCTAATTTCCCAATGTCCCTTGAGGTCAGATGTCTGTAGGTGCAAGGCTTTAGCAATCTCTTCAAGCTTGGGTTCCTCTTCCGTACCGTTGTAGGGTAGTTGATCGAGGATAGGGACCTTCAGAAGTCGGGAGAACTCTTCCAATGTAGGCACCAACTGATAATCCGGGAAGGTGAAGCAGTGATGCAGAGGGTCAAAGAATTGGAACAGGACCTTTATCAAGTCCTCCTCAATGTTGGTGTTAACCAAGTTGATGAGTCTTCCATGTCTCTCACTGAATGAAGAACCCTCGGGAATCCTGGACAGAAGTTCCTTAAGCTGAGGAGGGATCTTTACAAGGCTAATCTGAATTGTCTTTCTGCGAGCAGTTTCCATGTCCTATAAAACAAGAACAAAGATGAAGATTCGAAACCCTTGAAATGGTTAGTCAATGCTCATGATGTTTGTATGATGTAATGATGTGATGATTAAATACACTATAAATATTCACAAAGGCAAACATGGTAAGGCATACAAGTCACACAAGCCCTTAGAGTTTAGGCCTGCATGGGGTCTGGGTATTACCCTCTTGAAGTTTGGTGGGCTCAACCTGTCCTATCAAAAGTAACCGGGTTCTAAAGGTCCCAATATCACTGGATTGCTTTCATTGTTCATCGTTTCGATTTAGCCACTGAACTGGCGACCGAAATATTCCAGGAAAGCAACCCTCAATTGAGTGTAGTATCGAGTATCAACCAACCTCGGACTGCACCAAAGTCAGTTATCTCACTACCCTAAAAAGGCCAAGATGGTTCAATTAAGGTTCCTAAGGTCAGTTGATGCTTCACGACACTACGCGGCGGCCCCGTACTCTCCTTGACTGAACTCAAGGGTTACCGGTACACACCAAAGTGCCACATCAATGTAGCAGACTGTTTCAACCATGTCGGTATACCCCGCACAGTTCCCTCACAGCCTTGTTGCTACTTTCTAAGAAGGTATCCCCAGATCCGGGTTAGGATCTATAAAGCTCCGATACAAAGCCCACAAAATGTAAAAGCAAACAAAGCAAGCAATTGAAAACAAAGGTGATCTAAACCCTAAGGTTACTCCACTTTAAAAGTAATTTCCCCAGCAGAGTCGCCAGTTCTGTGATACGGTGGGAGAACTGACTTGAGGTTTGCGTTTGTATTCGCAAATGTTGCGGTTAGCAAGAGTCGCCACCGACTTTTTATTTTATCCTAAGGAAAGGTTAAAAAGCACAGCAAAAACCTTTTGAGATGTTTTCTTGGGTTCGGGGAGTAGATTATAGAAAGGGAAGGTATTAGCACCCTTTCTATCCATGGGCTCTTAGTTACTTGCTTAGATCACTTGCCTTTCGTTTTCAATTGTTTTAAATGGTGCTTTGTGTGTGGGTCTTGAAAATGCTTTGAAAAGATGCCAATGTGGTGGCAACCTTTGTAATGATCCATGTGGGGATGTATACAAAGATGTATGTCTTTTGAAAAAGTTTTCATTTTGTTTTTGAAAGTTGTTTTGAAAGTGTAGTGATGTGTGATTTTGAAATTAGGCAAGTGTTTTGTTTTGCAAGTTTGATTCAAGTAACTAAGAGGTTATCTACTCCTAAATTTCTCAAAAGATCATTGCTTATACTTTAACCCTTTTAACAAGTTTGCTCCACCATTGTATTTGGTGGGCAACCTTGTGTTAGGATGTGAAAGGGACAGACGCGGGTCATCGTTTTAGACCATAAATAATTGCAACGGCGTTAAATGTCTTTGAGCAATTTCTTTAAGGGACTTGATCATTTGTTTTTGTTTGTTTTGAAAAGTTTTGTCGAGGGACTATGATCATTCAAATTGTTTGCTTTGCCCAAAGAAGTTCAACATGCAATATGGCCCATTTATTTGAAGGCAACAAGTGGAATACCCTAGGGGGTGCAAGTGTGATTTGTGTGTCCATTTTCATGCTTGTTTATCTTGTATTAGGTCAAACTATTTTTTTAATCGTTTTTTCGCATACAAACCCTAATTCTAACATGTTATCATTAGAAAACAATAAAGTGCGAAATTAAAATTAATAAGCTATTACAAAATCAAATATGGGAAGGGGGGTACAAATGTTCAAATGGGGATATTGACAAGAATTTAAATCTAAATTATTACATCATTTTGAATATTTGCAAGGTAAATAAATTGCATAATTAAATGGAAATTAAATAAATATGTGAAATGCAAAAAGAAAGTTTTTATGTGTATGAGAAAATATTATTTATGTAAAAGAGAAAGGAAAATAAAAATGTATTATTTTTTTGAGTATTTTGAATTTAGGGCAAAAACCCTAATTTTAAAGAAAAGGTATTATTATCTAATTTAATACAACTATTTATTTATTATTTATAAAAACAATGTAATAATGAAGTATATTGTGAAAAAAAGTATTTTTGTATCAAATATTAATAAAAATGAAAAATTCAAGTATTCTTACATTTTAGCTTAAATGTATTAATAAACATATATATATATATATATATATATATATATATATATATATATATATATATATATATATATATATATATATATATATATATATATATATATATATATATATATATATATATATATATATATATATATATATATATATATATATATATATATATATATATATATATATATATATATATATATATATATATATATATATATATATATATATATATATATATATATATATATATATATATATATATATATATATATATATATATATATATATATATATATATATATATATATATATATATATATATATATATATATATATATATATATATATATATATATATATATATATATATATATATATATTAAACTCTAAATATGTATTATACACAAAATAAATATTTATTTAATATTTTAATAAAATAAATAAAAGAGTATTTTTTTGTGTGAAATATTTTCAGAAAGTAAATAAAAATAAAAATTGTATTTACATTATTTTTATATTTTATTCTAATAATAGTATATATATACTTATGTACAAACAAAGAAAATAAACAAATAAATATGCAATAAATGCAAAAAATGATGAAAAAAATATTTTTAATTTTCTAATGTCATGAGAAAAAATAAACAAAGTCAACCAAAAAAGAAAAAGTCAAAAAGAGTCAAAAATGATGCAAATGGGCTCAGGGGGTGTAAACATGGAAATGGGGTGTGAAAAGAAAATAAATCCAGGCCCAGCCCAGACCACTTCTTCTTCAACCTCTGTACAACCTCCTTCAAGCAAAACACGTGTTTTTTATCTCTGGATTCCTGGACTTTCAAGCAAAACTCATAACATGAAAAGTGTAGAGCATTAAGAGACGGTTTCAACCATATAAAGAACATGACCTATCTCTCTAAGATGAGGGAGAATTTCTCCTCCCCCCATTTCTGACCTAACTTTTCATCAATGTTCAGACATGAAATTCTCTAAGCACACGAAATATAAATGAAATCTAAACATATGAGCATGTTCAGGGCTATGATTGTGACATGTTTTCTTCAAAAATCTAAAGCTAACAATGCCTAATAAGGGAGATAGAACTCCATGAATGTACCTGTTCAGTTGGAGTCGAGCTTTGCAATGGAGGATGTTTCAGAGTGAAATGATGACTTGTACAGCTTCCTTGAAGTGTAAGGATGCTTTTCCAATTCCTACTTTGTCTTGAAACTCCCTGAATCGAGCTAGTGAACTCCAACTGCAAAACAGAAAATTAAAAATGGTGAAGTGGCTTGGAGGTGTTACAGGTCTGATTTTAGGACATGGTTAGCTTGTATATGTTGTAGGGAAGGTAGAGGAAAAGGTTTGGATCAAAATGCTCGAAGGGATTGGGAGTTTGCACTCAAACTGCAGGGGTTCCCCTGTTTGAGCAGTTTTAAGGTGATTTTGAGATGGAGGGTGCTTTAGATGTTCAGGACTCGTGCCAAAGCTTGGATGTGGTCTATGGAATGTGTTTGATCACTTCTCTCTTCTGTTCCTAAGCTGAGATGAGATATGGCACAAGTTATGGACTTTTCTTCTATCTTAAGCAACAAAAGCAAGTTGGTGGTTTTAGGTTAGTAGGGGGCCTCCTAATGTGCTGCATAAACATCTCTTGATCAGTGTGTTATGCACATAAACTTGTGCCAAGCAGATCTTCCATGTACTTGTTGGATTTCTAATTTGACATAAAGCTAATCTTTTCAAAAATGGAAATTTCACTTTATCTAGTTTAGGATTAATCTTGCATACAATGCTTGCACTCAAAGAACAACACCTTAACACATTGAATATGCATTAAATTATTGAGTATGGAATGGTTCAAGGACCTGTAATCAAGCATAAAGCAAACTGATTTCAAATTGGCAAGATTATGAACATGTCTTGATGAAGAACAAAAAGTGAATTTTTGCCAACTTGTGAAATTCGAATCTCTCAAGTTATGAGGTTGTTTGATGAGTTCTTGGACATTTTGGAAATCTTGGAATGTGTACTACAATCCATCTTTGAAATGCAAATCAAAATTCCAAGTGGAAGGGTATGAAAAGTGGCCTTGAAGTAGGGTAGAAAACCTTGTCAAAATAGGTCAAATTTCACTAAGTTAAAAGATGGTTTAGTGCCCTTATTCAAAAAATTATAACTTGAGATACAAGCTTCAAATGAGAAAACTTTGTGAATCAAAGTTGTAGATTATGCAACAAGCTACAACTTTCATGTTTTGACTTTTGTTTGAATCCAAATGGATCATGGTGAAAAGATGGGGCAAAGTTGGGAAAAAATTAGGGTTTTTCATAACTTAGAAAAATTCTAAGTTATGAAAAATTCCATTTTCAAACCCTAATTTGCATTTTGAGATTTCTTGGTGAACAAGTTTCATGATTTGGCATGTTTTGATGAAAAATGAATCTTGACTCTTGATTTTGACCAAAAAGTCAAAGTTTGACTTTTCAGTATACAGTCAAAATTGATCAATTGACTGGGAAATTCAACTGTCAATCTTGTGTATTTGGGATCTTTTGAGCTTGATGAGCATGTCAAGATAATTCCATGGGGTCCTTGAGTCCATATGGGAGCTTGGTTTGCCATTGGTTAGGTCAAACAGTCAAAAATTGCCTTTGTGCAGTCAAAACCTTAAAAATGACCATTTTGCCCTTTTGGTGATCTGATCAAATTTCTTGGAGAATTGTGATCCAAACTTGATCAAATGGTCCATATGAGTTCATAATGTTGATGTGGATCAAATTTCATGAGGTTTGACTGTCAATTGGCCACAGTTGACTTTTTCCCAATACAGCTGATTTCTAGGTCAACTGTCCAATTGCCTGGGCAAAACTTGGAATCAAGACTTGAAACTTGGTATGGGTAAACTTGGGAGTCCAATATGAAGCATGAAAGTCATCTTAGGAATTTTAGGTCAAAACATCCTTAGGCAAACACAAACCCTAATTTTGAGTCCACAGTGCAAGGAGGAATCTTGAGCAGAGGAAACCCTAATTGGACCTTGATCTTCAAAGGTCTTGTGATGAGAAAATGTTGGGGAAATGGGAGGGCAAATTTTGGGGTACAACAACATCCTTTGGAGTACTAAAGATATGGAAAAGGTAGATGTCATTGATCGGTGTGGGGAATACCCCAATGTTCCATTGCTTGGAATTAGAGGAGGGATAACCTATAATCCTTGTTTGGCCTTACGACTGTTTGGACGAGCTCGAAGGGACGGTCCTCATGAGTTGTTGCTTCCAGACATTGTCTTTGACTTCATGGGGGATGTTGAGGGACATCGCCATAGATTTATACGAGCCTGGGACAGGGTGAACAGGTCTGGTCCACATGAGCTAGGAATGAAGACTTCTCTCCCAATGCAACCGTATCTCCAGTGGGTTCGAGCCCGTGCTCAGAAGTTGGGGATGTCGTACGAAGCTGTTTTGCCGGTAATTGTGGAGCGTACTGATGAAGAAGGTATTCCTTATACGATCCTCTATCCTTATATGCCTACTGACATTGGCACATTGAAGAGGTCTTGGATCCAGTTAAGGGAGGAAAGGGATACCTACAGAGAGAAGTATCATGAGCAGTAACGGAAGATCCTGAAGCTTACAAGGCAACTGGAGACTTAGAGGACAATCAACGATTATGTCAGCACGAAAGGAAAACGACCATGGGAATTCTGATGTCTTTTATTTTTTTTAGTTTAGATTTTCTTTTCAGTATTTCTTTTGTAACGCCTTAAAGGCATTTGTTAAACATTGTTTCAAGTTTTTATCTAATAAAGTGTGTTTTATTTTGGTTTACAAATTTGAATCTCCCTAAAGTCTTTGAAATCATTTCATACGCATTCCATTCCCATGCACCTCATTACAGGAACCCTTACAGGTTTCTCATCTTCTTCGCTGTTTATTTCAGCAATCATGTCTTCTAAAACACCTACTGATCAAGCAATTAAGGCTCTTCAAGCTCAGAATGCTCAGTTCTAGGAAATGTTCTTGAACTTGGCCAAGAGTCAACAAGATCTGAAGACTCTTATCTTGAAGGACAAGAAGAAGAAGAAGAAGAAGAAGAAGAAGAAGACGGTCCTCCTGAATATGGGTCACAGATTTGGGAACAGGTTGAGACAGGAAGTTGATTTATCTCACTCATCTGGAGGGGGAGATAATCAAGAAGAAAGGAAGGGTCCTAGCCCTGTGGTTTCTGACAATGACACTGAATTTGATGAAGACCAGTATCCTCCGGCTGAGGATAAGTATAAGCAACTTGAAGACCGGTTAAGCACAATGGAGATCCAGAAAGTCCCTGGTCTGGACTTCGTAGATTTTGGTTTTGCATCTGGGGTGGTGATCCAACACAAGTTTAAAGCTCCTGTCTTTGCTAAGTACGATGGGGTATCCTGCCCAAATTTACACCTCCGCTCGTATATTAGAAAGATTCAACCATATACTGCTGATAGGAACCTCTGGGTTCATTTCTTTCAAGATAGTCTGTCAGGGACTCAACTTGAATGGTTCTACCAACTGGAAGGAGCTAATGTCCGCAATTGGGAGGACCTTGCTGCTTCTTTTTACAAGCAATACCATTATAATTCCGACATTGCTCCCACGCATACTCAACTTCAGGGTATGTCTATGGGTGCGAGCAAAGGTTTTAAGGACTACGCACAGAAGTGGAGAGATCTTGCTGGAAGAGTACAACCCCCTCTGGCTGATAGGGAGTTAGTGGATATGTTTCTTGGGACTTTGTCTGGTCCGTATTTCAATCACTTGATCGGTAGTTCATCGTATGGGTTCATTGAATTGATTATGACTGGGGAGAGAGTTGAGGCTGGTATCAAGAGCGACAAGATACAGAAAGGTGCTTCGTCAAGTACAGAGAAGAAGCCTTTTAAGAAGGAGTTTAGTGCAGTTTACAGCTCAAGGAGCCAAAACCGACCCGAACGCCGCCAAGTAGTTAATGCAGTGGTAATATCAAGACCTATTGTTGCCCCACAATGCAACAATCAGCAAAGAGTAGAGAGACCGCAAAGGCAGTATACTCGGCTCAGTATGACCTTATCTCAAATTCTGCCGCAATTGTTAAAAACCAACTTGGTGATTCTGAAGGAGGATCCAAAGAATACCAGTACTACATCACTGCTGTATAATCCGAACGCCCATTGTGCTTATCACTCTGATAGCCTGGGGCACGATACGAACAACTGCCGGGCTTTGAAGAATAAAGTGCAGGATCTGATTGATGCTAAGGAAATTGAGTTTGAAGCGCCGGAAAAGCCTAATGTCATGACTGCTCCTATGCCCAAGCATGGAGTGAATGTTGTGGATGATGACTCGTTTGTGACTTTCGTGAAAGACATTTCTACTCCGTTGATGTGTAAAGAAGAACTTATTATTGGCCGGTTTATTTCCGGGTTGTGGCAAAGGTTGCCACTTGTGTTCTGTCCTGCCTACTAGTTTCCATCTATTGAAGTCAGGTGTCCAATGCCTGATGGATAACAAATAAATCTTGTTCGAGAAAACTTTGGTTCCATTGATTCCTGTTGAAGATGTTTCCATAATCACCATTTCCGCCAATTCTTCCAAGGCTTCCTCGAGAAAGCCTGTTAGAATTACATCTGTTCCGAGAGTTACTCCATTGATCATTACTATTCTTGGGCTTATCCCTTACACGTCGGATAAGGATATCCCGTGGCACTATGGGGCCGATGTGTATTATCATGGGATTAAACAAGACTTGAAGGTTGAAAAGGCTGATACTGATGTCAGCAATATTGTTGGGTCTAGCAAAGTCACCCGTAGCGGAAGACTTTTCTCTCCTGAGATCTCCCCACCAATTGTTCGGAAGCCTGTTGCTATTCCACCTGCCAGTACATCTGCTACTGTCCCAGTTCATGTTCCAATCATTACCCCTGTTGCCGAGTCATCTAACGCTCGGGGCAAAGAGATCATCGGTGAGCCTTCCCAGACGGAGGCAGCGAAGAAAATTATTGTTGAAACCTCTAGGCAGAAGATAGAGGAAATTTTGAAGATCACCAAGAAAAGCGACTACAACGTAGTCGAACAACTGGGGCAAACCCCGTCGAATATCTCTATGTTATCTTTATTGTTGTGCTCAGAAGCCCATGCTAAGGCTCTGATTGCTTTCCTTAAAACTGCGCATGTGCTGCAGGAAACATCCGCTGATCAGTTCAAGGACTGTGTGGCTAGTTTGACAGCTGACAACGGGTTGGGTTTCTCCGACGCAGACTTGACTTCCAAAGGAAAGAATCACAATGAAGCTCTACACGTTTCAATCGAGTGCAGGGGAACTACTCTGGCCCACGTGCTGGTGGATACTGGGTCCTCGTTAAATGTTTTACCCAAGAAAGCACTAGATCGGCTGGACTGTGAAGGGTTGGTGCTAAAGCCAAGTAATATTGTGGTTAGGGCCTTTGATGGGTCCAAAAGGATGGTACATGGAGAGGTGGATGTCCCTGTTAAGGTTGGTTCCCAGACTTTTGCATCTACATTCTATGTGATGGACATTCGACCATCTTATTCTTGTTTGTTGGGTCGCCCGTGGATTCACAAAGTTAGGGCAGTAACTTCTACGCTCCATCAGATGTTAAAGTATCCAGTGAAGGGTAAAATTGTTACAATACGAGGAGAAGAGGAGTACATGGTGAGCCACCTTAACTCTTTTCGGTATGTGGAGATGGATGGGGAGTTCATTGAAACCCCGTGCCAGAACTTTGAAGAAGTCCCCCAGACTCTGGCGTCGACTGAAAATGTTGCTGAAGATCCTCCAATGAAGATGGCTTCCCTCAAGGATGCTCGGGCTGTTATTGAAAAAGGTGGGTGTGCGAATTGGGGCCAACTCCCTGACTTTGCACACAAGACTGACAAGTTTGGTTTGGGTTTTACTGCAGAAGCTCAAAGGGTTGTTCGGCATGCGCGGATTGGAAGACCTCTCCTGCGTATCATAAATCCGGAAGTGAATGCAATTAAAGACGATGATGAAGAGTCTGAGTTTGACAGCTGGATTTACCCGACTACTGATGGTGGATTAAGAAATTGGACGGCAAAGGACTTCGTGCCCATTTCTTTTATTACACAGTAATGAGACTTTTGTTTTGGATTTGTAACAGACAATCTTAAACTTTATGGCTCAGTGTCTTACCCGAGGCACCGTGGCTTTGTTTGTGAGGGCTTAATATTTGTCATTTTCATATATCATCAATAAAACATTGGACATTTTCTTGCATTACAAATTTTACGCTCCCTGTTTTTCTTTTCTATCTTGCACTTTATCAAAACAGTTATTTTTCTTACACACACTCACATAATACAGGTCTACATCCACTCTGGATCCCACTGATAACAATTCTGCTACTTCCAGTTATGACTTTGAAAGTACGATCAACCAAGCCGAGGACGAAGGCGAGGATGATTGTGAAGTGCCTGGGGAACTTGCTAGACTGTTACTTCAGGAAGAAAGGGCCATACAGCCGCATGAAAAGCCAGTGGAATAAGTGAATTTGGGTACCGAGGAAGACAAGAAAGAGGTCAAGATCGGTGCAAATCTGGAGCCTAGTGTCAAACAACGGTTGATTCAGATGCTGCGTGATTATGTTGAGATCTTTTCCTGGTCTTATGAAGATATGCCTGGGCTGGATATCGATATTGTGGTTCACCGCCTTCCCACCAAGGAAGATTTTCCTCCAGTGAAACAGAAAGTTTTCCGAATGCGCCCAGAAATGTCTGAGAAAATTAAGGCCGAGGTTATGAAACAGTTTGATGCCGGTTTTCTAGCAGTTACTTCTTACCCGCAGTGGGTTGCCAACGTGGTTCCAGTGCCGAAGAAAGATGGTAAGGTTCGAATGTGTGTGGACTATAGGGATCTGAAAAGGGCGATCCCCAAGGATGATTTCCCTCTGCCTCATATCGATGTTCTGGTTGACAACACCACACAGCATAAGGTCTTCTCCTTTATGGATGGTTTTTCCGGTTACAATCAGATTAAAAAGGCTCCCGAAGACATGGAGAAGACAACGTTTGTTACATAGTGGGGTACATTTTGCTACAAAGTCATGCCTTTCAGATTTAAGAATGCTGGGGCAACGTATCAGCGTTCCATGGTCGCTTTGTTCCACGACATGATTCACCATGAGATTGAGGTATACGTTGATGACATGATTGTGAGGTCCCAGACTGAGGAGGAACATCTCGACCACCTGTAGAAGCTATTTGATAGGTTGAAGTTGTATAAGTTGAGGTTAAACCCGAACAAGTGCACCTTCGGAGTAAGGTCTGGTAAGCTGCTGGGTTTAGTCGTTAGTGATAAAGGTATTCAGGTGGATCCTGCAAAGGTGAAGGCTATACAGGAAATGCCAGCTCCCCGAACAGAAAAAGAAGTCATAGGATTTTTGGGACGTCTGAACTACATTGCCCGATTCATTTCACATTTGACTGCTACTTGTGAGCCAATCTTCAAATTACTGTAGATAGATCAAGTGGTAAAGTGGAATGATGAATGTCAAGCCGCTTTCGAAAGGATCAAAGAATATTTCCAAGAGTCACCTATTCTGATGCCTCCAGTTGAAGGGAGGCCTTTGATTTTATACTTGACAGTACTCGACAATTCAATAGGGTGCGTGCTGGGGAAGCATGACGAGTCTGGCCGAAAAGAGCATGCTATTTATCACCTTAGAAAAAAGTTTACCGACTGTGAGACCCGATACTCACTGCTTGAGAAAACTTTATGCGTTTTGGCATTGGCTGCCCGCCGGCTGAGACAGTATATGCTGACTCACACTACTCTATTGATATCAAAGATGGATCCAATCAAGTATATCTTCGAAAAGCCTACC
This sequence comes from Vicia faba, assembly GCA_948472305.1. Taxonomy (NCBI): domain Eukaryota; kingdom Viridiplantae; phylum Streptophyta; class Magnoliopsida; order Fabales; family Fabaceae; genus Vicia; species Vicia faba. The sequence continues at coordinate 1,186,403,390 of OX451739.1, read as the reverse complement.
TTGTCCGAAAGAATAGAAAGATGGCAGATGATCTTGACTGAGTATGACATCCAATACACGACCCAAAAGGCAATCAAGGGAAGTGTGTTGGCAGATCATTTGGCACATCAGGCAGTGGACGATTACCAGTCTATGAACTTCGAGTTCCTGGATGATAATATCATGTTAGTGACGGACTGTGAGACACCTGGACCGGATGAAGTACCTGAGGAGGGATCCTGATGGTCTATGTACTTTGATGGAGCTTCAAACGCTTTGGGTAATGGAATTGGCGTCGTGATCATATCTCCTGAAGGCTCTCATACTCCGTTCACCGCCCGACTATGTTTCAACTGCACCAACAATATGGCGGAGTATGAAGCGTGCATCATGGGCCTTCGAGCAGCTATTTACCTAAGGATTAAGTTCTTAAGTTTGTTCGGAGATTCCGCTCTCATGATCAGCCAGATCAAAGGCGAGTGGGATACGAAACACCCAAATCTTATTCCTTACAAAGAGTATGTACTGACGTTGCTTCCACATTTCGAGGAGATAACCTTTGAACACTTCCCAAGAGAGGAAAATCAGTTAGCGGACGTGCTAGCTATGATATCTTCTATGTTCAAGGTCAGGTGGGACAACGAGGCTCCCAAGATTACCATTGAAAGGTTGGACGAACCTGCACATTGCTGTGACATTGAGACTGAAGAGGTAACAGAAAAACCCTGGTTTCACGAGGTAAAGAGGTATCTTGAAGCTCAGGAATACCCCGAGGGTGAATCTGTTAATGATAAGAAGTTTCTAAGGAGGTCCGCAGCGAAGTTCTTCATCAGTAATGGTATCCTTTACAAGCGTAACCATGATTCGACCTTACTGTGATGTGTGGATAAGAACGAGGCAGAAAGGATTATGTCAGAATTACATGAAGGTACTTTCGGAACTCATTCCAGTGGACATACCATGGCAAAGAAAATCCTTCGGGCAGGATATTATTGGTCTACTATGGAAGCCGACTGTTATCAGCATTCTCGGACCTGCCATAATTGTCAAGTCTATGCTGATAAGGTGCATATACGTCCAGTTCCTCTGAACATTTTGACAGCTCCTTGGCCTTTTGCAATGTGGGGCATCGACATGATCGGCGAGATCAGGCCTACTGCGTCCAACGGGCATCGTTTCATCTTGGTAGCAATTGATTACTTTACAAAGTGGATTGAAGTAGCTTCCTTTGCTACAGTGACCAAGAATGTCGTGGCACGGTTCATTCGGCACAATTTGATCTGTCGATATGGCGTACCAGAGAGGATCATTACGGACAATGGTACAAATCTCAACAATAAGATGATCACCGAGCTCTGCGAGCAGTTCAAGATACAGCATCACAACTCTTCTCCTTACCGACTAAAGATGAATGGGGCTGTTGAAGCGGCTAATAAGAACATCAAGAAGATTATGCAGAAGATGACAATGACATATAAAGACTGGCACGAGATGTTACCATTTGCTCTTCATGGGTACGGTACCTCAGCACGGACGTCAACAGGGGCAACACCCTATTCCTTGGTATATGGTATGGAGGAAGTCTTGCCCATTGAAGTTCAGATACCCTCTCTTCGGATTATGAAGGATGCAGGTTTGAGCAAAGGTGACTGGATCCAGACCCGGCTTGATCAGCTGAACTTAATTGACGAAAAGAGACTTACTGCTATTTGTCATGGTCAAACGTATCAAAAACGGATGATCAAGGCATTTAACAAGAAAGTTAGACGACAAGAGTATTAAGTTGGGGATCTAGTGATCAAGCGCATCATCCTACCACAAGGTGATCCCAGGGGAAAATGGACCCCTACGTACGAAGGGCAATTTGTGGTTAAGAACATTTTCTCAGGAGGAGCTATGATTCTAACCACCATGGATGGTGACGACCTTCCTCACCCCGTCAATGCAGACATAGTGAAAAAATACTACGCATAATCAAAGACCTGCTAGGTTGACTGGCCTAGGCAAAAATAAGGGCTTCCCGGCGAACCAAAAGGGTTCGGGCAAAAATAAGGGATGAAAATGAAAAAATATGTACACCCGGCAAGTCGAAAACCTGAAAAGGAGGCTTGGGTAAAAAAGGGTATCCCAGTGGACTGAAAACCCGAAAGGGCGGTCCAGGAAAAAATTAGGGATTAAAGCGTAACACTATGTCTCATTGGATCACCTTGCAATCAGACTTCAGTATCAACTATCAAGCTCGGACGGCACTAATCAATCTGATCTACCTTCAAGCAAAGTGATGAGATGCTCGAGGATATAAAGGCAATAGAAGAGTTGGAACCCAGTGGGATTGTTCACATAACTGTTTTTCTTTGTTTTATACAAGCTTCATAAATTCTATTGTTCGGCGGCGTTCTCTTGCTAGGACGTCAGCCTCTTGTACAAAAACGCTTATTTACGGGCCAAACTTCAAAGTCAATACAATTCATTTTCACAAATAAATTTCAAACGGTTTGTCTTTTTTCTGTTTTGTTTTGCAAGAACATCCAATGTTCATTTTTGATATATGCATTTGACAATAATTGCTGTTCATAAATATTTACGTGCGAAACAAAAGACGATTACTCATAATATCAGGAACAAGGGCAAATAAGAATTATCCAGACCTTACAGTTGCTCTGTCCACCAAGTACATGGATAGATTTAGCTGAAGAATATGACTAAGGTATATTCACTCCCCGTAGAGTAAGAAAAGACACTAGTGTTAACTCTCCCCAGCTGAGGCTCGCAACCGCGAATGAGTCAGTAAAATTCTCCCCAAGCAGAGTTTATCTACCGTCAACACTAGAAAATTATCCGCAGTGGAGTTTGGAGAATTATCCCCAGTAGAGCCTAAAAGGTTATCCCTAGTGGATTCTGGAAAATCATCCCCAGCGGAGTTCATTCCTTTCATAAACAGAAACTCAATCCCCAACAGGGTTCATTATCACCAGCAACGGTAACTCATCCCCGACTGAGTTTATTTCTCCAAATCAACAGGTCCTCTAGCAGGGTATCTGTCCTCCCCACAGAGTCATTTCCTCATCAGTTTATTCCCCAGCGGAGTTATCCTCTCCTGCAGGTTTATTCTCACAATCATCTTCATTCATTATCCCCAGCGGAAACAAAGAATTCAACTCTGTTCTCCAGTAGTAACCCGGGATTTATTTTCCCCAGCTAAAAACATCACATTTCCATACATCATGACACATGCATATACGCATCATATAACACAATCTCATTTATTTTGAGAACATCATTGCCTGGTACATATCATGCATTACATACAGCTAACCTTTACCTTTCAGGAAAGATACAATCAAATTCTCACAAAATTCAAGCTATGAAGCCTTTACCCCAGTTGAATACGGACGACCGAAGTTCCTAAAATTCAACTTTCCTCTTCAATAGAGATGATTCCTCAGCTGAATACGGACGACCGAAGTTCCTAAAATTCAACCGAGATGTTTCCCCGGTTGAATACGGACGACCGAAGTTCCTAAAATTCAACTTTCCTCTTCAATAGAGATGATTCCTCAGCTGAATACGGACTACCGAAGTTCCTAAAATTCAACCGAGATGTTTCCCTAGTTGAATACGGACGACCGAAGTTCCTAAAATTCAACTTTCCTCTTCAATAGAGATGATTCCTCAGCTGAATACGGACGACCAAAGTTCCTAAAATTCACCAAAGATGATTCCTCAGTAGAATACGAACGACCAAAGTTCCTAAAATTCAGCAGAGATGATTCCTCAGTAGAATACGGACGACCGAAGTTCCTAAAATTCAACAGAGATGTTTCCTGAGTAGAATACGGACGACCAAAGTTCCTAAAATTCAACAGAGATGTTTCCTCAGTAGAATACGGACGAACGAAGTTCCTAAAATTCCACAGAGATGTTTCCTCAATAGAATACGGACGACCGAAGTTCCTAAAATTCAAACAGATACGACTCACCAGCAGAATAACGGACGACCGAAGCTCCTAAAATTCTACTTCTCTCAACAAAGATCAGCCTTCCCTAGCAGAATCTTCCTCAACGACAAGTATACAAGCTCTCGCTAAGGAATCTCTTATGCGATCGACACTCCTTCGGATGACATCTTTAAGCCCATCATCCATCGTCATTTTCCAAATGGCATCTATAAGCCTATTCCCGACATCACAAGACAATTACCACTTCATGCGAGTGCAAATTTCTGGGCACTCTAGTGTTCAATCATCTTCCACCTTCAGATCAAGAAAGGCAGACAAGCCAATCTAAATCTTCAGGTTTAAGAAAATTGAACAGGGGAAGCTGTTGCACCCCAAAATTATCCCTCCCATATTTCTCAAAACATTTCAAGAAAGATCCCCAAGTTGCTCAAGGTAGTCCAAGGGTTGGCTAGACAAGCTCTCTCCTAAGGCAGTCTACCTCAAATTAGGGTTTCATGTTGCATCAAGATACTTGAGTCCAAGTGATCCCAAATGCTCACCAATGTCCTAATATGTTATCAAGATCATCCATGTCATGTTTCAAGCCTTACAGAGGAAGTTTGCTCAGTCAATTGCTCAAAGGCCTGAAAATCGACTATGCTAGGGTAAAAGTCAACTGTGGCCTACATACAGTCAAACTTCAAGATTTTTAGTAAACATTCTTATTTTGAAGTATATTTCATCATTTGATCAAGGGTTGATCATGATTCATCAAGGATTGCTCATAATTCATCAAGACTCAAAAGTTGCTAAATTAGGGTTTTGCAGGAAAAGTCAACTCAACTTTGACCAAGCATAACTTTCTCATACTTTATGAGAAATGACCCATCCAAATCTCATTTTGAAGAGGATGCAATTACCTACAATCCATCTTCAGTTCCCAAGTTGAAAATATGCACTCACAAGAATTTGTGAATTTTGACATTATAGGTCATTTTGAAAAGTCAACAAAAAACACCTTTTTTGTCAAAGCTTCATACTTGAGCATGGAATATCAAAATGAGATGAGACTAAAATGGTGCTTATAGGACATCTCAAGCTTTCTAAAAAGTCCGATAACACCTCCAAAGAGTCAAAATTGAGGAAGTTATGTATTGGTGAAGTTGACCCTTTTTGCAAAATTGCCAAAAGTCAACTATCCCTAAAACTTCAATTTTTGCCAAATGAGCCCAATCTTTTTCACTTGTTTTGAGTTGGAAACATAGTCCACGAGCTCTAGACCTTTCCACTTGTCCTTATAATGTTTTTATTATTTATTTTGGTTTTTATTTAAATTATTTCAATTTAAATCAAAATAAATCATATAAAATCCCAAATATTGAAAACAAAAGATTTTGTGCTTGTTTCAGGTCTTAATGTACAGCTAGCAAGTATGAAAATTCGTATCAAGGCATAGTGTGTACAAAAAGATTGAAATAGGCCAATTTTGGAAAGGTTTCAAAGTGAATCAAATCAAGAATCCAATTCATTGATGGAGGAAGATTGAGGCCAGGTTTTCAAACCTAATTCACTCCACAATACATATAGAACGTGTGCAGACTCAAAGCTAGGTTAGAGACAGGCGCAGCAAGGAGAACAAAAACTGAAAAAATCAAGAAAAAGTGGTGAATTGAATTTGCACTTAGAGGCCAATACAAGACTCTTTGCCTATCCCAATCGATTCTTGGGAGTCTCAGCAAGCTAAAGCAATCCAAACCAAGAATTTTCAAGCCCTGTATCGCACTGTAAGTCCCTCACGATATCCTTGAATTTTTGAAATCGGTTAGCGCAATTTAGGCATTGTTAGCATGAATTAACCATATATTGTTGATCCCTAGAACATATGCAAGCTTTCTGTGTTGTCCAATTTCATTTATATGGCTTGTACTGGAATGTGCCATTGTTAGGGTTTCATAGCTCGCTTTGGGGTTTTTGAATCCAGGCAAAATTAGGCCATGAAAAGGCCACCAATGAAACCAGCAGGACCAGGCGAATTCAACCATGGCCTTGGTTTTTATTTATCACGTTTGTGCTTGATTTTAAGAATGACAGGGTCTATAGCTACGGACAAACGTCTGTAGGTAAAAGTGTTTCACTTTTACCCACGGTGCCAGGAAGAAGACAACCAACGTGGCGACCTCCCATAGGCGTGTTTGAATTTCACGTGTTTCTGATTCAGTATTTGCACTTTTCATATATTATTATCGTTATGTATTCCATGTACAACAAATGCAAAGTGGTACAGTGGTGAGCGTAGCGTGGATATTGCTTCAGGACCTGGGTTCGAATCCCAGGTCCCCCAAATTTCTCCATATTATTTTCTTTTTCAGGATCCAGCGTGCTTACCAACCAGGGGTCCACCATACGTCTTCACAATCCAGCAGGCCAAGTGTCAGGAGATCAAATCCAAAGGCTAGCATATGAGAGACCATTATGAGGTCTAGTCAACACAACATACTGGATCCAGAAGGTCAACGTGGACCTCACCATTTTGGGCCCAGATCTAGCTATTTAGACCCCCCATTTTTCAGGCCCATTTCTTACTCTTTTTCTTTTTATATTTCATTTAATTAAATTATTTGTTTATTTTACTAACCAAATAATTATTTTCTTTTTTATAAAAAAAAAATCACAAAAAATATTACTCTTCATAAATTAGGTCTAGATTTTATTTTTATTAAAAAATTAATTAATTTAATTAGGTTTGTTAATTTAGACAACTTTAATTTCTTTTTTTGTACATAATTGAAATTAATTAGAACTAATTAGGTTTTTTATTCCAAATTTAATTATTTTCTTTTCTTAAAAATAATAAAAACCCAAAAATAGGTCATGTAATTATTTTCATTAATTATTTAATCACTAATTAAATTGTACATTTATTTTTAAAACCTAATCTTCTTTTCTTAAAAAATATTAAAAAACAACAAAAAAACATTTTCTCTTTTAATTAGGATAGAAGGGTCAAAACCCTAGTTCGCATTCGTTCCAATTTTTCTCGCGCGCTTTATTTTTATTATTTATCATATTGATGTAACGGCCCACAGTTTGTAATAGTTTAATTAGGACGTTTATTTACATTTATCGCTTTATTTTCAAAGGGTTTGTTTTTAGCTATGTAAATACTCGAAGCCTTGTAATAGCGTAGTTTAATTTCCGCACTTTAAATTCTGCAAATATTAAACTGTTAGATGTATGATATAGGATGCATGACAAGAATGTATGTAATTTTAAAACAGTTAGATAACCCTAAACATGTGCAAAGATAAATAAATATGAAATTAAATCACTCGCACATGCGCACTCATAGGATACACTCCCACTTGGTTGCCTTCCGTAAACGGTGATTGAGTATAGGATGCTTTAGTTGTCATCCTTTTGTCCAAAGATCAGAGTTGCCTCGGAATGGTTGCCTCGGATATTGTTTCCTCGGATAATTGATCTAAGACATTAGGATTATTACTAAGACGTCCTAACATTGCTTTAGTGACCGTACGTCCCTTTCGAATTAACCCTCAAAACTCCAACGACGGTGCTACCTACTCACTAATAGTGGGATAGCACTGTCTAAAGGAAACGAATACAAAACGATTCTTTTTTCGAGTAGGTAGATTAGTTCTTAAGTACTTGCTCAATCAATCCAAAACAAAATTTTCACACTTACACTCCTTTACAAACAAAGTTTTCAAAAAACACTTCATTACACTCTTGAAGACAGAAGCAAGAGTTAAATCGAAGTCAAAACAAAAAGCTTTTCAAAACATGCAAACACAAAGAAAACAATTTTGAAAATGATGAGCAAGTACCTAAGAGCCCGTAGATAACTACAGATAGAAAGGGTGCTAATACCTTCCCTTTCTATAATCTACCCCCCGTACTCAGAAATATCTCAAAAAAGGAATTTTTCTGTGCTTTTTTCCTTTCCTTGTTGAATAAAATAAAAGTCGATGGAGACTCTTGCTTACCGCGACATTTTGCGAACACAAATGCAAAATGAAAACCAGCAATTCCTTTAAAAAAGGGAAACACGTCCCGGTTCTGGCCACCGTATCACATCAGGTAGTTTGAAGCATATGTCATTTTCCATGATGGTTACAAGTAGGTTGATATAGGTGCAGGGCTTGTATGTATGACTGTTATGGTTATTTTTCATTTTGAAGTCAGTTTGAACTTTGAATGTTGGTTTAACTTGGAATTATGACTTGGTTTATTTGAAAATTCTATTATGGATGTTGTATATGTATTGATGCAAGTTTTGCTCTTGGCTGGTATGGTGCATGAATGTGTATTTATTCTTGTCAATGTTGCCGATTTTGGCATGGTATGTACATGGTTGGACAAGACTTGTACATGGAGTCAACACATGGTGATTATGCTTGGAAATGAAGAAGGCTTGAATTTTTTTCATGGCGGCCATTTTGAAGGCTCGGTGAAGAAATCTTAAAGATTAGGGAAATAGGCTTTAGGAAATTGATGACTTTGTACACATATTTTTTTTATGAATTTTATTTGTGATAATGGTATAATTGGATGTAATGGATGATTTTGAAGCATGGTAGCATAATTTTGAATTTGTAATGATCTTGACTATGACTTAAAATCTAATGAAACTAGAATTCATCTTCCAAATGGAATATGATTTTATCTTCTTTTCCCTTCATTTGCTCAATTTGAACTTATAAATCTTCTTTAATTTGTATTCATTTGAATTCTCAATATTTCTACAATCTTGCCATGTAGAATAAATAACACCCATGATATGAAGAAAGAAACAATGGCTTAAGAAGAACTTTGGTCAAAGGTAAACCCTTCATGGTTGACTTTGACCAAAATTCAAAGCATTTACCAAATCCCTTTCAAATTGAAATGATTCTCAAAACACTATGTAGACTCCAATTCTTAAAAAAATCAAAATCCAATGACTTGTAACCCAAGCAATCAGATGAAAAATCTTAAATCAGTGACTTATATTCTCAAATGATGGTCAACCCATAGGGTAAGATGAATCCAAGTGAAACCCTAATGAGGATGATTCACATAGTGTCCAAAATGGAGATTTAATCACAAGTGATGTCAAGTGATATCATCTAACCAAGTAAGCTTGTAGGGGAGTGAATCTTCAACAAAAGAATATCTTTAATCACCACATGAATAGTGAAATAAACCCTAATTCAATCGGTACTTACAATGCACAAGGAAGATGCATCTCAACCCATGATTCACAAGAATTACATGTCTAAGTTCAAAGCCTTTGAATGAATTCCAATAGGATGACTTGTGCCACAAGTAATGATGAAGCCATTCCTCATATGACGAATAAGACCAAGTGTTGAAAAGAAACCCATGATGATTATAAGACCAAACCTTGAGATTCATCTGGTAATCACAAGTATAAAGAAATAAACCCTACTCCATAATTTATGAGAATTTCATTTAAAACATGATTGCATAGAGTAGAAACCCTAATCCATAGGAAACCCTATATTCAATTGAGAACCTCGGTTGAATCCCATCTTTCCATGACCATTGGTCTAATGCCTCACTTGTTTAATCAATGAATGAATGATATATTGATGACCTAATGGAAGATGATGCAGATGAAATGAGAAGTATAAGCCATATAGATTGAGAGGGGTAGGGAAAATTTGGGGTATGACTATCGTACCCCAAATTTTCCCTACCTCAGCGATTATATTTCCAAGATTTAAAGATAAAATAAGATATCTTAATTAGGGATGGTTCAGCAATATCTGATGGTCCATTCTTAAATATAAGATAATCAGGGGGTGTACTTTAATTCAGGAAAATGAGGCTTTTTAAATCAGAAAGACCCATGTATCCATAAACCCATTCGCGAAGCTTGTTGGCCAATGGCCCATGAGATTCGAAAATGGAAAATCATTTCAATAATAATAATTAGGTTTTTATTATAAAGTCCACTTTAAGTATTATTATTGTTGAAGGTGAGGTGAAAACTTTAATTTAAAAATTCATTAGAATTCAATATATGAGCCCATTTCGCTTGGCCCATTTGTGTTGTCAAATAGCAAGAGGAGGGTATGCTTATCAATTTATAGGCCCATTAAGGTTTTTAATAAAACTAATGCATTTGTGGTTTTATATTATTAGTGATTTAGAAAAAAAGACATTATTATCATAACCTCTTCATTATTATAAAAATGTTTCTTATATTTTTGATTAAACTATTAAAAGGTTTTTATAAAAGAGAGTATATATTTCTTTAACGTTGTGTTTTATTACTGTTAAAACTTTTTATAATTCATTAAGAATTTTGTTTTGAGATAATCAACACTGGGTTACGGAAAAAAAGGCCAATTGGGCCCCGTTATGCCAAAAAACATTTGCTCTAATAAAAACAAAAAATATTGTTTTGGATAAAGCGAAATTGTTGGCAGGCCCAAATTCGTAAAAAATAAGCTGGGCTTAATAAAAAAGGTAACACGCTGACCCAAATCAAAGAAACAAGCACTGTATCAATTTTTCCAAAATTACGCACGCTTTTTATCAATTAACCTTTACTGTTGAAATCAAATCTAAAACCTAATTGTTCTTGCAAATAAAATCTTTATCTAATTGCATATTCAAGCCCAGAAGTATTATAACAGAACAAAATATAAGCAAATCTCAAACGGTACAAAAATAGTACAATACAAGTTCAGAAATCGCAGAATTTTCGTTACAAATCAAAATCTCTGAAAATTATACATTACAAAATCTCACAAATCAATTACAATAAATTATAATCCCTAATTTTTTCATAATCCCTAAATCTAAGACTAATCGTAACAAAATTTTTAAAATTCCCTAAATTCTTAACCCTATAAATGCTAATAGAAAATTAAGAGAAAGAGGGGGAGATTACAAAAATTCGAAGGAAGAACCAAGAAGAACAGTTAAGAAGAACAGAGAAGGGCTTGAGTGCAGAATCAAGGAGAACGAAATATACCGATCTGAGTTGTCAAAGAAGAAAGGAAGTGGTTAGGGTTTCAACATCTGAAACCCTAACCGCCGTCGAACGCCTCCATGCTCCATCGTCGTTCCTGCTTTTTGTCCTCGTCTTCGAGTCACCGGGGCCTGCAAATCGTGAGAAAGGGTTAGCACCGGAGTCAAAAAAAGTTCAAAGTCAGAAACAAAGAAACATCGAGAAGGGTAAGCCAAAACTCAAATTCATTGTTTACTGTTTGTATATTTGTAGGGTAGGGATGTGTTTTTTTAAGCCGTCGCCGCCGCGTTGGTAGTAGAGATTAGGGTTAGAAGATATGAAGGGTTTGTTGGGTTGAAGAAAGAGAGAGATTAAGGGCTGTAACAAAAACCAAAATAATGAAGAATGGAAAATATGAAAAACAACTTATGTTCCATTTAGATCCCATACGCACGAGTATTTAATAATTATCATGTTCCCTCAATCTCATTTGTTAGATCTTCATCAGACGGTCGTAGGTCAAGTCCTACGATAAGCTCCCTGCGCCCTCGCCACATACTATCAAATTGGAATTTTGCAATGTTCAACGGGCCAAACCCAATTCGTTTCACACACCCCTTCTGCCCTGTTACTGATTCAAAACTAGCGTTGCACCCCCCCCCCCCATCAAGATAATTCCATTAGGCCTAGCCCAGTCTTCTAATGACACCCCCTCTGTTTTACTTATCAAATAAAACCGCACCCCCTGAAGTCAATTAATTTATTTTCTATTTTTTCTAATTCATATATTTTCTGTTTTTTTATATATTATTTGTTTCTTTTTATAATAATTATAATTATTATTAATATTGATTTTTATTATCATATTATTTATATTATCATAAATAAATATTTTTACGTAAAAACTCATGTATATTATATTCTTATATATTTGCATTAAAATATTTTTATATCATGCATTAATCAAGAATTTTTGCAATTAATAAGATAAAAAATATTAACAAATATCAAACTATTTTTCGCAATAAACTAATCTAAACAATCAATTTTCACAAAAGGGTTTCAAATATATTTTTACTAATCGTGCATTTAGTCTAAAATTCTGCAATCTCTACCCCTGGTCAAAATGCGAGGTGATTCAAAATACTTTTGCAATCCCTAAAAAACATAAACCCCACGTGAACTACGAAATGAGACTATGATTCCTCCTAAGAGGATACATAGGCATACGACTAAAATCGTGGCGAGTTCCCCTATTAAAAATTAAAACCCTTTTCCCCTATTAAAAATTAAAACCCTTTTCCCCTATTAAAATTTAAAACTCTGTTTAACCTGAAACTTAAACCTAAACCAAATATCCTTAAGAATAAGGTAGATGAAAGGTGCCTAACACCTTCCTTTCGTCTAATAAAGTCCGAACATGGAATCTCTGTCTTTGTGAATTAGGGTTTCCTATTAGATGTTCTTCCTTAGGATAAAAACTAGTAGTGGCGACTCTCATTAAAAAACCAGCCACAACAGCTGATGACTCTGTTGGGGACTCTCAACCTTAGGTTTTAGGTTTTAATTTGAGTTTTTATTTTATTTATTTATTTATTTATTTACTTATTTATGCATTTACTTATTTATTGCATTTATTTATTTCTTGTCCATTTTTTATCATTATATATTTGCTGCGTGGCGGGTTTTTATTTCAAAAATTATTCTCAAATAACCCCTAGCAAGAAGGTTCGTCTATTAGCTTAGGGGATACATCATCCCTTCGAGTTTATTTGACGACTTCGCCTAGAGTCGGTGGAATTCCGAAAAAGGAATACTTATCGAGAGATATCCTCTTGACAAGTAGGACTTTGGAATGCCACCCATGACTCTTTGTAACGACCTTAACCAAAATCTCATGACGAGACCTTTCACGACCTTGAGACGAAAGTTTCGGTCTGTTAAGAGGTTCGCCTAAGGGAGGCCCTTGTGCCTTTTCCCTCTGGTTTTATTCATGATATCCTTAAGAAAAGCACCTTTTTGGAGGTAAGTTAACCGTAGGTAAAAATTAAGGAGCCTACCTTATAAGGGTACCTATCACAAAATTCCATAACTAAACTTTACATCCATTGCATTCATATATTTCATATATTCATCATTTGTTTCTTTTTATTTGTCTTATTCACAGGGTAAAAACACACCAAAAAAAACAATAAAATCAAGATTTTGGTGATTGTCTTTGAAAATGGATACCAGAGGGAAACAACTTGTCCGCGTCAATTCCCTTAAGCCTGACATTTCTGAAATCAAAGCTATAAAAGGGAAATTATCCGAAAGAGCACTGAAGATGTACGTCCGCCGCTATGGGGATACCCTTGATTTGACCAAAGTAGAGGTTCAAATGGATGTTGTTTCTACCCTCGTTCAGTATTACGACCCTCCATTTAGATTTTTCACTTTCCAAGACTTCCAACTAACACCGACTCTGGAAGAATTTGATAGAATTCTGAAATTTTCTAAAGAGAAGGCCTATGTAGGTATCAGACAAACTATTGAAGTCAAAGTCTTGGCAAAGGGCTTATGGATCCCTTATTCTGAGTTAGTTCAAAATTACCGAAGATAAGGTCCAATACAAGGAATCAAAAGACTATACCTAGAAGCTAAGGCGCTCGAATTTGATAATTATAAAGTATGGGAGCCTTGTGTCAATTGTTTAGGATTTCTTGTGTTTGGTGTAATTTTATTCCCTCGGACTGTAGACTATATTGACCCTGCGGCCATTAGCATATTTTGGGGTGTGAAAGTCTATAATACGGATCCAACTCCCGCTCTGCTTACTGACATTTATTACATCTTGCATACAATGTACGAAAAGAGAAAAGGAACTTTAAATTGTTGCATTCCACTTTTGTATACCTAGATCATGACTCATTTGCATAAAGAAGACTATATGATTCCAAACTTGATCAAACGCGAGTCGCCTCAGAAATTAAGGTCTCTCACTGCAAACTCAGTATTATGGTATGCAAGAAAACATGATATTGGGGACATCACTATTAGCTATGAGAACTTTTCTAATGTCCCATTGATCGGATATCGAGGCTATATTAATTACAACCCCACTTTAGTGCAACGACAATTAGGTTATCCTCTGGAAGACAGACCTTTAGATGAACAACTTCAACCATTGATCATCCATGACATTGGTATAAAGGACCAAGAGTTTCTTAACAAGGTTATCCAATCTTGGAATAAGGTCAATAAGAGGAAAGCTGAAAGGAAGAATGAAATAGCAAGAGAACGCTACACTAGATAGGTCCGAGATAGAGTACAAATTATCAAGCTTCCATTTGATATAGATCCACAGTACAAGTCAAAGGTCCCAGAGGTCACGCCTATATCCTTGGAAGAGATCGACGATCTGAAGAGTGCCCTAAAGCAAGCTCAGAGGGAAAAAGAAGAATTAGAACTCAACCTTCTCAATCTGACCAAAGAAAAGAAGCAGATGCAGCTCATACTTGAATCAAAGGACCAACAAATTGAGAGAGATCAAAAGGCATAGGAAAAGGAGAGTCTCAAACGGAAGCATACAACTGAAGGACTTTTGAGTTCAACCTTCAATCTAGATTCCCACTATGATACGGTGGCCAGAACCGGGACTAATTTTTAGGAATGCTGGTTTGCGTTTTGCGTTTGTGTTTGCAAAATGTCGCGGTAAGCAAGAGTCGACACCGACTTTTATTTTATCCAACAAGGAAAGGAAAAAAGCACATAAAAATTCCTTTTTCGAGATGTTTCTGAGTACCGGGGGTAGATTATAGAAAGGGAAGGTATTAGCACCCTTTCTATCCGTAGTTATCTACGGGCTCTTAGGTACCTGCTCATCATTTTCAAAATTGCTTCTCTGTGTTTGTGTGATTTGAAAAGTTTGTGTTTTGACTTTGATTTAACCCTTACTTCTGTCTTCAAGGGTGTTACGAAGTGTTTTTGAAAACTTTGTTTGAAAGGAGTGTAAGTGTGGAAAAGTTTGTTTGGATTGAGCAAGTACTTAAGAGTTAATCTACCTACTCGAAAAAAGAATCGTTCTATGTTCATTTCCTTTAGATAGCGCTATCCCACTATTAGTGAGTAGGTATCACCATTGTTGGAGTTTGAGGGTCAATTCGAAAGGGACGTACGGTCACTAAAGCAATGTTAGGACGTCTTAGTAGTAACTCTAAAGTCTTAATATCAATTATTCGAGGCAACAATTCTGAGGCAACCATTCTGAGGCAACTTTGATCTTTTGGACAAGAGAGTGACAACTAAAATATCTTATACTCAATGACCGTTTACCGAAGGCAACCGAAGTGGGAGTATACCCTAGGAGTGCGCATGTGCGAGTGATTCAATTTCAAGTTTATTATCTTTGCACATTTAGGGTTTGCTAACTGTTTTAAAGTTTTACATACATTCTTGTCATGCATCCTAATATCATACATCTAATAGTTTAATATTTTGCGGAATTTAAAGTGCATAAATTAAACTACGCTATTACAAGGCTCTGGGTATTTACATAGCCAAAAACAAACCCTTTTAAAAAATAAAGCGATAAATGAAAATAAAAGACCTAATTAAACTATTATAACTTGTGAGCAATTACATTAATAGGATAAAAATAAATGATAAAGCGCGCGTGAGGAAGTTTAGATCGAGAGAGAACTCGGGTTTTGACCCCTTCTAACCTAATTGAAAGAGAAAATTGTTTTTGTTGTTTTTAATTATTTTTAAGAAAAGAATTAAGTTTTAAAATTAAATACACAATTAATTAGTAATTAAATTAATTAAAGAAAACAATTAAATGGCCTATTTTTGTGTTTTTGGTTATTTTAAAAAAAAATATAATTAAGTTTAGACAAAACCCTAATTGTTCTAATTAATTTTAATTATTTACAAAAGGAATTAAAGTTACCTAAAATTAAAATCTAATTAAATTAATTAATTTATTGATAAAAAATAAACCTAAGTATAATTGGGTGAAAAATATTATTTTTATGATTTTTGATAAAAAGGAAATAATTAATTTGGTTAGTAAACTAAATTAATTAAATAAAATATAAAAGGAAAATGAAGAAATAGGCCAGAGAAATCAGCAGAATGGGGGTGTGAAAATCAGATTTCTGGGCCCAAAATGAATGATCCACGTTGACTTTGAAAGATCTCATGCTTTGCTTTGACAAGGGTGTACCATGGACACCACATCATGGCCATCAGAACTAGCCTCCTGGACACTTGGCAGATTGGATGATGAAGGACTATGGTGGTCCTTGGCCTTGTTTGCGCGCTGAATTACCTGAAAGAAAATAATATGAAGAAATTGGGGGACCTGGGATTCGAACCCAGGCCCCAAGGCACTTTCCAAGCGTTGCACTACCAAATGGGCTAGTTGTTTCATTTGTACATGGAATAAACATAAAAAATAATATGGGATAATGGGTGTTATTGGAGAGAGAAAAGCAAAATTGCGCCAGAATTCAAAGGATCCAATAGAAGGGTGCCACGCAGGTCATCCCCAACATTGCTCTGTTGGTAAAAGTTGAAAACTTTTACCTACGGACATATGTCCGTCGCTATATCCCCGCAACTTCTCAAAATCAACCATGAGCATGATAAATAAAAACTTGGGCCACCAATCAACTCGTCTGGACCTTCTGAGAGTGATGGTGCCCCTTTCATGGCCCAATTTTACCTGCATATAGAAATCCCAAATCGAAGCCACAAACCCTAACAATGGCAAATTCTAATACAGTTCATGAAAACGTAATTAAATAATACATATAGTTTGCAAATGTGATGGTGGACAAGAATATACAATTATTTTATGCTATAGATGCCAAGATTATGAAATTTGAATTCAAGAAAGAGCCATTGTCGTGGTGGACTTACAGTGTGTTATAGGGCCTGAAAATGCTTGTTCTGGATTGGTTTTGCTTGCCGGTAATCCCAGGAAGCGATTGGGATGGTCAGGAGGCTTTGTAGTTGTCTGAAAGTATGAATTTGTGTCTGCACTTTTTGTTGTTTTTTGCAAGTTTGTTCAGACCTTATGCGCCTCTCTCTAGCCTTGTTTTAGGTCTGCACATGCTCAATATATATCAAGGATTGGATTAGGGTTGAAAAGTTGATCTCAATCTTCCTCCATCATTGATTTTGATTTGGATTTGATACACTTGAAAATCTTGCTAAAAATAGAGCAAACTCAATCTTTTTGTACACACCAAGCCTTTACACGAATTCAATCTCATGCTAGCTGGATATAAGACCTGAAACATGTGCAAAATCTTAAGATTTCAATGTTTTAGATTTTCTCATGATTTGTTTTGATTAAAATTGATTTAATTCAAATAAAAATCAAAATAAATAATAAAAACAAGATAATGACAAGTGGAAAGGGCTAGGGCTCGTGGACCATGTTGCCAACTCAAAACAAGTGCAAAAGATTGGGCCCATTTGGCAAAAATTGCAATTTGAGGCATAGTTGACTTTTGGCAATTTTGCAAAAAGGGTCAACTTCACCAATGCATAACTTCCTCAATTTTGACTCTTTGAAGGTGTTATTGAAATTTTTAGGAATCTTGAGATGTCCTCTAAGCAACCTTTTGGTCTCATCTCAATTTGGTATTCCATGTTCATGTATGAAGCTTTGACAAAAAAGGTGTTTTTGTTGACTTTTCAAAATGACCTATAATGTCAAAATTCATAACTTCTTGTGAGTACATATTTTGAACTTGGGAGCTGAAGATGGATTGCATAGAATTGCATCCTATTAAAAATGGGCTTTTGATGGGTCATTTCTCATAAAGTATGAGAAAGTTATGCTTGGTCAAAGTTGAGTTGACTTTTCCTACAAAACCCTAATTTAGCAACTTTTGTTTCTTTGATGAATTATGAGCAATCCTTGATGAATCATGATCAACCCTTGATAAAATGATGAAATATACTTCAAAATGAGGATGTTGACCAAAAATCTTAAAGTTTGACTGTATGTGGGCCACAGTTGACTTTTGTCCTAGCATAGTCGATTTTCAGGCCTTTGAGCAATTGACTGAGCAAACTTTCTCTGCAAGGCTTGAAACTTGACATGTATGATCTTGAGAATATATTAGGACAATGGTGAGCATTGGGGATCTATTGGACTCAAGTATCTTGATGCAACATGAAACCCTAATTTGAGGTAGACTGCCTTAGGAGAGAGCTTGTTTGGTCAACCCTTGGACTTCCTTGAGCAACTTGAGAATTTTTCTTGAAATGTTTTGAGAAATATGGGAGGGAAAATTTTGGGGTACAACACCCACAACCAAAGGTTAGAAGATGTGACTACTGAAATCAGGTGGTTAACTAGATGGTATGAAAAGGAAACACATGACAAGAAGGTGATAAAGGAAAATCTAAGAGCCCAGATCCAAAGTTTGGCGCAAGCTTCCTTAGATCAAGAAGAGAAAATAAAGTACCTCACCATTGAACATCAAGACAGCCAAGAATCAGAGGTCAAAGTACGCCTTGAAAGGATAGAGGCAGAGAGACTCCTGGATCAGAGAACTGAAGAATATGAGCATGTATGCCTAGAGCTAGGAGGTATCCAAAAAGATTTCCTTATTAAACGGAGGCTTTATACGGAGTTGAGGGATGAGATGATGTATTGGGAAGAGCAGTACACAAATATTTCCCTAGCTGGGAGAGATAACCATAAGATAATTCCGCATCTTTATCAAGAGTATCGGTATTACAAAGACAAGCATGAAAGACTCACCTTCCTAGCCAAAAATATCATTGAGGATATCCCCAGAAGTTTGAGAGATGCAGAAAGTGTAATGGTTCCTCTTCCAAAGGATGTTGAAGATTTTCTCAAGCTTTGTCGAGTAATGGTGGATGGTTTCAGAGCAAACATCTGCAAGCGCTCCTAGAAGATTTATTTCCCTTTTATTTATGTTTCACGCAAACAAGTTTTGATTTCTATTTGTAATATTTTTCAATATCTGGATTATGTTACTTTCAATAAAGGCATTTTGTTTTCGTATCTCGTTTGCGTATCTATTTTTACGATATTCACCAAATAATAAAAAATTGATAAAATAAGCAAAAGATAGATGTATACCCAAGTGAATAATACATTTAAAATAAGAAACCGTTTCATGTTCATACATATTCATTCGCATGCATGCATCTGCAAATGCCGACATATCATACCAAAGCTCATATTTTTCAAAATCTCTCCAGTTAAACCATTGGTAGAAGAAGATCACCACCTCCTTGGCCCCCATATCAAACAAGGGCCTACCAATAAAGTGCAATGGAATAAATTGAGGAGAATCAGGTGGCGTTCAAGGAGGATCTAGACCAATTAAAGGGTGACGTGAGTTCAATGAAAGGAGATATGAGCCAAGTTCTCCTAGTGTTGAAGAATATCATCGACAGACAAGATCAAATTCCTAGAGTAGCTTTTGAAGAGGTAGCTCAGACGATTGGTGCATCAAGCGATCACCAACTAAGAAAAGAGCCAGAAGCAGGACCCCAAAAGTCCATCATGGCCCAAAAAGAGAAAAGAGAAGCTGAGACTGAAGGGTTTTTCCCACCGCCATCAAAAGAAGGGGCATCACATACCCTACAAATTCCAATCAATAATGCAGACAACTACTTGGACCTGCAATATGGAGGCCACGGCCTAGAGGATGTCAATTAGACACCCTTGAAAATGATTGGTACTCATGCTGCCGATAATCCACTAGTAATGAATCAATATAAGGCTCTAGAATAAAAGTTGAAAGTTGTGGAGGGTTTTGATGCTTTCGAGGTAGACGCTCTCGAAATGGGTTTAGTTCCTGATGTGATAATCTGTCGAAGTTCAAAGTGTCTGACTTTGGAAAGTACAAGGGGCTCAATTGTCCAAGAAATCATTTATGCATGTATTGCAAGAAGATGCATGCCCATGCCCACGATCAAAAGCTGATGGTTCACTATTTTCAAGATAACTTAAGCGGGGCATCGCTAGATTGGTATATGCAGTTGGAGCGAGTACACATTCAAACATGGACAGATCTTACTAATGCTTTCTTAAAGCATTACAAATATAACCTGGACATAGAACCTACCCGCATGCAACTCCAGAATTTGTCTCAAAAGAAAGAAGAGTCGTTTAAAGAGTATGCTCAGAGATGGAGAGAGATGGCATCCTGTGTACAACCACCACTATTGGAAAAGGAGTTAGTTGATATGTTCATGCGAACCTTGCAAGGAATATATTATGAAAAGATGGTTGGAAGTATCTCTTCAGGATTCTCAGACATGGTGACTATCGGAGAAAGAATTGAGACTGGAATAAAGAGTGGGAAAATATCAGGGGACCATCAAATTCCCCCTAAAATTCAAAAAGGCATGCTTCAAACTTCCCCAAAAGAAAAGAGGGAGAAATTAATGTTGTAGCCTTACAACCAAGGGCACAACAACCATTAATGATCCCACAAGGACAACAACAAGTCATATTTGGAAGGCCACAAAGAAATTTTGATCCACTCCCTATGACACCCAGCCAGTTATTACAACACCTGGTCAAGGCATCCTTGGTGGAACTCAAGCCTCTAGCTCCTCCAGTCGGGCCACTCCCGTGAAAGTACAACGTTGATGCCAGATGCGAATACCATGCAAACTCTCCCGAACACACCATAGAACAATGTTGGGCATTCAAGCATTATGTCCAAGATCTGTTAGAATCCCAAGACATTACATTTGAGAAGCCTAACATCAAATCAAACCCCATCCCTCCGCATGGTGGACCGATAATAAATGCGATCGAAGTAGTAACTAACTTTGGGGCAGCCAGATAGGAAAATGCCCCTATAAACTTGTTGAAGGAGTATCTGTTGGGATGTGGGTTCCTGCTGGAGCATAATGAAGCCTTCGAAAGGACTATGCAGAAGCTAGTGGACCAGGGGATAGTCCAATTCGGACCATACCCTGAAGAAAAATATAAAGCTACTCTGAAGGGTAAAGCACGATTTCCTCCGATCCAAGAGACCTTCGTCAACAAGGGAATAGAGCACGACAAAATGTGGAGATGATATGCAACAAAGTCAACATCGAAAGGGCAACTAACTTCATTCGAGAATGTGCCCCAGGAGAAGAACTCAAAAACTGGACTGCCGAGGAGATTCCTAAGATCTTTTTCTTTCCTAAGTAATTTTTCTTGTTTTTGAAAGAACCTATGTCAAGCCCGAGGCATAGGGGTTGCTTGTAAGGGTTCCCCTGTTTTGTTTCAGACAATATTTGCAATTAATAAAAGTTATATTTTGTTTTCAATTAAGATCCTTGTCTTTCTCTTGCATTTATCTCTTAAATATAAAAATGGAAATACTTTCTTTTCATATGCATTTTCAAAGTTCATATACTAAAATCTGCGCCAAAACATGATAAATGTGCATATCCATGCCCAAAACCACCAATAATGTTACTACTGCAACCCGGTATAACTTTGATGCTCCCATCAACCAAGATGAAGAGGAAGGTGATGAAGATCTTGAAATCTCTGAGGAAATGGAAAGGGAAATAGAGCAAAAGGCTGACAACATACAACCATATCAAGAGGCTATTGAGACCACTAATCTAGGCACATAAGAAGATCCGAAAGAAATTAAGCTAGGGGAAATGATAGAGCAGACTGTCAAATAAAGGTTGATCAAGTTATTGCATGAGTACATGGATATATTTGCCTGGTCCTACAGGGACATGCGGTATTAGATACAGGCATTGTAGTGCATAGACTTCCTCTCAAAGAAGGTTGTTCTCCAGTTCGGCAAAAACTCAAGAGAACTCGTCCAAATATGTCTAGCAAGATTAGAGAGGAGGTTATTAAACAATTTGAAGCAAGGTTCTTAGTAGTGGTAGATTATCCACCATGGATAGCTAACATTGTGCCAGTTCCCAAGAAAGATGGCAAGGTACGCATGTGTGTGGATCATCAAGATCAGAACAAAGCAAGTCCCAAGGACGACTTCCCGTTACCTCACATAGATGTCTTGGTAGACAACACAACTCAAGCTTCAGTATTCTGATTCGTGGACGGTTTCTCATGCTACAATCAAATCAAAATGGCACTTGAAGACATGGAGAAGACTACCTTCATGACACCTTGGGGAACTTTCTGCTACAAGGTAATTCCATTCGGTCTCAAAAATGCAGGCACAATTCCTTTCTCCCTGGTATATGGCATGGAGGCAGTACTTCCAGTTGAAATCGAGATACCATCACTCTGGGTTCTAATGGAAACAATGTTGGAAGAAGCAGAATGGGTTCAGACGCGACTTAATCAGCTCAACCTCATCAAAGAAAAATGCTTGATAGCTCTATGCCACAGTCAGCTACATCAGAAGCAGATGAAGAGGGCCTTCGACAAGAAAGTTCGTCATCGAATATTCAAAGAAGGAGATTTGGTACTCAAGAGGATTCTACTACCTCTCCTTGATTCACTTGGTAAATGGACATCCAACTACGAAGGTCCACACATAGTGAAAACAACATTCTCTGGTGGTGGTCTCATCCTCACAACAATGGATGGGGAAGAACTACCACATCCGAAAATTCAAACACATTCAAAAAATAATATGTATAAAAAGCTCGCTAAGCTCGAACCCTAAACGGGCGACTTAGGCAAAAAGGAGCGTCCCGGTGGATTGAAAACCCTAAAGGGAAATCTAGGCAAAAATTAGGGGCATATAACAAAAAAATTATCCCGGTGGATTGAAAACCCGAATGGGCGATCCAGGAAAAAATTAGGGATCTTACTCAAAAAGAAATAAAGAACAAAAAGACTGCGATCTAAGAACTATGACTACAAACCACGAAGGGAGAGACGGATCTGAATCACACAACTCAGAAGCAAAGGAGACAGGAGCCATTGAAAGGATATTGGGGAAACAGTAGTAACAATTATCATTTTCATTACCATTTACAGTTTTGAAATTTTTTGTAATTACCTCTTTCAAGGAATTACATCTTGTACTCTCGCCTATTCAGAGGCATATCAATAAAATATTCGCTTTCCTTTTATCCTTCAAATTGTGTTTTTTCTTTTCTCAAAATTGTTTACAAAATACTACACTTATTGCTTGTGAATATTGTTTCGAAATAATTTCGGGGGATTTGAAAAATAAAAGCATTCGATAAAATAACGAAAAAGAATTTTTGGTTAGAAAAACGTCAAAAGAAAATCCACGTCTGCGTCCATACATACGTCCACGCCTGCACTCACAACATAAAAGTCTACACACTTCTACACCCACGCCTGCAACACAAAGCAATCAAAAACTTGCTAACACTCTTCATCACGTTCAAATAAATTCAAAGATACTACGATAACGCAACATACAACACCATGGAATTGGTAATTCAAAACCAATGGTTTAAAGGAGAGAAAGTCAAAAACAGTTTTCATAACATTCTAAAGCACTTTGCACATATTTTGTACAAACATTCAATACACAAACACTCAGGATTCCAAATCAATACAAATATTCAATACACATACACTCAGGGTTCTAAATCAATACAAACATTCAATGCGCATTGTTGTACCCAAAAGTTTTCCCTCCCATTTATCAAGTAATCTCTCACGAGATCTCCTTTGTTTCAAGACTACACAAGGGTTGATCAGCTCAAGACACCTCCTCAAGCACTGATGATTGAAAATTAGGGTTTGAGATTTCACAAGGACAAATGGACTTTTAATGCCCCATATAACTTTCATGGATCATTTTGGACCCTCAAGATTGCTCATGTCAAGTTTCAAGTCTTGGATCACATTTTTGCTCAGTCAATTGATCAGATGACCTAAAATCAACTTTATTGGGGAAAAAGTCAATTGTGGTCAATTTACAATCAAACTTCATAATTTTTTTATCCATATCAAAATTATTAACTCACATATGTAATTTGATCAAGTTTAGATCACAATACCTCAAGAAATTTGATCAGATCATCAAAAGGGCAAAATGGTCAAAATTAGGATTTTGACTGAGAAGGTGTAATTTCTGATTTTTGACCTAGCAAATGACTTATTGATTTGAGACATGATCTAAATAATTAAAATGCTTCATTTTGACCTAATGGCATGTCTCAAAACATTCCTCAAGTTCAATTGATTGACAAATGAATTTTAGTCAACTGATGAAAAGTCAATTGTACACTGAAAAGTCAAACTTTGACTTTTTGGTCAAAAGCAAGTATCAAAGATCACAATTCATCAAGACATGTAAAAATATGAAACTTATTCATCAAGAAATAAAAAATTCAAGATTTCATTTTGAAAAGTCAAAATTTCTAAATTAGAAACTTTTCTAAGTGTTGGAAAATTCATATTTTTTCATAACTTTGAGCCAAATTTTCACTATGATGCAAGATGATTCAAAGGAAACTTCCAACATGAAAGTTATAGATCTCAATGAGATATAAAAAATTTTAGAACACAAATTTTTCTAGAAATTCATGTATTTCAAGTTATGGTTTTAAAAAGACGTGTTCATGAAACTTGGAAACTTAGTGAAATTTTGCCCTAGTTTAGGCAGGATTTTAACCTAACTTCATGGCAATTTTTCAAATAGTTCTAAGATGAATCTTCAAACATGTCCAACATAGATGTTGTAAAGGATGTTATAAGCTTTCCAAAATGTCCAAGAACTCATTAAGATCATACTTGATCAAGGAGAATCGAAGGCAAGAATTTAGACTTTCCAAACTTGAATTACAAGCCATTTCTTGATGAACACATGAACCAAATCCATGCTAGGATGCATAATCTTTGCTTTGTAGGCCTCAAACTTGTTTGTCACTTCATAATTAATGTTTTTCACAACTGATAGGGCCATTGTCTAAGCATTTGAGCCATTATCCAATTTGCATTTCCATTAATGGCACAAAGTAACATTGCCATTCTAGTAAAGTGACTTTAATCACAAAGTCAACTTATCTTGAGCTTTGCATTTGTTCTTTCTGCACAAGCATCCTCTACAAAATCAGATAAGCATGTTTAAAGTTCCTAACCACTTTAGATATCCTTATACCTTGCCTTGGAACAATGCTTGTCAAGCTTGCTTCAAAAACAAGCCAAAGAGCCATAACATGTGAACTTGTACTTCTGATAACCACAAGCTCTCAAAACCTTTTCCTATAACTTGAGACACTATTATGCAACTTAGGACACGAGCATTAACACCCTGAAACACTCCCAAACTCCCTCAAATCAGAAATTGCCCAAAAAATCTATTGTTGCACAGGTTCTGACCTTGAACTTGCAACTCATATTTCCCTCGAGTGTTTCTTGGCTTTTCACTTCCTAAAGCTTCCTTACATCAAATACAACTCATCCACATCCTTATTCCAGAACTGTAACACGATTTACCATAAACTCCATAACCAAAAAACAGAGTCTGCACATTGACTTCTCCAAGCCATTCCAGCCATCCATTTCTCAAGCTAATCATTGCATTAGCTTCCTGGGAACTTGAGGAAGCTAACCTGATCATCATAACTCCTTGAAAGCAGCTCAAACTCATTTCACGATTTCCAGTTTTGAGTTATTTTTTTGAACTTCTATCTCTTCATAAAGCATCATTTGATTCTTATTTGTGAAGATAAAATGTAGATATCATTGCCCTGAATTTGTACATGTTCATAGTTTTCATTTATATTGTTTGAGCTTAGAGAATTTTAGGTTTGAATCTCTGAAAAAAGTTAGGTCAGGATTTGGTACTTTCAGAAATTCATTCTCATCTTTGAGAATTAGCTTAAGTTATTTACATATTCAGAATCATGATGAAATTTCTAACAAGTTTGATGTTGGAAGTTTTGTGAATGGATGAGAAATGAGTGAGTTACAGGAACTATGGCTGGAGGTTGAAGATGAAGTTCATTTCTGGAACTTGTTTTGTATTATGTATTTATTATTTCAGTTAAGTTAACGGGTGTATAGCCACCCTAGTGCTAAAGCAGCGTGCGTTTCATGCTTAGGGCGTGGGTTCAAGCCCCAGTGCTGCCCATTTTCTTTTTTTTTTTCCATATTTTTTCTCTCTTTTTGTCACAAGCTTGCAGCGCTGGGCCTCAAACTGTTGGGCTTTTATTTTTGCTAACTTTTCACCCTGTCATTTACTTTTGCATCCCTGATCCAAACCTTTTTTTTATTTTTCATTTTATTTATTTTCTTTTATAGTATATATTATATTTTCTTTAATATTTTTTATTATTACTATTAATATCATTATTATTATTTTTATTAATAAAAAATCCAAAAATATTTTATTTATTTATTTACATATTAAAAAAAATACTCATCTATTTTATTTTCTTTTTAAAACAAAAAGAACAAAAACATTTTTTAACAAACTAATTTCTTTTTTCTTAAATAATTAATATTTGGATAATTAGGTTTAATTATTATATTATTCTCTTGTAAATCAAAATTAACTTAGAATTTAGGTTTATTTTTTTATTAATTAATTTTCATATTATTATTATTATTAATTTAAAACCTTTCACAAAAAACCCTAAAAATACGTTTTAACTTAATTTCTTTTTTTATTTAGTTTAAATTTAATTTTGTTTATTTTAATTAATCATTCTCTTTAATTAGGTTAAACCCTTTTCATAAAAAACCAAACAAAAATCATTTCTTTTTCTATTTACATTCTTGCATTATTATTTTATTCAATTCTTGTACAATATTCAATATGGTTGTAATAGATAATTATGTTTAATTTTCTTGCAAATCCCCATTTGTAAATTTGTATAACCCCTCCCATAATGATGTAATAGCTTAGTAATTTTACTTTCTGCAATTTATCGTTTTAATATAAATGCTAGTAATTAGGGTTTGTATCGAAAGATTAAAAACAACAAGTAACAAACCTTAATTCAAGACAAAACAATGCATGTAAATCAAACACACTTGCACACTTACACCCTTAGGGTAATTCCACTTTGTTGCCTTACAAAAATGGTCATGTTATGCATGTGGGGTATCTTAGCAAAAGCAATAAAAAATACAAGATCATAGTCCCTTGATGACGTTATCAATGCTGCCTTTCAAAATGATGTTAGTCCCTCAAAGAGAAATGCTAAGATATCTCACATCATTGCTATCATGACTATACGATGACCTACACCCGTCCCTTTACATCCAAAGATAAGGCTTCTTACCAAATCAATGGTAAGATAGCAATATCAAAGGAAAGGAAGAAATGAACAAAGACTTTTGAGTAGGTAGATTGTTCTTAGTTGCTTGCTCATTTTCAAATCAAACCTCCTTGCTTATTTTCAAAACAAACACCAAACACTTTAAAAAACACTTTCAAAAACACTTTCAAAACATTTTCCAAACATGAAATATTTTCAAAACCCAACACTTTGTATATGTTCTTACGAACGAGAACTATTATAAAGTTTGCCTAAACGATGGCGCATTTTCAAAATACTTTAAAAAAACCACACAAAGCACATTTTCAAACAAAAAGCAAGTGATATAGCAAGCAACTAAGAGCCCATAGATAACTATGGATGAAAAGGGTGCTAACACCTTCCCTTTTCATAATCTACCCCCCGAACTCAAGAAATAATCTCAAAGGTCTTTCCTGTTCTCTTCAGCATTTCCTTTTGGATAATAGAAAAGTCGGTGGCGACTCTTGCTAACCGCAATATTTGTGATAAAATGCAAAACACCCAAGTCAGTTCTCCCACCGTATCACAAACATACACTCAGGGTTCCATATAATTATCAGACGGCATACGCATGCGTCATACAACAAACAAACAATATCACCTTCAATTTAGCTATCTAAGGGTCAATCAGCAAAGCACACTCCTTCTACAAATCCATCCCATCACCTAAGACTCCACGCA
Organism: Vicia faba; assembly: GCA_948472305.1. NCBI lineage: Eukaryota > Viridiplantae > Streptophyta > Magnoliopsida > Fabales > Fabaceae > Vicia > Vicia faba. The sequence goes on along the minus strand of OX451739.1, from coordinate 1,186,375,598 downwards.
GTGATGTGTTCATCCCATCATGTAAGAATCCATACAGTGATGTGTTCCTTACAACGTAGCATTACATAAGTCTCCATGCAATAATGTACAAAACCCAGTACATTACCTAAGTCTCCATGCAGTAATATGCAAAACCCATACATTTCCTAAGACTCCATGCCGCAATGTTCGAAATCCAAATAGGATCCGCCACCTAAGAATCCATGTCGTGACGTGTTCAACCCATCACCTAAGACTCCATGCAGTGATATTCTCCCTCTACAATATAGTTCATTACCTCAGGCTCCATGCAGTAATGTACGAAGCTCGGTACATTTCCTAAGACTCCACGCAGTGATGTATTCTCCTCATCAAACCCATTACCTAAGACCCGAGGCAATAATGCGCGGAACTTAGTTCATTGCCTAAGACCCCAGGCAGCAGTGTAACATAACCCATTGCATAAGACTCCATGCAACGATGTGTTTACCTTCCTTTACCCATTACCTAAAACCTCAGTCTTTAATGTGCAATACTAAAATCATTGCCTAAGACTCCATGCAGTAGTGTTCGAAACCCAAATTTAGCTCATCGCTTAAGTCTCTACGCAGCGATTCGCGAACATAACTCATTGCCTCAGACTTCAAGCAACCATGCGTTATCAGGTGTTGTCTTATTCATCCCCCAAAATGGATGAATAAGGAAAACCAAACCAAGACATACAAGATTTCTCCCTTAAGCTCAATACCATTTGCCTCATCGTCAAACCCTGGTAAACGATATATCATCAACTTTGCCTACTTCCTTAAGACTCGAAAGGATATGCTATATCAGCGTAACCTAATGTTTTTCGGATAAATTTTGGGGTATTCCAAGTATTCAATAAACTCCCAATCAGAATGCACAAGATTCGTGTATTCTCACACAATTCAATTGGAAAATAATTGAATAGGAACAGTTGTCGTACCCCAAGTTTACCCTACCTCGACGATTATATTTTTAAGATTTAAAGATAAAAGGAGATATCTTAATTAGAGATGGTTCAGCAATATCTGATGGTCCATTCTTAACTCCAAGATAATCAGGGGGTGTACTTTAATTCAGGAAAGGGGGGCTTTTTAAATCAGAAAGATCCATGTATCCATAAACCCATTCGTGAAGCATGTTGGCCAATAGCCCATGAGATTCGAAAATGGAAAATTATTTCAATAATAATAATTAGGTTCTTATTTTAAATCCCACTTTAAGTATTATTATTGTTGAAGGTGAGGTGAAAACTTTAATTTAAAAATCCATTAGAATTCAATATATGAGCCCATTTCGCTTGGCCCATTTGTGTTGTCAAATAGCAAGAGAAGGGTATGCTCATCAATTTATAGGCCCATTAAGGTTTTTAATAAAACTAATGCATTTGTGGTTTTATATTATTACTGATTTAGAAAAAGGACATTATTTTCATAACCTTTTCATTATTATAAAAATATTTCTTATATTTTTTATTAAACTATTAAAAGGTTTATATATATATATATATATATATATATATATATATATATATATATATATATATATATATATATATATATATATATATATATATATATATATATATATATATATATATATATATATATATATATATATATATATATATATATATATATATATATATATATATATATATATATATATATATATATATATATATATATATATATATATGATGACTTGTTATAAAAAAAGAGAGTATATATTTCTTTAACGTTATATTTTATTACTGTTAAAACTTTTTATAATTCATTAAGAATTTTGTTTTGAGATAATCAGCATGAGGTTACAGAAAAAAAAGACCAACTGGGCCCGGTTATGCCAAAAAACGTTTGCTGTAATAAAAACAAAAGTATTGTTTTGGATAAAGCGAAATTGTTGGCAGGCCCAAATTCGTAAAAAATAAGTTGGGCTGAATAAAAAAAGTAACGCGCTGGCCCAAATCAAAGAAACAAGCATTGTATCAAATTTGCCAAAATTACACACGTTCTTTATCAATTAACATTTAATATTGAAATAAAATCTAAAACCTAATTGTTCTTGCGAATCAAATCTTCATCTAATTGGATATTCAAGCCCGGAAGTATTATAACAGAACAAAATATAAGCAAATCTCAAACGGTACGAAAATAGTACAACACAAGTCCAGAAATCGCAGAATTTTCGTTACAAATCAAAATCTCCAAAAATTATACATTACAAAATATCACAAATCAATTACAATAAATTATAATCCCTAATTTGTTCATAATACCTAAATCTAAGACTAATCATAACAACAATTTTACAATTCCCTAAATTCTTAACCCTATAAATGCTAATCAAAAATTAAGAGAAAAAGGGGGAGATTACAAAAATTCGAAGGAAGAACCAAGAAGAAAAGTAAAGAAGAACAAAGAAGGGCTTGAGGGCAAAATTAAGGAGAATGAAATATACCGATCCGAGTTTTCAAAGAAGAAAGGAAGTGGTTAGGGTTTCAACATCTGAAACCCTGACCGCCGTCGACCGCCTCCATGTTCCACCGTCGTTCCTGCTTTTTGTCCTCGTCTTCGAACGTCACCGGGGTCTGCAAATCGGGAGAAAAGGTTAGCACCGGAGTCAGAAAAAGTTCAAAGTCAGAAACAGAGAAATCGCGAGAAGGGTAAGCCAAAACTCAGCTTCATTATTTACTGTTTGTATATTTGTGGGGAAGGGATGTGTTTTTGTAAGTCGCCGCAGCCACGTTGGTAGTAGAGATTAGGGTTAGAAGATATGAAGGGTTTGTTGGGTTGAAGAAAGAGAGAGATGAAGGGTTGTAAAGAAAACCAAAATAATGAATAATGGAAAATATGAAAAACAAATTATGTCCCGTTTAGATCCCATACGCACGCGTCCGTAATAATTATCATGTTTCGTCAATCTCATTCATTATATTTTCATCAGACGGCCATAGGCCAAGTCCTACGATAAGCTCCATGTGCCCTTGCCACACACAATCAAACCGGTCTTTTGCAATGTTCAACGGACCAAGCCCAATTCATTCCACACCCCCCCCCCCCTTCTGCCCTGTTACTGATTTAAACCTAGCATTGCACCCCCCCATCAAAAGAATTCCATTGGGCCTAGCCCAGTTTCCTAACGACACCCCCTCTGTTTTACTTATCAAATAAAACTACACCCCCTGAAGTCAATTAATTTATTTTCTATTTTTTCTAATTCATATATTTTCTCTGTTTTTTTATATATTATTTATTTCTTTTTATAATAATTATAATAATTATAATTATTATTAATATTGATTTTTATTATCATATTATTTATATTATCATAAATAAATATTTTTATGTAAAAACTCATGTATATTATATTCTTATATATTTGCATTAAAATATTTTTATATCATGCATTAATCAAGAATTTTTGCAATTAATACGATAAAAAATATTAACAAATATCAAACTATTTTTCGCAATAAACTAATCTAAACAATCAACTTTCGCAAAAGCGTTTCAAATATATTTGGACTAATCGTGCATTTAGTCCAAAATTCCACAATCTCTACTCCCGGTCAAAATGCGAGGCGATTCAAAATACTTTTGTAACCCCTAAAAAACACAAATCCCACGCGAACTACGAAATGGGACTATGATTCCTCCTAAGAGGATACGTAGGCATACGAATAAAATCATGGCGAGTTCCCCTATTAAAAATTAAAACCCTTTTCCCCTATTAAAAATTAAAACCCTTTTCCCTTATTAAAATTTAAAACCCTGTTTAACCCGAAACTTAAGCCTAAACCTAATATCCTTAAGAATAAGGTAGATGAAAGGTGCCTGACACCTTCCTTTCGTCTAATGAAGTCCGAACTTGGAATCTCTGTCTTTGTGAATTAGGATTTCCTATTAGATGCCCTTCCTTAGGATAAAAACTAGTAGTGGAGACTCTCTTTAAAAAACCTATCGCAACAGCTGGCGACTTTGCTGGGGACTCTCAACCTTAGGTTTTAGGTTTTAATTTGGGTTTTTATTTTCTTTCTTTATTTATTTATTTATTGCATTTACTTATTTATTGCATTTATTAATTCCTTGTCTATTTTTTATCATTATATATTTTTTGCGTGGCGGGTTTTTATTTCAAAAAATATTCTCAAATAACCCCTAGCAAGAAGGTTAGTCTATTAGCTTAGGGGATACATCATCCCTACGAGTTTATTTGACGACTTCGCCTATATTCGGTGGAATTCTAAAAAAGGAATACTTATTGAGAGATATCCTCTTGACGAGTAGGACTTTGGAATGCCACCCATGAATCTTTGTAACGACCTTAACCAAAATTCCATGACGAGACCTTTCACGACCTTGAGACGAAAGTTTCGGTCTGTAAAGAGGCTCCGCCTAAGGAAGGACCTTGTGCCTTTTCCCTCTGGTGTTATTCATGATACCCTTAAGGAAACCACCTTTTCGGAGGTTAAATTAACCGCAGGTCAAAACTAAGGAGCCTACCTTATAAGGGTACCTATCACAAAATCCAGTCATTAAACTATACTTCCATTGCATTCATATATTTCATATATTCATCATTTGTTTCTTTTTATTTGTCTTATTCACAGGGTAAAAAAACAAAACAAAAAAACAATAAAATCAAGATTTTGGTGATTGTCTTTGAAAATGGATACCAGAGGGAAACAACTTATCCGTGTCAATTCCCTTAAGCCTGAAATTTTTGAAATCAAAGCTATAAAGGCAAAATTATCTGAAAGAGCTCTAAAGATGTACTTCCGCCGCTATGGGGATTCCCTTGATTTGACCAGAGTAGAGGTTCAAATGGATGTTGTTTCTGCCCCCGTTTAGTTTTACGACCCTCCATTGAGATGTTTCACTTTCCAAGACTTCCAACTAATACCGACTTTGGAAGAATTTGATAGAATTCTGAACTTTTCTAAAGAGAAGGCGTGTGTAGGTATCGGACAAACTATTGAAGTCAAAGTCTTGGCAAAGGGCTTAAGGATCCCTTATTCTGAGTTAGTTCAAAATTACCGAAGAGAAGGTCCAATACAAGGAATCAAAAGACTATACCTAGAAGCCAAGGCGCTCGAATTTGCTAATTATAAAGAATGGGAGCCCTGTGTCGATTGTTTAGGATTTCTTGTGTTTGGTGTAATTTTATTCCCTCGGACTGTGGACTATATTGACCCTGTGCCCATTAGCATATTTTGGGGTGTGAAAGTCTTTAATACGGATCCAACTCCCGCTTAGCTTGCTGACATTTATTACACCTTGACTACAATGTACGAAAAGAGAAAAGGCACTTTAAATTGTTGCATTCCACTTTTGTATACCTGGTTCATGACTCATTTGTACAAAGAAGACTATATGATTCCAAACTTGATCAAACACGAGTGGCCTCAGAAATTAAGGTCTCTCACTACAAACTCGGTATTATGGTATGCAAGAAAACTGGATATTGGGGACATCACTATTAGCCGCGGGGGATTTTCTAATGTCCCGTTGATCGGATCTCGAGGTTGTATTAATTACAACCCCATTTGGCGCTACGACAATTAGGTTATCCTCTGGAAGACAGACCTTCATATGAAAAACTCCAACCATTAATCATCCATGACATGGGTATAAAGGACCAAGGGTTTCTCAACAAGGTTACCCGGGCTTGGAATAAGGTAAATAAGAGGAAAGCTGAAAGGAAGAATGCCATAGCAAGAGAACCCTACACTAGATGGGTCCGAGATAGAGTATAAATTATCAAGTTGCCATTTGATATAGATCCAGAGTACAAGTCAAAGTCCCAGAGGTCACACCTATATCCTTGGAAGAGATTGAAGATCTGAAGAGTTCCCTAAAGCAAGCTCAGAGGGAAAAAGAAGAATTAGAACTCAACCTTCTCAATCTGACCAAAGAAAAGAAGCAGATGCAGCTCATACTTGAATCAAAGAACCAACAAATTGAGAGAGATCAAAAGGCATTGGAAAAGGAGAGTTGCAAACGGAAACGTACAAATGAAGAACTTTTGAGTGCGGCCTTCAATCTAGATTCCCACAACCAAAGGTTAGAAGATGCGGCTACTGAAATCGGGAGGTTAACCAGATGGTATGAAAAGGCAACACATGACAAGAAGGTGCTAGAGGAAAATTTAAGAGCCCAGATCCAAAGTTTGGTGCAAGCTTCCTTAGATCAAGAAGAGCAAATAAAGTACCTCACCATTGAACTTCAAGAAAACAAAGAATCAGAGGTCAAAGCATGCCTTCAAAGGATAGAGGCAGAGAGACTCTTGGCTCAGAGAACTCAAGAATATGAGCATGTGTGCCTAGAGCAAGGAGGTCTCCAAAAAGATTTCCTTATTCAACAAAGGCTTTATACAGAGTTGAGGGCTGAAAAGATGTATTGAGAAGAGCAATATACAAAGATCTCCCAAGGCTGGAGAGATAACCATAAGATAATCCCGCATCTTTATCAAGAGTATCGGTATTACAAAGACAAGCATAAAATACTCGCCTTCCTAGCCAACAATCTCATTGAGGACACCCCCAGAAGTTTGAGAGATGCAGAAAGTGTAATGGTTCCTCTTCCAAAGGACATTGAAGATTTTCTCAAGCTTTGTCGAGCAATGATGGATGGTTTCAGAGCAGACATCTGCAAGCGCGCCTAGAAGATTTATTTCCGTTTTGTTTATGTTTCATGCAAACAAGTTTTGATTTCAAGTTGTAATATTTTTCAATATCTGGATTATGTTACTTTCAATAAAGGCATTTTATTTCTGTATCTCGTTTGTGTATCTATTTTTACGATATTCACTAAATAATAAAAAATTGATAAAAGAAGCAAAAGATAGACTTATATCCAAGTGAATAAGACATTTAAAACAAGAAATTGTTTCATGTTCATACATATTCATTCGCACGCATGCATCTGCAAATTCCGGCATATCATACTAAAACTCATATTTTTCAAAATCTCTCCAGTTAAACCATTGATAGAAGAAGATCACCACCTCCTTGGCCCCCATATAAAACAAGAGCCTACCAACAAAGAGAAATGGAACAAATCGAGGAGAATTAGGTGGCATTCAAGGAGGATCTAGACCAAGTAAAGGGTGACGTGATTTCAATGAAAGGAGATCTGAGCAAAGTTCTCCTAGTGTTGAAGAACATCATCGACAGACAAGATCAAATTCCCAGGGTAGCTTTCGAAGAGGTAGCTCAGATGATTGGTGTATCAAGCGGTCACCAACTAAGAAAAGAGCCAGAAGCAGGACCCCAAAAGTCCATCATGGCCCAACAAGAGACAAGAGAAGTTGATACCGAAGGGTTTGTCCCACCGCCATCAAAAGCAGGGGCATCACATACCCTACAAATTCCAATCAATAATGCAGACAACTACTTGGGCCTGCAATATGGAGACCACGGCCTAGAGGATGTCAATCAGGAACCCTTGAATATGATTGGTACTCATGATGCTGATAATCCACTAGTAATGAATCAATATAAGGCTCTGGAAGAAAAGTTAAAAGTTATGGAGGGTTTTGACTCTTTCGAGGTAGACGCTCTCGAAATGGGTTTAGTTCTTGATGTGATAATTCTGCCGAAGTTCAAATTTCCTGACTTTAGAAAGTACAAGGGGCTCACTTGTCCAAGAAATCATTTACGCATGTATTTCAGGAAGATGCTTGCCCATGCCCACGATCAAAAGCTGATGGTTCACTCTTTTTAAGACAGCTTAAACGGGGCATCACTAGAGTGGTATATGCAGTTAGAGAGAGTACACATTCGAACATGGACATATCTTGCTAATTATTTCTTAAAGAATTAAAAATATAACTTGGACATGGAACCTACCCGCATGCAACTCCAAAATTTTTCTCAAAAGAAAGAAGAGTCCTTTAAAGAGTATGCTCAAAGATGGAGAAAGATGGCATCCCATGTGCAACCATCGTTGTTGGAAAAGGAGTTAGTTGATATGTTCATGGGAACCTTGCAAGGGCTACATTATGAGAAGATGGTTGGAAGCATCTCTTCAGGATTCATAGACACGGTGACTACCATAGAAAGAATTGAGACTGGAATAAAGAGTGGGAAAATAGAAGGGGGCCATCAAATGCCCCCCTACAATTCAAAAAGGCCTGCTTCAAACTTCCCCAAAAGAAAAGAGGGGGAAATTAATGTTGTAGCCTCACGACCAAGGGCATAACAACCATTAATGATCCCACAAGGACAACAATAGGGAAGATTCGGAAGGCCGCAAAGAAGCTTTGATCCACTCCCTATGCCACCAGCCAGTTATTACAACACCTGGTCAAGGCATCCTTGGTGGAACTTAAGCCTCTAGCTCCTCTAGTCGGGCCACTCCCATGAAAGTACAATGTTGACGCCAGATGTGAATACCATGCAAACTCTCCCGGGCACACCATAGAACAATGTTGGGCATTCAAGCATAAAGTTCAAGATCTGTTAGAATCCAAAGACGTCACATTTGAGAAGCCTAACATCAAATCAAACCCCATGCCTCTACATGGTGGACCGATAATAAATGCGATCGAAGTAGTCTCCGACTTTGGGGAAGCTAGATAGGTAAAGGCCCCTATAAACTTGTTGAAGGAGTATATGTTGGAATGTGGGTTCCTGCTAGAGCATAATGAAGCCTTCGAAAGGAATCTATAGAAACTAGTGGACCAAGGGATAGTCCAATTCGGACCATACCCTGAAGAAAAATATAAAGCTACTCTAAAGGGTAAAGCACGGTTTCATACAATCTAAGAGACCTTCGTCAACAAGGGAATAGAGCATGGAGGACATGTGGCAATGATATCCAACAAAGTCAACATCGAAAGGGCAACTGACTTCATCTGAGAATGCACCCCAGGAGAAGAACTCAAAAACTGGACTACCGTGGCGATTCCTGAGATCTTTTACTTTCCTAAGTAATTTTTCTTATTTTTGAAAGAACCTATGTCAAGCACGAGGCATAGGGGTTGCTTGTAAGGGTTCCCCCATTTTGTTTCAGACAATATTTGCAATTAATAAAAGTTATATTTTGTTTTCAATTAAGATCCTTGTCTTTCTCTTGCATTTATCTCTTAAATTTAAAAATGGCAATACTTTCTTTTCATATGCATTTTCAAAGCTCATATACTAAAATCTGCACCAAAACATGATAAATGTGCAGATCCATGCCTAAAACCACCGATAATGTTACTACTGCGACCCGATATAATTTTGATGCTCCCATCAACCAAGCTGAAGAGGAAGGAGATGAAGATCTTGAACTCTCTGAGGAAATGGCAAGGGAAATAGAGAGAAAGGCTGATAGCATACAAATGTATCAAGAGGCTATTGAGACCACTAATCTAGGCACATAAGAAGATCCGAAAGAAATAAAGCTAGGGGCAATGTTAGAGCAGAGCGTCAAAGAAAGGTTGATCAAGTTATTGAATGAGTACATGGATATATTTTCCTGGTCCTACAGGGACATTCCGGGATTAGATACAGACATTATAGTTCACATACTACCTCTCAAAGAAGGTTGTTCTCCAGTTCGATAAAAACTCAGGAGAACTCGTCCAGATATGTCTAGCAAGATTAGAGAGGAGGTTCTTAGACAATTTAATGCAGGGTTCTTATCAGTGGTAGATTATTCGCCATGGATATTTTCGTACCCCAAAATTTTCCCTCTCATTTATCAAGTAATCTCTCAAGATCTCCTTTGGTTCAAGACTGCACTATGGTTGATCAGCTCAAGACACCTCCTCAAGCACTAATGACTGAAAATTAGGGTTTGAGATTGCACAAGGATAAATGGACTTTTAATGCCTCATATGACTTTCTTGGATCATTTTGGACCCTCAAGATTTCTCATGTCAAATTTCAAGTCTTGGATCACATTTTTGCTCAGTCAATTGACCAGTTGACCTAAAAATTAGTTGTATTAGGGAAAAAGTCAATTGTGGTCAATTTACAGTCAAACTTCATAATTATTTATCCGTATAAATATTATGGACTCACATATGTCATTTGATCAAGTTTGGATCATAATTTCTCAAGAAATTTGATCAGATCATCAAAAGGGCAAAAGGGTCAAAATTAGGGTTTTGACTGAAGAAGTGCAATTTCTGATTTTTGACCTAGCAAATGGTTGATTGGTTGGGGACATGATGCTAAAGATTAAATTTCACCATTTTGAACTAATGGCATGACTCAAAACTTCCCTCAAGATCAATTGATTGATAGTTGATTTTCAGTCAACTGATCAAAAGTCAATTGTACACTAAAAGTCAAACTTTGACGTTTTGGTCAAAATCAAGTATCAAAGATCATAATTCATCAAAACATGTCAAAATATAAAAATAGTTCATCAAGAAATCAAAAAGTCAAGATTTCATTTTGAAAAGTCAAAATTTCTAAACTTAGAAATTTTTCTAAGTGTTGAAAACTTCATATTTTTTCACAACTTTGAGCCAATTTTTCACCATGATGCAAGATGATTCAAAGGAAACTTTCAACATGAAAGTTGTATATATCAATGAGATCTAAAACATTGTAGAACAAAACTTCTCATAGAAATACATGGATTTCAAGTTATGATTTTGTGAATACATGTTCATGAAACTTGGAAACTTAGTGACATTTTGCCCTAGTTTAGGCAAGATTTTAACCTAACTTCATGGCAATTTTTCACATAGTTCCAAGAGTAATTTTCAAAAGTGACCAACATATAGGTTGTATAGGTTTTTACAAGCTTTCCAAAATGTCCAAGAACTCATTGAGATGATGCTTGAGCTAAGAGAATCGAAGAGATGAAGTTAGGATTTCATTCATTATTTTCAAGGCAGAATTTGTGATGAACACTTGACCAATTCATAGCTAGACTGCATAACCTTTACTTTACAGGCCTCAAACTTGTTTGTTACTCCATAATTAAATGTTTACACAGCTGTTAGAGCTTTGATCCAAGCACTTAAGCCATTATCCAAGTTGCATTTCCATTTATGACACAAAGTAACCATTCCATTCTTGTAAAGAGGCTTTAATCACAAAGTCAATGCATAGAGCTTTACACTTGTTTCCTTCTGATCACAAGCAATGTAAAAGGCAAAAGCAACATTTCTATAGCCTCCCATAAACTCAGTTCATGCTTGTAATTTGTCTTGAAACCATATTTCCACTTTTTTTCAAAATCAAGTAACATAGCCATAAGTCTATATCTTGTGCTTCTGACCCTCTCAAGTGCTGCAACCTTTTCCATACATATGCACAAGTTGTTTGCAAGCTAACCCATGAATACACAAGCTCTCAAACTTACACAAACTCAGAACTGCATCATAAACCACCATTGTTGAACATTCTGACCAAGAACTTCAAACTTCCATTTCCCTCGTGCGTTTCTTGACTTTTCAATTTCAAAAGCTTCCTCACATCAAATACAAACCATCCCTGACCCTGCTTGCAGACTATAACACCATCTTCATCAACTTCCAAGTTCAAAAACAGAGCATTGTAGTTGGACTTCTCCAGACCATTCCAGCCACTTTCAGTTCAAGCCAGTCATTGCATTAGCTTCCAGAGGTTCAAGGAAGCTAACCTGATCATCACCATCACTTGAAACAAGCTCAAACTCATTTCAGGATTTCCAATTTTGAGGTATTTTTCTTGAACTTCTATCTCATTATTTAGGCATTGTTAGGCTTGTATTTATGAAGATAGAATGTAGATAACATTGCCCTGAAACTATACATGTCCATAGATTTCATTTATGTTGCTTGAGCATGGAGAATTTTGAGTTTGAATTTGCTGAAACATTTAGGTCAGAATTTGGTACTTTCATATATTCATCCTTATCTTTGAATGTTAGATTAAGTTAGTTACATGGTTTGATTTGTGGTGAAAAAATGCACAAGTTTCATGTTTACACTTTCGAAAAAGATTGAGAAATGAACAAATTACAGATCCTTTGGCTGGAGGTTGAAGATGAAGTACAGTCAGGGAAAATCATGTATCATATATATATATATATATATATATATATATATATATATATTGTTTTGTTTAAGTTAACAGATGTATCACCACCCAAGCGGTTAAAGCGCGCGCATGTTACCTTAGGGACTTGGGTTCGAGCCCCAGTCGTACCCTTTTGCTTGTTTTCTCATATTTTTCACTTTTTTGATTGTTGTGTGCAGCGCTGGGCCTCCAACTTGGGCCTGGCTATTTGTTTGCTGACTCTAACCCCCTTACTATGTTTACACTCCTGACCAATTTTATTTTATTTTTTCTATTTTTATTTCTCTTTCTTATTTTCTTCATATTTTTAGTACTATTCTTATTATTATCATTATTATTATTATTTTACTTAAAAAATATAAAAATATTTTTATTTTATTATTTATATTTATTTAGTTTATTTTTCTTCATAAAACAAAAGAATAAAAAACATTTTCTTTTAGTAAATTATTTTCTTTTTTAATACTTAGATAATTAGGTTTAATTATTATATCATTATTTTCTTGTAAATTAAAATAATTTAGAACTTAGGTTTCCTTTTAATTAATTAATTAATTCTCGTGTTATTTTTCATTATTTAAAACCTTTTTTCATAAAACTTTAAAAAACCTTTTAAATTAATTTCTTTTCTTAAGTAGTTTAAGTTAATTTTAGTTAATTTCCATTAATTATTTTCTTAATTAGGTCAAGATTAAAATCCTTCATAAAATCAAATAAAAATCATTTCTTTTTCCATTTTGCATTCTTGCATTTTATCTTCAATTTTGTATATTTATTCAATATGGTTGTAATAATTAATTAGATTTAATTTTCTTGCAATACCCTCATTTGTAAATTTGTATACCCCTCCCCCAATGATGTAATAGCTTAGTATTTTTATTTTCCGCAATTTATTGTTTTATATATAAATGCTAGTAAATTAGGGTTTGTATGGAAAGATAAAATTAACAAGTTAGTAAACCCTAATTCAAGACAAAATAATGCATGTAAATCAACACACTTGCACATCTACACCCTTAGGGTAAATCCACTTTGTTGCCTTATAAAAATGGCCATGTTATGTATGTGGGGTATCTTAGCAAAAATAAATCAAAATACAAGATCATAGTCCCTCGATGATGCTATCAAATGTTGCCTTTCAAAATGATCTTAGTCCCTCAAAGAGAATTGCTAAGATATTTCACAATATTGCTATCATGGCTATACGATGACCCACGCCCGTCCTTTTACATCCAAAGATAGGACTTCTTATCAAATAATGGTAAGATAGCAATATCAAAGGAAAGGTAGAAATGAACTAAAGACTTTTGAGTAGGTATATTGTTCCTAGTTGCTTGCTCAATTTCAAATCAAACACTCTTGCTTATTTCCAAAACAAACACAAACCTTCTAAAACACTTTCAAAACATCTTCCAAACTTGAAACATTTTCAAAAGATCAACACTTTGTATACGTTCTTACAAACGAGAACTATTACAAAGATTGCCTTAATGATGGCGCCTTTTTAAAATACTTTTAAAAACCACACAAAGCACATTTTCAAACAAAAGAAAGTGATCTAGCAAGAAACTAAGAGCCCATAGATAACTATGGATGAAAAGGGTGCTAACACCTTCCCTTGCATAATCTACCCTCTGAACTCAAGAAACAATCTCAAAGGTCTTTCCTGTTCTTTTCAGCCTTTCCTTTTGGATAAAAGAAAAGTCGGTGGTGACTCTTGCTAATCGCAAAATTTGCGATAAAACACAAAAAAACCAAGTCAGTTCTCCCACCGTACCACCAGAACTGGCGACTCTGCTGGGGATAATCTTAAAAGGGGGGTTATCTTAGGGCTATATCACCTTTACTTGCTTTCATTTGTTTGAATTGTTTGCTTTACATTTTGGTTCTTTGTTTGGGCTTGTTCTAATCCTCTACCTGGATTTGGGATACCTTATAGGTAGGTACCAATACATTGTGGAAACTGTGTGGGGAATACCGATATGGTCTAAGAAATAGCTACGTTAGTGCGACATATTTGTGGGTACCGGTAGCCCTTGAGTAGTCAAGGAGAACACATGGCTGCTAAGTGATGTCATGAAGCACTAACTAACTTTAGAACCTTTACTTGACCAACTTGGCCATTAGGACGTAGTGAGATGACCGGCTTTAGTGCAGTCCGAAGTTGGTAGATACTCGATACTACACTCATTGAGGTTTGGATTTTTGGGATATTTCGGTCGCCATAAAAGAGGCTTGCACTGAAACAATGCCCGAGAAGACAAACCAGTGATATTGGGATCCTTTAGAACCCGATTACTATTTCTAGGACAGGTTTGAGCCAACTAAACTTCAAGAGGGTACTTACCTATGAGACTCCATGCAAGCCTAAACCTAAGGACTTGTTTGTATTGTTTGTATATATTTACTTGTACATAACATCATAAACATCATAACATCATACTCATACTCACTAACCATTTCAAGGAATTTTGGGATTTATCTTTGTTCTGTTTTGTAGGATATGGCTTCTATCCGCAGGAAAACCATTCAAGTCAATCTCGTAAGGATTCCTCCTCAACTCAAAGAGTTAGCATCAAGGGTTTCTGATAATTCTCCATTTACCTACAGACATGGTCGCCTCTTAAACTTGGTTACCTCCAATACTGATGAGGATATGATAAAGGTGATTTTCCAATTCTTTGATCCTCTACACCATTGCTTCACTTTTCCTGATTATCAACTTGTGCCAACTTTAGAAGAATTATCCCAACTCTTGAGGATCCCTATTCTCAATCAACTACCTTTCAACGGTACGGAAAGAGATCCAAAACCTGAAGAGATTGCTCAATCCCTACACTTGCAACAATCTGATGTCACAACTAATTGAGAAACAAGGAGTGGTGTCAAAGGTTTCTTGGCCAAGTTCTTGTTTGAGAAAGCTCAAGATTGTTGGAACTCCTTGGACTTATAAGCTTTTGAGGAATTGTGGCTCTTCTCATCTATGGTATGGTTTTGTTTCCAAATCCTGACTAACTCATAGATGTAAATGTCGTCAAAATCTTCATGTCTCATAACCCAGTGCCTACTTTGTTAGGATACATCCTACATTCTTTTCACTCTCGCACTATGAGGAAGAGAGGTATTCTCATGTGTTACACTCCTCTCTTGGAAAGATGGTTTATTTCGCATCTTCCCAAATATGTGTTGAAAATGAGCAAGGTTCAAGGTGGTCCCATAGGTTGATGACACTCAAACATTCATTAGTGTTCCCGATCTTTGGAGAATGTTACTATCGCTGACCGTTATGGAGAATTCCCTAATGTCCCATTGCTTGGAATTAGAGGAGGTATCACCTACAACCCTTGCTTATCCTAACGACAATTTGGTTACGCCCGAAGGGATGGTCCACATGAGATGTTTATCCAAGTAGTGGTATTCGACTACGAGAATGAGGATCAAGGGTACCGTCAGAGATTTATCCAAGCTTGGAGGATGGTGAACAAGGTGGATAGTAAGACACTAGGAAAAAAGAATTACATTCCCCTCGAGCCTTATCTTAAATGGGTTCGAGCTCGTGCTTAGAAACTTGTGATGCCTTATCCCTTCATCTTACCAGTCATCATGGAGCCTGTGGTTGAAGGAGATGTTCCCTACACCATCCTCCATCCCGACATGCCTACCTATCTCGAAGACTTTCAAAAGGATTGGATTCAGCTGAAGGAAGAACGAGGTATTTTCAAGGCTCAATTCTATGCTAGTGAAAAGAGGGTCTTGGAGCTTACAAAGCATCTACAAGAAGAGAAAAGTGTGAATGCCTATCTCGCACCGAAGATGATGCGTTCAGTCTTTTCATCTTAGAAAGTTATTTTGTAAGCCCATGAGGCATGATGTAATCGTTCTTGTTTTGTTTAATGAAAATTGATGTTTGTTCATTCTTTTTGTCTATACAAATTTAAATCTCATTAATCCTTGAAATCATTTGCATATACATATCCCATGCATCATAACATGCCAGGTTTTCGCATAACAGGTTTCCTTATCTTTCTACTGTTTATTTCAGCAAGATGGATCTAGAGAAAACTGTGAAGGATCTCCAAGCCCAAAATTCTCAGTTCCAGGAAACTCTACTGGCCCTAGCCAAGGGGCAGCAAGATATGATAGCTTTACTGGCAGTTAAGAAGAAGCCCAAGAAGAAGGCTCTACTCAACATGGGTATAAGGTTCAAGGAGACAGTCCGTCAGATTCTAGTAGGAGAAGACTCATCTGAAGAGGACGAGAACCGGATTGGTGAGATCAAGAGTACTCAGGATGATTGTGTTAATGATCAAGTATCTGATGATGATTATTTCGACGAGCAGTATCCACCCGCCGATATCAAATATAAGCAGTTAGAAGACAAATTGAAAGTTGTTGAAATCCAGGCCGTCCCCGGTTTAGATTTTGATGATTTAGGTTTGATCTTTGGGGTAGTCATTCCCCACAAATTCAAAATACCGATATTTGCAAAGTACGGCGGAGTTTCTTATCCAAAACTCCACTTGAAATCTTATGTGCGCAAGATACAGCCGCACACTGCTGATAAGAAGCTATGGGTTCACTTTTTCCAAGAGAGCTTGGCTGGAACGCAACTTGA
Organism: Vicia faba; assembly: GCA_948472305.1. Taxonomy (NCBI): domain Eukaryota; kingdom Viridiplantae; phylum Streptophyta; class Magnoliopsida; order Fabales; family Fabaceae; genus Vicia; species Vicia faba. The sequence continues at coordinate 1,186,358,970 of OX451739.1, read as the reverse complement.
ATGTTTTATCGGTTAGACGGTTCTCGTATTAATACTTGGGAGGATTTAGCTACTGCCTTCTACCATCAGTATCAGTATAACGCCGACTTGGCACTAACGAGGGTTCAATTATAGGATATGACCATGGGAAAGAATGAAGGATTTAAGGAATATGCGCAAAAGTGGAGGGACCACTCCAGTAGGGTGCAACCACCCTTGACTAATAGGGAGCATATTGACATGTTCATTGGCACTTTATTTGGTCCTTTCTTTAATCTATTAGTTGGCTTCTCTTCTTCTGGTTTCACCAAATTAATCTTAATCGGTGAAAGAGTTGAAAGCGGCATGAAAAGTGGAAAGATCACTGTGGCGTATGCCTCCACTTCAAATCCTGTCAAGAAACCTTTTTTGCAAAGAAGGAAGTCAATGATATGTACGGGGCAAGGGCCAGTACCAAGAAGAATGATCATCCGTCTGTAAACATCGTCCGAATTTTCAATCCAACTCCTACTCCAAGATCATCTGCAAATCATCAACATTTTGAAACTCCAAGAAGACAATTTACGAGGTTAGGCATGTCATTGTCTCAAGCCTTACAACATTTTCTCAAGGCTAATTTAGTGACATTGCACGACCCTCCTGCCAACCATGATACCTCATCACCAAAGTATAATCCGAACGCTAAACGTGCTTACCACTCAAGCAGCCCCAGGCACGAGACTGACCAGTGTTGGGCCTTGAAGAACAAAATCTAGGATTTGATTGATAACAAGACTATTGAGTTTGATCCTCCTCAAACTCCGAATGTAATCACCCCTCCAATGCCGAAGCATGACAAGAGTATTAATGTTGTTGAAGATACAATTTTTGTTGCCTCTGTTGAAGAATTTACTACTCCTCTAAATATCATCAAGAATAATCTGTTGAAAGCTGGGATCTTCCCTGGCTGTGTAAAAGACTGTGTCTGCTGTACAAGATAACTCAATGGATGTGAAGGGCTAAATAAAGGCATACAACGCCTGATGGATAGCCACAAAATTATATTTGAGAAGACTCCGCTTGCCTAAAGTTTGACTAACAAATGTGAAGACCTCTCCATTATTACCATCTCAAACAAGCCTCTTAGGATCACCTTCAAAGGTCCTATTAGGATTTCAAATGAACCCATTGTTGCTCCCTTAATAATTACCAATCTCGGACCAGTTCCCTACTCCTCAAACAAGGCAGTGCCATGGAAATATAGTGCTGAAGTGTTTTATCATGGGGTTAAATAAGACTCTTAGATCGAAGAAGAAAAAGATGATGATGTTAGTGTTGTACCCCAAAATTTGCCCTCCCATATTCTTCAAGAAATTGCCAAGCCAAGTCACAAAATTCCCCAAGGGTTGCACAATCTAACTGTCTCCTATACAGTCAAAACTAGGGTTTGTGTTCTGATCAAGGAAGTGAAGGTTTCAAAGGCCCAATCAAGTCTCACATGCCTACAAAGATGGTCAAGCATCCTCATATCAAGTTTCAAGGCATTCAGCTCAAGATTGCACAGTCAAAACCCCAAATTGCACTACAGTCAACTGTAGGGGCAAAATGGTCATTTGGCAGTCAAAAGTTCAAATTTTTGGTCAACATATCATTTTGAAGCCACAAACATCATTTGATCAATGCTTGATCATGATTCTAAAAATTTGGCTCAGAAATCATCAAAGATGCAAAAGTTACTATATTTGGACAGCTGAAAAAGTCAACTGAAATTGACCAGGGCATAACTTTCACATGGATTATCAGAAAAATTGCATCCAAAGCTCATTTTGAAGAGAAAGACATTTCCTACAATTCATCTTCATATTCCAAGTCCAAGAAATGCTCTCACAAAAAGTTATCAATTTCAACATTATAGGTCATTTTCAAAAGTCAACAAAAAGGGACTTTAAGTCAAAGGCCATAACTTGATATTGGTAAATCAAAATGACATGGGACCAAAGGCATTGGTTAAAGGACTCAAAGACCTTTCCAAACTGTCAAAGAACATGTGAAAAGCTTAAAAATTGAGCAAGTTATGCCTTGTGGAAGTTGGGAAATTTTTGGATATTTTGAAAAGTCAACTTTGATCCAAATGACCTAAAATTGCAAATGGGCCCATTTTTCTTCCATGATTCATCATTCCAAGCATATGCACGACCACTTGGCCCAAAGGGAAGTATTTTCTCATTTTTTAATTATTTATTTGAATTTTTATTCATATTAATTCACTTAAATTATTTAAATACATGAAAAATATTTAACCTAACAAAACCAATCTTTTTATACATGTTTTGGCTTCTATAATTCGTGCATATGCCAATTAGGAAAGATTTGGTGTGATTTGAGCATGATTGAACAAAATAACACATGAAAAAAAGATATGGAAGATCTTGGAAAATCAAATATGCAAAATCATCAATGCCATGGATTTTATTCAATTTTCTTAACCTAATTGCCTCACTACAAAGCCAGGAATCAAACCCTAATGCTCACACACTCTAAGCTGCGCCCAAAAAGCCATTGTGAAACTTGATTTTTCTCCAAAAAAAGCAAAACTGAAAAGCACTCTAGAGGTCGATTCAAGCCTCCATTCTTGTCTCAATAGCTTCCTTGTGGTCTCCTGAACACATTCCAATCAGAAACCACCATCAAAACTCCAAGAATCGGTACCTGGAACCAGAACTGTATCAAACGAATTGCATAATCATACATTCCATTCTATGCGTAATTTGTGAAATATATTACTTGATTCATATTCATAACAAAGTTTTAAAGCTAACCATTGTATTTAATTGGATTATTATGCATCATATGTGATTCTACCATGCGCGATTTCTAGGGTTTACAGGTTGTAATTTTGGGGCTTTTGCAAAGAGGGAAAATTAACCCTCAGGACCACCACCATTGGCTTCAGAATGTTCAAACGATCATAAACCAACTATTGCGCCTAATTTATGATGGCCCTGACGCTAATCGCTATTTTCTGAAAAGACCTTTTCTGCAACGGTGTAAAAACCGTTGCTTATATTGTTTGTTTTACAGGGACGAGGGAGAAGACGAACCCGTGGCAGCGTGTGATACGTAGTTTTGAATTTCGCGCGTTTTAATTCGTTAACGTGTACTTTTCTTTTATTATATTTATCGTTTATTTGTTTAACAAACGCATTAACTTGGCTCAGCGGTGCACGTGTGGATTGGTAACATCAACGACCTGGGTTCGATCCCAGGTCTTCTTCCTTTCCATTTATTTCTTTTCAATTAATGTTCATGTATAGCGCTTGGATTGAAGACCATGATACACCCCCAGATCAGAGCCATACACGCGTCTAGCTCCATTAATCTAAAGGCCATGGATTAGAGATCATGATGAACTCCATTCAACGCTGAAGCAGACTAGCAAAAAAGGTCAAAGAAGGCCATGCTTAATTGGGCCAGACTATTCCAAGTTACACCTCACAATTGGAACTGAAACCCCCTGGTTTGCCATTTCATTATATTTTGTTTTATTTTCTTTTTTTTCAATTTATTGTTTTATTTTTGCTTTATTGTTTTAATCAAATTAATTAATTTTCTTTTTTACAAAATATAAAAACATCATTAAAATCAGAAAAAAGATAAAAACATAATAAAATATTTAATGTTCATATTTTCTTGTAAATAATTGCTTGTAAATAAACTTAGTATTAAATAGGATATAATTTCAATTTCTTTTAAATAACAAAAATACAAAAAATATGTAGAAATAGGTTTAATTAATTTTATTCCTTTTAATTTCCTTTTTTTACAATAATAATATTTATTTTATTTATTTTCATAAATTAAAAAATGCATGTAAATTAACTTAGGTTTAATTTAGGTTATATTTTAACATTTTTCATAATAACTAAAAAATAATTAGAATTAGGGTTTGACATTTCATTTTAGTTATAATTAATTCTCTTTTTTCTATTAAACTTAAAAAACACAAAAATATCAAAAAAACATTTTCTTTTTAATTTTAATTTTAACTCCTCATTAACTTTAATATTTTGCAAAAGGGCCCAACGCCCATGTTTTCAATTCTCTTATTTCGCATATTTATTTTATCGCTTAATTCATTATGTATCTCTCCCAAAGCGTTGTAACTTAAACTTTTCGCACTTTTATTTTATTTGCTTTATTTACTTTCCGTCAAATCGGGTCCGGTTTAATTTTGGCGATGTGGACCCGCGCCATTTGTAATAACTTTAGATTTACTTTTTCTCGCAAAATATTAACTGTTAAATAAGCATGCAAGAATGAATGGCCCTAATTAAAATCAAGCGTAGATCACAATGAACATGACAAGACAAATATCAATGAAAACGACACACGAATCGCACACACCACCCCTAGGGTACGCCTCACTGTTGCCTTGCCTTCGAAAGGTGATCGTCGAGTAGAGGACGTATTAGTAAGTCCTCATGATCCAGGAACCTGGCATGAGGGTAGCTTCTAGGGTGTCTTCCCATTGCTCTGGTGATCACCATGTCCCTAAACTCGAATTGACCCGAACACCTCCAACGGTGGTGCTACCTACCTCTCAATGGTGGGATGGCACTACTTTTAAGGACATTTACACAGACGAATTCCTTAGGGTAGGTAGGTTCTCAAGGATACTTGCTCTCTTCAAAACAAACTGAAATCTTTTCACACCAACACTTTTCAAAAGCTTTCAAAGCAAATTTTTCAAACACTCTGACGTACGAGTCGAACTGAAATTTTTCAAAGAAACTTTTTTAAACCCACATTGAAAAGCAAACAATTTTGAAAACACATTGAGCAAGTATCTAAGAGCCCATGGATAACCATGGATAGAAAGGGTGCTAACACCTTCCCTTTCTATAACCTACCTCCCGAACCGAGAGCAATCTCTTTAAGGAATTTTTCTGTGCTTTTGTCCTTTCCATTTGGAGAAAATAAAAGACGGTGGCGACTCTTGCTTCCGCGACATTTCGCGAACCAGCGTTAAACAGTCAGTTCCAGATCCACCGATCACAATTAGTAACATAGCTGGCTCAAGCAAAGTAACAAGAACTGGGAGAATATTTTCACCCAATATCTCACCACCAGTTGTTACAAAGGCGCCCATCCGCATTACTGCTGCCAAGCCAACGACAGATACAAGAGGGAAGGAGAAGGTTGTTGAGCCAGTCGTAACAGAAATACCTGCAAAGGATGTTGCTGATGGAGAGCCCTCCGCTCGTGAGATGGACGAGATCTTGAAGATCATAAAAAGAAGCGACTTCAAGATTGTGGAACAGTTGGGGCAAACCCCTTCTAATATTTCAATGTTGTCACTGCTGCTTTGTTTCGATGCCCATGCTCGGACATTAATCAAGTTCCTGAAAAAGGCTCATGTCCTCCATGAGACAACAACAGACCAATTTGAGAATTGTGTGGCTAGCCTGATAGCTGATAATGGCTTGGGATTTTCAGATGCCAACCTAACAACGGTTGGGAAGAATCACAATAAAGCTTTACATGTTTCTGTCGAGTGCAAAGGGACTACCTTAGCACATGTGCTAGTCGACACTGGTTCTTCTCTGAATGTGTTACCCAAAGGGGCGCTAGACCGTCTATACTATGAAGGTTTAGTCTTGAAGCCAAGTGATATCATTGTAAGGGCGTTCAATGGATCAAAGAGGATAATTCATGGGGAAGTAGATCTTCCAATCAAAGTGGGCTCCCAAATATTCAACTTCACCTTCTACATTATGGATATTCCTCCTGCCTATTCTTGTATGTTAGGTCGCCCGTGGATCCATAAAGTTGGGGCAGTAACTTCAACTCTCCATCAGAAACTCAAATATCTAGTCAAGGGAAGAATAGTCACCATCTGTGGAGAAGAAGAGTTTATGGTAAGTCACCTTAGCTCGTTCAAATACGTAGAGATGGATGGAGAATTCATTGAGACCCCGTGTCAAGCCTTCGAGGTTGTACCACCAATGGTTGCTGCTACCAAATGTTCATCTGACGAGTCTAAAGCTGTTAAGGCCGTGCCGAAGAAGGTTTTAGTCAAAGATGCTCGTGCGACAATTGAAGAAGGAAACTGTGATACTTGGGGGAAACTCCTCGATATCCCATTTAAAGTGAACAAGTTTGGTTTGAGCTTCACCATCAAAGCTCAGAAGGAAGTGAGGTGTGCTCGTGCTGGAAAGCCACCTCTCTGCATTAGAAGCCATAAAGTCAACACCGCAGGTGATTCTGATGAAGAAGCTGGATTTGAAGATTGGGTATACCCAACTACAACGGAGCTGAAGAATTGACATGCAAAGGACTTTGTGCCCATCTCCTTCATCGAGGAGTAATCTACTTGTTATTACTTTTCTTTAAATTCAAAAACATTTTGTCTGTAATATTCAACAATGACTTTTAAGCCATGTGCCTAGCCAGGGGCACTTTGGTCCATTTGTCAAGGGTTTTATTTATGTTCATCTAATCATATGATCATTCAGTACATTGGACTCTTTTGCATTCAAATATTTATGCTCATTGTTTTTCTTTTCTTTCAAATATATATTTTTTTAAATAGCCATGTATCTTACATGCATACACACACACACACTCTTGCAGGTCCTCATCCACTCTGGATCCTATTGCCAATGACTCTACTACTTCCGACTATGACTTCGAATGTCTAATCAACCAAGTTGAAGACGAAGGCGAGGAAGATTGTGAAATACCGGGAGAACTAGCCAGACTTCTATTACAAGAGGAAAAAGCTATTCAACCGCACAAAGAGATAGTTGAAGTCATCAATCTGGGTACTGAGTCAGATAAGAAGGAAATCAAGATTGGCGCTAACTTGGAAAGCAGTGTCAAGAGCAGGTTGGCTCAGATGTTGTATGATTATGTGGAAGTATTTTCTTGGTCTTATGAAGATATGCCCGGGTTGGATACCGGCATCGTAGTTCATTGTCTGCTGACAAAAGAAGACTGCCCTCCTGTTAAACAAAAGGTTCGTCACATGAGGCCTAATATGTCTGAGAAGATCAAAGCTGAAGTAATGAAGCGGTTTGATGCAGGTTTCCTAGCTGTGACATCCTATCCCCAATGGGATGCCAATGTGGTTCCAGTTCCAAAGAAGGACGGGAAAGTTCGCATGTGCGTAGACTATAGGGATCTGAATAGGGCGAGCCCCAAAGATGACTTCCCTCTACCATACATTGACTTCTTAGTTGATAACACTGCTCAACATAAAGTCTTCTCTTTCATGGATGGCTTCTCAGGCTATAATCAAATAAGGATGGCTCCCGAAGACATGGAGAAGACTACTTTTGTTATGCAATGGGGAACCTTCTGCTACAAGGTCATGCCGTTCGGATTAAAGAATGCAGGGGAAACATATCAGAGGGCTATGGTAGCTTTATTTCATGACATGATTCATCATGAAATAGAGGTCTATGTGTATGATATGATTGTCAGATCATAAATTGAAGAGGAACATCTCGATCACTGGAACAAACTATTCGAAAGGCTGAAAAAGTATAAGCTGAGGTTAAACCCTAACAAGTGCACGTTTGGAGTACAATCTGGAAAGCTTCTAGGTTTTGTTGTCAGCAATAAAGGTATTGAAGTGGATTCTGCCAAGGTAAAGTCCATCCAAGAAATTCCAGTCCCTCATTCTAAAAAGGAAGTTAGAGGATTCTTGGGTCGTCTCAACTACATCGCCCGCTTCATATCTCACTTGACTTCTACTTGTGTGTCAATCTTCAAACTCTTGAAGAAAGATCAGGTAGTCAGGTGGAATGATGAATGCCAAGCTGCCTTTGACAAAATCAAAGAATATCTACAAGAGTCTCTTATTCTCATGCCTCCAGTTGAAGGAAGACCCTTGATTTTGTACTTGACAATACTAGAGAACTCTATGGGGTGTGTTTTGGGCCAACATGACGAGTCTGGCCGAAAAGAGGATGCTATTTATTACCTGAGCAAAAAGTTTATCAATTGTGAAACCAGATATTCATTTCTCAAGAAAACTTGCTGCGCTCTGGCATGGGCTGCTCGCCGGCTGAGACATTATATGTTGACTCATACCACTCTGTTGATTTCTAAAATGGACCCAATCAAGTACATTTTCGAGAAACCTGCCCTTTCTGGATGGATCGCCAGATGGAAAATGATCTTGACTGAGTACGACATTCAATGCACTACTCAAAATTCCATCAAAGGAAGCGTACTAGCAGATCATTTGGCCCATCAAGCTGTGGATGATTATCAGTCAATGAACTTCGACCTCCCTGATGAGAACATCATGCTGCTAACTGATTGCGCGAAACATGGACCGTATGACAGACCTGAACAAGGATCCCGATGGACTATGGTCTTCGATGGGGCTTCCAACGCCTTAGGTAACGGAATTGGTGTTATGATCATCTCTCTTGAAGGTTACCACACTCCATTCACTGCTAGGCTATGCTTCAATTGCATGAACAACATGGCCGAATATGAAGCGTGCATCTTGGGTCTGAAAGCTGCTATTGACTTGAGGATCAAGCATTTTAATGTGTTTGGGGATTCCGCTTTGGTGATTAGCCAAGTAAAAGAATATTGGGACACTAAGCACCATAATCTCATCCCTTACAAGGAACTTGTGCTATCCCTAATTCCCTACTTCAAAGAGATCACTTTTGAGCACTTCCCTAGGGAAGAAAATCAGTTGGCTGACACTTTGGAAACCATGTCTTCAATGTTCAAGGTCAGATGGGATAACGAAGCCCCTATGATAACAATTGAAAGATTCAATGAACCCGCACATTGCTGTGAACTTGATGTTGACGCAAAAAAGCCATGGTACCATGAGGTGATGAGGTATCTTGAAGAGCAAGAGTATCCAAAGGGAGCATCCATCATTGACAGAAAGTTCTTACGAAGATTTGCAGCCAAATTCTTCCTAAGCAACATAATATTGTACAAGCGCAACCATGACTCTACTCTACTCCGATGTGTGGATAAGAAGGAGGCAGAGGAAATCATGGAAGACATGCACGATGGACTCTTTGGTACTCACTGAAGTGGACATACAATGGCCAAGAAGATCTTGAGAGCTGGTTACTATTGGTCAACGATGGAGACTGATTGCCATCAACACTCTAGGACTTGTCACAAATGCCAAATCTATTCTGACAAGGTTCATGTACCTCTTATCCCTCTGAACGTCATGACCGCTCCGTGGCCATTTGCAATATAGGTTATTGACATGATTGGAGAAATCAAGCCCACAGCTTCCAATGGACATCGCTTCATTCTTGTCGCTATCGACTATTTCACAAAATGGGTCGAAGTCGCATCATTTGCCTCAGTCACCAAGAATGTGGTAGTCAGATTCATCAAACACAACCTCATCTGCCGCTATGGTATCCCCGAAAGGATCATCACCGACAATGGGACTAACCTTAACAATGCTATGATTACTGAGCTTTGCACTCAGTTTAAGATCAAGCATCACAATTCTTCTCCATATAGACCAAAAATGAATGGCGCGGTCGAAGCGGCCAACAAAAATATCAAGAAGATTATGCAGAAAATGGTAGTAACCTGTAAGGATTGGCATGAGATGTTACCGTTTTCTCTCCACGGCTACCACACTTCAGCTAGAACGTCAACTGGGGCAACCCCCTTTTCCTTAGTCTATGGCATGGAAGTTGTTCTGCCAGTGGAAGTTCAGATTCCCTCGCTGAGGATTATGAATGAGGCAGACTTAGGCGAAGATGAGTGGATTCAAACGAGATTGGATCAGCTGAACTTGATCGACGAAAAACGATTGGTTGTTGTTTGTCATGGTCAGACGTACCAAAAACGAATGATCAAGGCTTTCAACAAAAAATCAAGCCTCGAGTATATCAAGCTGATAACTTGGTGATAAAACGCATCATTCTACCACAAGGCAACCCCAGGGGCAAATGGACTCCCACCTACGAAGGGCCATTTGTTGTCAAGAGAGTTTTCTCTGGCGGTGCCATGATGTTGACTACCATGGATGGTGAATACTTTCCACATCCTATAAACGCGGACATAGTTAAAAAATACTACGCATAAGAGACCCGCTAGGTTGACACACCTAGGCAAAATAAGGGCATCCCGACAAACCAAAAGGTTTGGGAAAAAATTAGGGATATATGCAAAAGATTATACACCCGGCAAGTTGAAAACCCGAAAGGGTGACTTGGGAAAAAAAGGGTATCCTGGTGGGATGAAAACCTGAAAGGGAAGTCCAGGCAAAAGTTAAGGATTAAAAGCGTATGACTATGTCCCGGGGATTCACCACAGTCAACTTTATCACCAAGGTCCGAGTTCAAACGGTCCAAGATCAATCCAATCAACTTCTGTCAACGGCAAGGGGAATTCGAAGACATTGAGGGAAATAGTAGAGTTGGAAGGCAATGAGATCACTTCACATGGCTATTTGTTTTTGTTTTCAATTTTGTTTTCCTTTCGACGATTTCCACTTACTAGGATCTCCGTCTCTTTGTACAAAAACGCCTATTCAGAGGTAAAATATCAATACAAATATACTTTGAAGTGCAAACTTCTTGTCTTTGTTTTGAATGCAAACTTGTCCAATGACTAAAATTGAATGAACATATGCATATGAACATAATTAAAACTGTTTGGCACATATGACCTAAGCAGTAACAAGTACCTCTTTATTGAATATGGAATACCCCCATAGAGTTATTTCATTAACATCCTCCTCAACAAAGTTACTCACAAAGTCTCTTTGCATAAGATAATCTCCAACCAGAATCTCAATCTCTTGGCAGCTCTCACTCCCGCTAAGTTGAAACTTACAAGTAGAGGCCTCGTGGATCTCTTCCAAAAAGAACTCACCTCTTCAGCAGTTTATCAACAAGGTTTATTTCCCCAACAAACAACGAGTAGCATAACTCCCCAGTTGAGTACGAAATTCCCCAGCTTTAGTCTATCTTCTCTAGCTGAGCCTGTTAACCCCAGCTGAGTATATCCTCCCCAAGCTGATTCTATCCTCCCCGACTGAGTCTACACTCTCCAACTTGAGTTTGCCTTTCAGATTATTACAAATCATAGGACCACAACCCCTAATCCCCAGTAAATTCATCGACAAAGTCTTTACTATCTCCAAAAGATACTATGAAGCCTGGACCCGACCAGATAATAGTCAACTTCTCGAGTCACTATAGAGCCTGGACCCGACCAGACATTAGTTTGACTTCGTCAATTGTTGAAACCTGGACCCGACCAGATAACAGTTTGAGTTTCTGAAACCTGGACCCGACCAGATAACAGTTAATCTCAATTCTAAGTTACTAAAGCCTGGACCCGACCAGATATTAGTTTAACTCTTCAAAATATAGAAGAACCTGGACTCAACCAGACCAAGGTTTAACTTCTTTTCCCCGATAGAGTTTGCCTCTACCCCAACAAGTTATTGTGAAGCCTGGATCCGACCAGATAGCAACTACCCTCAGAAATTCGTTGTGAAACCTGGAACCCGACCAGATAACAACTAAACCCCCAAACGCTTTATTGTGAAACCTGGACCCGACTAGATAACAATTAACCTCATCAATCAACAAAGCCTGAACCTGACCAGATATCAGTTTTCAAGCAAGTTATTGTGAAACATGGAGCCCAACCAGATAATAATTAACTACAATCCCCAGAGAGACACTATAAAGCCTGGACCCGACCAGATAATAGTACAACTTTCTAAAAACCATGAAACCTGGGCCCGACCAGATGGTAGTTACCACTTCAAGTTACTGCAAAGCCTGGATCCGACCAGATAATAGTTAACTTCCTTATCCCTAACAAGTTGTTGTGAATCCTGGATCCGACCAGACAACAATTCAATTTCAAGAAATTTTCTGCAAAACCTGGAATCCGACCAGATAATAGTTAATTCATTTCTTCCCCAGTAAGTTACCGTGAAGCCTGGATCCGACTATATAGCAGTTGTCTTCCTCATTCTTAGCAAGTTGTGAAGCCTGGATCTGACCAGATAACAACTGGTGTTCAAGAGATATTCCCCAGCGGAAGCATCCTTTCAACAAAGTTTGAAGATATGTATATTCTTCATCCCCAACGGCAATCAGGGATTCAACCTCCCAAAACTCCTCAGCAGTCAGGGATTTACTTTCCCGGACAAAAACATACATCTCACATTCATACATCATAGCATGTACATATAAAATGCATTTAGCATAATACCACATCTAGTAAACATCATGCATACATCTGCATTTTTACTAACTCTTTTTCTCAGAGGTAAAACATCAAGTTTTAGTATGAATCAACAAGAGATTTATGCTGATACTTCTTCCAGTGTTTACCAACATTACTCCAAATGGCATCTATAATCCCATTCACAATTCATCTTCGAGTGCAAATTTATGGGCACTCTAGTGTTCAATCATCTTTCACCTTCAAGTTACGAATGGCGGATCCGCCAATATAACTCTTCAGGTTTAAGAAGATTGAACAGGGGAAGCTGTCGTACCCCCAAAATTTTCCCTCTCATTTATCAAGTAATCTCTCAAGATCTCCTTTGGTTCAAGACTGCAGTATGGTTGATCAGCTCAAGACACCTCCTTAAGCACTGATGACTGAAAATTAGGGTTTGAGATTGCACAAGGATAAATGGACTTTTAATGCCACATGTGACTTTCATGGATAATTTTGGACCCTTAAGATTTCTCATGTCAAATTTCAAGTCTTGGATCACATTTTTTCTCAATCAATTGATTAGTTGACCTAAAAAATAGTTGTATTGGGGAAAAAGTCAACTGTGGTCAATTTACAATCAAACTTCATAATTTTTTATCCATAAAAATATTATGGACTCACATATTTCATTTGATCAAGTTTGGATCATAATTCCTCAAGAAATTTTACCAGATCATCAAAAGGGAAAAATGGTCAAAATTAGGGTTTTGACTGAGAAAGTGCAATTTCTGATTTTTGACCTAGCAAATAGTTGATTGGTTGGGGACATGATCTTAAGGATTCAATTGCATCATTTTGACCTAATGTCATGACTCAAAACTCCCCTCAAGATCAATTGATTGATAGTTGATTTTCAGTCAACTGATCAAAAGTCAATTGTACACTGACAAGTCAAACTTTTACTTTTTGGTCAAAATCAAGTATCAAAGATTTCAATTCATAAAAACATGTCAAAATATGAAAATTGTTCATCAAGAAATCAAAAAGTCAAGATTTCATTTTGAAAAGTCAAAATTTCTAAACTTAGAAATTTTTCTAAGTGTTGAAAACTTCAAATTTTTTCACAACTTTGAGCTACTTTTTCACCATGATGCAAGATGATTCAAAGGAAACTTTCAACATGAAAGTTGTAGATCTCAATGATATATAAAACATTTTAGAACATAACTTCTCATATAAATTCATGGATTTCAAGTTATGATTTTGTGAATACATGTTCATGAAACTTGGAAACTTAGTGAAATTTTGTCCTAGTTTAGGCAGGATTTTGACCTAACTTCATGAAATTTTTTGACATAGTTCCAAGAGGAATTTTCAAAAGTTACCAACATATAGGTTGCATAGGATGTTACAAGCTTTACTAAATGTCCAAGAACTCATTGAGAACATGCTTGAGCTAAGAGAATCGAAGAGATGAAGTTAGGGTTTCATTCTTGATTTACAAGGCAGAATTTGTGATGAACACTTGACCAATTCATAGCTAGACTGCATAACATTTGCTTTACAGGCCTCAAAATTGTTTGTTACTCCATAATTAAATGTTTACACATCTGTTAGAGCTTTGATCCAAGCATTTGAGCCATTATCCAAGTTGCATTTCCATTTATGGCACAAAGTAACCATTATATTCTTGTAAAGAGGCTTTAATCACAAAGTCAATGCATAGAGCTTTTCACTTGTTTCCTTAGATCACAAGTAATGTCAAAGGAAAAAGAAACATGTCTAGAGCTTCCCATAAACTCAGTCCATGCTTGTACTTTGTCTTGAAACCATATTTCCACTTTTCTTCAAAATCAAGTAACATAGCCATAAGTCTATATCTTGTACTTCTGAACCTCTCAAGTGCTACAACCTTTTCCATACATATGCACAAGTTGTTTGCGAGCTAACCCATGAATACACAAGCTCTCAAACTCACCCAAACTCATAACTGCATCATAAACCACCATTTTTGCACATTCTGACCAAGAACTTCAAACTTCCATTTCCCTCGTGCGTTTCTTGAATTTTCAATTTCAAAAGCTTCCTCACATCAAATACAAACCATCCCTGACCCTGCTTGCAGACTGTAACACCATCTTCATCAACTTCCAAGTTCAAAAACAAAGCATTACAGTTGGACTTCTCCAGACCATTCCAGCCACTTTCAGTTCAAGCCAGCCATTGCATTAGCTTCCTAGAGGTTCAAGGAAGCTAACATAATCATCACCATCACTTGAAACAACCTCAAACTCATTTCACGATTTCTAGTTTTGAGGTATTTTTCTTGAACTTCTATCTCATTATTCAGGCATTGTTAGGCTTGCATTTGTGAAGATAGAATGTAGATACCATTGCCCTGAAACTATACATGTCCATAGATTTCATTTATGTTGCTTGAGTATGGAGAATTTTGAGTTTGAATTTGCTGAAACATTTAGGTCAGAATTTGGTACTTTCATATATTCATCCTTATCTTTGAATGTTAGCTTAAGTTAGTTACATGGTTGGATTCGTGGTGAAAAAATGCACAAGTTTCATGTTTACACTTTTGAAAAAGGTTGAGAAATGAACAAGTTACAGATCGTTTGGCTGGAGGTTGAAGATGAAGTACAGTCAGGGCAAATCATGTATCATATATTTATTGTTTTGTTTAAGTTAACGGATGTATCACCACCCCAGTGGTTAAAGCGCGCGCCAGTTACCTTAGGGATCTGGGTTCGAGCCCCAGTGGTACCCTTTTGCTTGTTTTCTCATATTTTTCACTTTTTTTATTGTTGTTTGCAGCGCTGGGCCTCCAACTTTGGCCTGGCTATTTGTTTGCTGACTCTAACCCCCTGATTATGTTTACACTCATGGCCTATTTTATTTTTTTATTTTTTTATTTTCTATTTTTATTTCTATTTCATATTTTCTTCATATTTTTATTATTATTCTTATTATTATCATTATTATTATTATTATTATTTTACTAAAAATATATAAAAATATTTTTATTTTATTATTTATATTTATTTAGTTTTTTTTTCTTCATAAAACAAAAGAATAAAAAAAAATTTCTTTTAGTAAATTATTTTTCTTTTTTAATACTTAGATAATTAGGTTTAATTATTATATCATTATTTTCTTGTAAATTAAAATAATTCAGAACTTAGGTTTCCTTTTAATTAATTAATTAATTCTCATGTTATTTTTCATTATTTAAAACCTTTTTTCATAAAACCCTAAAAAATCTTTTAAATTAATTTATTTTCTTAATTAGTTTAAGTTAATTTCCATTTTGCATTCTTGCATTTTATCTTCAATTTTGTATATTTATTCAATATAGTTGTAATAATTAATTAGATTTAATTTTCTTGCAATACCCCAATTTGTAAATTTGTATACCCCCTCCCCTAATGATGTAATAGCTTAGTATTTTTATTTTCCGCAATTTATTGCTTTATATATAAATGCTAGTAAATTAGGGTTTGTATGGAAAGATAAAATCAACAAGTTAGCAAACCTAATTCAAGACAAAACAATGCATGTAAATCAACACACTTGCACACCTACACCCTTAGGTTAAATCCACTTTGTTGCCTTATAAAAATGGCCATTTATGCATGTGGGATATCTTAGTAAAAAGCAATCAAAATACAAGATCATAGTCCCTCGATGACGCTATCAAATGTTGCCTTTCAAAATGATCTTAGTCCCTCAAAGAGAATTGCTAAGATATTTCACAACATTGCTATCATGACTATACGATGACCCACGCCCGTCCCTTTACATCCAAAGATAGGGCTTCTCACCAAATCAATGGTAAGATAGCCATATCAAAGGAAAGTAAGAAATGAACTAAATACTTTTGAGTAGGTAGATTATTCTTAGTTGCTTGCTCAATTTCAAATCAAACACTCTTGCTTATTTCCAAAACAAACACAAACCTTCAAAAACACATTCAAAACATCTTTTAAACTTGAAACATTTTCAAAAGATCAACACTTTGTATACGTTCTTACGAACGAGAACTATTACAAAGATTTCCTAAATGATGACGCCTTTTCAAAATACTTTTAAAAACCACACAAAGCACATTTTCAAACAAAAGCAAGTGATCTAGAAAGCAATTAAGAGCCCATATATAACTATGGATGAAAATGGTGCTAACACCTTCCCTTTTCATAGTCTATCCCCCGAACTCAAGAAACAATCTCAAAGGTCTTTCCTGTTCTTTTCAACCTTTCCTTTTGGATAAAAGAAAAGTCGATGGCGACTCTTGCTAACCACAACATTTGCGATAAAACGCAAAATAACCAAGTCAGTTCTCCCACTGTATCACAGATAGCTAACATTGTGACAGTTCCCAAGAAAGATGGCAAGGTACGCATGTGTGTGAATTATCGAGATCTGAACAAAGCAAGTCCCAAGGATGACTTCCCGTTACCTCACATAGATGTCCTGGTAGACAACACGGCTCAAGCTTCGGTATTCTCATTCATGGAAGGTTTCTCAGGCTACAATCAAATAAAAATGGCACCCTAAGACATGGAGAAGACTACCTTCATGACACCTTGAGGAACTTTCTGCTACAAGGTAATGCCATTCGGTCTCAAAAGTGCAGGCACAACTCCTTTATCCCTGGTATATGGTATAGAGGCAATACTTCCAGTTGAAATCGAGATACCATCACTCTGGGTTCTAATGGAAACAAGGTTGAAAGACGTAGAATGGGTTCAGACGCGACTTAATCAGCTCAACCTCATCGAAGAAAAATGCTTGACAGCTCTATGCCACAGTCAGCTACATCAGAAGCGGATGAAGAGGGCCTTCGACAAGAAAGTTCGTCATCAGATATTCAAAGAAGGAGATTTGGTACTCAAGAAGATTCTACTACCTCACCTCGATTCACATGGTAAATGGACATCCAACTACGAAGGTCCATACGTACTGAAAATAGCATTCTCCGGTGGTGGTCTCATCCTCACAGTAATGGATGGGGAAGAACTACTGCATCCGGAAAATTCAAACGCAGTCAAAAAATACTATGTATAAAAATCTCGCTAAGATCGAACCCTAAACGGGCGACTTAGGAAAAAAGGAGCATCCTAGTGGATTGAAAACCCTAAAGGGCAATCCAGGCAAAAATTAGGGACATATAACAAAAAATTATCCCGGTGGATTAAAAACCCGAATAGACGATCCAGGCAAAAATTAGGGATCTTACTCAAAAATAAATAAAGAACAAAAAGACTGTGATCTAAGAACTGCGACTACAAACCACAAAGGGAGAGATGGATCTGAATCACACAACTCAGATGCAAAGGAGACAGGGAATCACACAACAGTAACAATTATCATTTTCATTGTTATTTACAAATTTGAAAATTTCTGTAATTACCTCTTTCAAGGAGTTACATCTTGTACTCTCGCCTATTCAGAGGCATATCAACAAAATATCCGCTTTCTTTTTATCCTTCAAATTGTGTTTTTTCTTTTCTCAGACTTGTTTACAAAATACTACGCTTATTGCTTGTGAACATTGTTTTGAAATCATTTCGGGGGATTTGACAAATAAAAGCATTCGATAAAACAACAAAAAAGCATTTTTGGTTTGAAAAACTTCAAAAGAAAATCCACGTATGTGTCCATACATACGTTCACGCCTACGCATGCACTCACAACATAAAAGTCTACACACTTCTACACCTACGTCTGCAACACAAAGCAATCAAAAACTTACTAACACTCTTCATCACATTCAAATCAATTCAAAGATACTACGACAATGCAACATACAACGCCAGGGAATTGGTAATTCAAAACCAATGGTTTAAAGGAGAGAGAGTCAGAAACAGTTTTCATAAGATTCTAAAGCATACACACACTTTGTACATATTTTGCATATACAAACATTCAATACACATACACTCAGGGTTCCAAATCAATACAAACATTCAATACACATACACTCAGGGTTCCAAATCAATATAAACGTTCAATGTGCATACACTTAGGGTTCTATATCAATATCAGACGGCATACACATGCGTCATACATCAAACAAACAATCTCACCCTCGATTTATCTATCTAAGGGTCAATCAGCAAAGCACACTCCTTCTACAAATCCAACCCATCATCTAGGACTCCACGTAGTAATGTGTTTAGCCCATCACCTAAGACTCCATGCAATGATGTGTTCCTTACAATGTAGCATTACCTAAGTCTCCATGCAGTAATGTATAAAACCCAGTACATTACCTAAGTCTCCATGCAGTAATGTGCAAAACCCATACATTTCCTAAGACTCCACACCGCAATGTTCGAAATCCAAATAGGATCCACCACCTAAGAATCTATGTCATGACGTATTCAACCCATCACCTAAGACTCCATGCAGTGATGCTTTCCCTCTACAATATAGTTCATTACCTCAGACTCCATGCAGTAATATACGAAGCTTGATATATTTCCTAAGACTCCACACAGTGATGTATTCTCCTCATCTTACCCGTTACCTAAGACCCTAGGCAGTAATACACGAAACTTAGTTCATTGTCTAAGACCCCAGGCAGCAGTGTAACATAACCCATTGCATAAGACTCCATGCAACGATGTGTTTCCCTTTCTTTACCCATTACCTAAAACCCCAGGCCGTAATGTGCAAGACTTGGATCATTTCCTAAGACTCCATACAGCAGTGTTCGAAACCCAAATTTAGCTCATCGCCTAAGTCTCCATGCAAAGATTTGCAAACATAACTCATTGCCTCAGTCTCCAAACAACCATGTGTTATCAAGTGTTGTCTTATTCATCCCCCAAAATGGATGAATAAGAAAAATCAAACCAAGACATACAAGATTGCTCCCTCAAGCTAAAGACCATTTGCCTCGTCGCCAAACCCTGGTAAGCGATATATCATCAGCTTTGCCTACTTCCTCAAGACTCGTAAGGATACGCTATATCATCGTAACCTTATGTTTGTCGGACAAATTTTAGGGTATTTCAAGTGTTCAATAAACTCACAATCAGAATGCACAAGATTCATGTATTCTCACGCTATTCGATTGGAAGATAATTGAATAGGGGCAGCTTCGTACCCTAAATTTTCCCTACCTCGACGATTATATTTTCAAGATTTAAAGATAAAAGAAGATATCTTAATTAGGGATGGTTCAGCAATATCTGATGGTCCATTCTCAAATCCAAGATAATCAGGGAGTGTACTTTAATTCAGGAAAATGGGACTTTTTAAATCAGAAAGACCTATGTATCCATAAACCCATTCGCGAAGTATGTTGGCCAATGGCCAATGAGATTCGAAAATGGAAAATCATTTCAATAATAATAATTAGGTTCTTATTATAAAAGCACACTTTAAGTATTATTATTGTTGAAGGTGAGGTGAAAATTTTAATTTAAAAATCCATTGGAATTCAATATATGAGCCCATTTCACTTGGCCCATTTCTGTTGTCAAATAGCAAGAGGAGGGTATGCTTATCAATTTATAGGTCCATTAAGATTTTTAATAAAACTAATGCATTTGTGGTTTTATATTATTACTGATTTAGAAAAGGACATTATTATCATAACCTCTTCATTATTATAAAAATGTTTCTTATATTTTTGATTAAACTATTAAAAGGTTTTATATATATGATGACTTGTTATAAAAAAAGAGAGTATATATTTCTTTATCGTTATGTTTTATTACTGTTAAAACTATTTATAATTCATTAAGAATTTTGTTTTGAGATAATCAGCATTGGGTTACGGAAAAAAAGGCCAATTGAGCCCGGTTATGCCAAAAAATGTTTGTTGTAATAAAAACAAAAAGTATTGTTTTGGATAAAGCGAAATTGTTGGCATGCCCAAATTCGTAAAAAATAAACTGGGCTGAATAAAAAAAGTAACGTGCTGGCCCAAATTAAAGAAACAAGCATTGTATCAATTTTGCCAAAATTACGCATGTTTTTTTTATCAATTAACATTTACTGTTGAAATCAAATCTAAAACCTAATTGTTCTTGCAAATCAAATCTTCATCTAATTGCATATTCAAGCCCAGAAGTATTATAGCAGAACAAAATATAAGCAAATCTCAAACGGTATGAAAATAGTACAACACAAGTCTAGAAATCGCAAAATTTTCGTTACAAATCAAAATCTCCGAAAATTATATATTACAAAATCTCACAAATCAATTACAATAAATTATAATGCCTAATTTGTTCATAATCCCTAAATCTAAGACTAATCGTAACAATAATTTTACAATTCCCTAAATTCTTAACCCTATAAATGCTAATAAAAAATAAAGAGAAACAGGGGGGGGGGGGGGGGGGGGAGATTACAAAAATTCAAAGGAAGAACCAAGAAGAACAGTTAAGAAGAACAAAGAAGGGCTTGAGTGCAGAATCAAGGAGAACGAAATATACTGATCTGAGTTGTCAAAGAAGAAAGGAAGTGGCTAGGGTTTCAACATCTGAAACCTTAACCGCCGTAGACCGCCTCCACGTTCCACCTTCGTTTCTGCTTTTTGTCCTTGTCTTCGAACGTCACCGGGGCCTGCAAATCGGGAGAAAGGGTTAGCACCGGAGTCAGAAAATGTTCAAAGTCAAAAACAAAGAAATCACGAGAAGGGTAAGCCAAAACTCAGCTTCATTGTTTACTGTTTGTATATTTGTGGGGTAGGGGTGTGTTTTTTTAAGCCGGCGCCGCCGTGTTGGTAGTAGAGATTAGGGTTAGAAGATATGAAGGGTTTGTTGGGTTGAAGAAAGAGAGAGATGAAGGGCTGTAACGAAAACCAAAATAATGAATAATGGAAAATATGAAAAACAACGTATGTTCCGTTTAGATCCCATACGCACGTGTCCGTAATAATTATCATGTTCCCTCAATCTCATTCGTTAGATCTTCATCAAACGCTCGTAGGCCAAGTCCTACGATAAGCTCTATGCACCCTCGCCACACACAATCAAATCGGCCTTTTGTAATGTTCAACGGGCCAAACCTAATTCGTTCCACACCCCTCTTCTGCCGTGTTACTGATTCAAAACTAGCGTTGCACCCCCCCCCCCCCCTCTCAAGAGAATTCCATTGGGCCTAGCCCAGTCTCCTAACGACACCCCCTATGTTTTACTTATCAAATAAAACTGCACCCCCTGAAGTCAATTAATTTATTTTCAATTTTTCCTAATTCATATATTTTCTCTGTTTTTTTATATATTATTTATTTATTTTTATAATAATTAGAATTATTATTAATTTATTTTTATTATATTATTTATATTATCATAAATAAATATTTTTACGTAAAAACTCATGTATATTATATTCTTATTATTTTTGAATATACAACTCATGTAATCCATGTATATTATACGAGCCCAAACATAAGTAATAAAACCTTAAAATCAATCACAAATTTTAAATACCATAATTCAAATCTCCTTTTTGTGGTTGAAGTCAATTGTTCAACACAATACTCTAGAACATCTGTAGTTTTTCACAAGGACAGACCTAAAACTTTTAAATTTAGAGGGAAATAATTATTATAAATTAAAATGATAATAAATATTTTTTTAATTTTACAATATAATATTAAAATATAAAATTTTAGAATTAAAAGTATAAAAATATAATGTTATTATTTTTAATTAAGTTTCATATTACAAAAATATTTAACAAAAAACGTATTATTAACTAAATATTTAAAAAAAAAAGTTGTAATTTAATAATGTATAAATAAACTTTATATCTTCAACAACCATTTTTTTTATATTCAATTGTCTTTATTCAAACACAAACAACATTCTTTTTTATTAATGTATAAACAATTCAATTGATAATTTATTGAAAATATTTAAATTTAGTTTTATGCTGAATATATATGCTCTCGCTATTGGATTAGGATCGTCTCCTGTTGTGTGTCTCATGCGGTCCGTCCTGCGGTAATATCCATCTTTGATTTGTTTTCATGACAACTTATATTTTTTAATTTTTTATTTATAAAGTTTGTTAGTAGTTGGATTAGGTGCATGATAGAGGGCAGATTGCAATTCGCAGCAAAGGATCCATTTTCCTCGTTATTGCATATTTATATGTCACCTTAATTTTTTATTACGATAGAAATATAACACTTTTTCCATTTCAAAATAAGTGTTATATTTAAAAAAAAATTATTTTAAAATATTTATCACTTTAAATTATCAATACATTTTTATATTTAATCTTTTAATTATAACTCTAATAAATATTTTTAATTTATTATTTTCTCACTTAATATTAATGTTAATTTGAATACACAAATAATTAATCAGTATAATTTAAAAAAATTATTATTTTCTTTTTTATTATTATTTCTTCATCTATGTAAAATGATCAATTGCAACAAATAACATGAGTTAGAGAGAATATTTGATAAGGTGAAAATTTTAGTGGGGCAAGAGCCCCACAACTCTTTTGCAATAAATTTGTCCTTAGTTTCTCAATTCTCACCCGTCTTTAATTTATGAGTAATACTATTTTTATATCTTACACTAATTATTGAAATAATATAGCAAGTGTGAGTAAGTGGAGAAATAGTTCCACATTGGATGAGAATATGGAGACTTAAGCATATATAAGTGGGAGAATATAGTCACCTATCACCTTAAAGTTTTAAGTGAATAAGTGATATTTCTCTCATAAAGGTGTCTAATCTTACACTATGTATCAGTTGGTATCTTCCCCAACAATATTTACATTCAATATTATTCACCGAATTTATATGATCAATAGTATTTACATTCAATATATATATAATGAAATCGGTTAATATATACTTGAATATTAAAAATAATTTAGTAGTAAAATAAAATTGGTTAATATAAAATAAAAAATTAATTATTAAATTATTGAAGTTAGTTATTAAAAAAATATTTAGATATCATAGATAATTTTTAATAGTAAAATAAAGTTAGTTAATAAAGTCTAAAATAGAGATTAATAAAGTTATGAAATTAGTTAATAAATACCCAAATAAATTTTATTATTAAATTATTTTTAATACTTTGATAGTTATTAACCAAATTCATCATTCTATTAATTAATTTTTTATATTTTATTAATTAATTTTATTTTATTACTAAAAAACTATTTAAAAAACTATTTAAAAAATATTTTTTTAAAATATTTTTATAATAATACATTATTATTTATAAATATATTTTTTATTTAAAAAATATTATTTACCATATAAATAAAATAAATAATATTAGATATAAATATTAATATAAGATTTAGAGGTAAGAAATACTTACTCTTAATTTATAAGTGTGTGTCACCCACTTTAGAACATAATGCTAAGAAGTTTCAAGTACCCTTGCATTCTACTTTAACACTATAATTTTCATTTTTTTTTTTACAAATATGATCTCACTATCATTTAAAATAGGCTACTTAATAATTACTTCTTTAAAATAAGATAAAGAATTAAATTTCATAATGCTTACTTAGTTGTTTATTCTTAAAATTTTCATACTTGAGAACTTTTTCCTTCATTAGATGCATCTGAGCTGAGCTATCCAATTCATCATTAAAATATTGTTCATCTTGTTCAACTCTGCTTTTAAAACCCTTAGGGATAGAAACAGGTGCAAGCACAATCAACTTCTTTTTTGGGTTAATTTTTTCATACGTGGTGTTGAACCATAAACATTAATTTTATATGACTTCTATTAGATTTCAACTTTGTTAAAACCATTTTTTGGTTGATCAATTTCAATCACTTCGAAAACATCAATGAGTGCGGTGGTTTACTCATCCTCACGATCATTAAACATCACACCTTTAACATCATAATATTTGGCTTCTTTACTTTCTTTATCACCAATTTCTTCATCCATATTACTTTAATATTAATATTAATATTCTTCACATTGCACTCAACATAATTATGACCATCAATTTTGCTACTCACAACATGTGTTGCAACATCAGCACCAGAATCATCTAATATTCACTTCTATAATAACTATAGTAGGCTATTGTTGACCTATTTGATTTTGATTATAAGAATACTGTGAGGTAAAGTCTTTATCTGATGTAACGATTAAGTCTTGGATTTGAAGATCAAAATGTTTAAGTTTATCTATGAAGGATAATACCTAATGTTAAACAGTGTTCGGTAGAATTTTTTATAATCTCAGTCAAGCAGTCCTTCTGATGATGGTATCTATTATTAAGTAATTTCCCTCTCACACATAATTTCGAATGATCGGAAAGATTCTCTGATTTTGTCGAAACAATTGGAAAAATTTATTATGCCTAGATAATAAATTAGAGACTTATTTTAATTAATTAAGAGGTTTTTATAAGGCATAATCGATTATCTCATTAAATTTAATAAGATATCATTTTATTTTTGTCTTAGTATTTTAAGAGTGAAAATTACATGTTATGATGTGCGAAATTTTTTGAAATATCTATTTTAAGATTTTTATTTGGTTCAAAGCCCACCTCTATAAGACATGGTAGAAAACATTGAAGAAACTCATTTTCTAATCTATAAACGATGAAAAGATGTGTTAGCAACTGATCTGACCTGATCAGAAATGGACCGTCACGGCTGGCTTCGAGCAGAAAGCTTTTAGAGCGAAGTGGGGGGGGGGGGGGGGGAGGGGTACCTGCAAGGCACTCCGATGCTGAAGTAAGTAGGAGTACGAGCAGATAATAACAAGTGTAAGGTTAGAATGATGAATACCTGACCCTCTGGAAGCAGAGGGTATTTATAGCCCCCAGCGCTGGGCCAAGGTTCCTTCATTGGGCCGGGCAGGTTTGGCCCAATGGAGGAACTGCCAGGTTCTACGTGCGTAGTGGGGACCCGCACGTGGTCCCCTTCCTGGATGTTCTGCGTGAAGTGCGGGCGGACGGAGACGCGGTCTTTCCGGGGTATCGTTGGGGGAACAGTGGACTGAGTCTGCCCTAGCCGGGGTGCTCGAGGTAATGTCGAGCTGGACCTCAGGAGGTGGTGCTGGACCGCAGCATGTCGAGCTGGAGGTGTGCTGTCGAGCCTGCGACTACCCGTCGGGCACGGTCGTACTCTTTGGTCGGCGTGGCCCTTGTAAGTCCATTTGGATTGGGCCTTTGCAATGCTTTTGGGCCTGTCGGGCCCATTCCAGAACAGGAGCCCCCCAAGTCGTGGTTCCTTTGTGAGGAGCCATGGCTTGAACTCAGGTCGTTTCCTCATCGAGGTCTCGTGCCCGGGACAGAGGTGTAGACCCTCGAGGGCCTCCTCGTGCCGTGCTCGGAGACATCTTCCGCGGTGGATGCCTGGAGGATCCTCACCGGGGCGCGTCTGTCGAGCATACGAGGTATCTTTCGGGAACTGTGTCGCCACCCTATGGGGATAGGGTCATCATTGCGTTGGGAGCAGCGCGTCGGGGAGAGAGACTCCGTGGTTGCCCGATGTGACGTTTGGTATTCCACGTCATCACTATAAATAGGAACCTTGGGCCCCATAACACGTTTCTATTCTTTGTGCTCTCTCTGCTGTTGCTCTTCCAGATTTTTCCCAGTCGCGATCTTCTGTCACAGATTCTTCTACTCCGTAGCCGAATCCTACTTTTTGATTCAAGTAAGTGGTTTATCTTCTTCATTTTCCTGTTAAAATGCATGATTTTTGGCGTTTGTAGATGTTTTAGGGACTGTGCGCGTGGGATTAGCCCGGTAAACTCATACTTAGCTCGACATATTCATGCTTAGGACCGGCAAACGCATGTTTGTGGTCGGCATATTCATAGTTTTAGGTGATAAACTTCAGCGCTGCCCGGGGTCTTCATGATCCAGGGCGCCTGATTCATGATCGCGCCCGGTATGTTCATGGTCTTGGCCGTAGGCTTCATGATGTGGCTCACCATGCTCATACCTTGGGTCGACATGTTGGAGAGTGGCCGCGTAGTTGGTTTGAGGAAGAACACATCGAGTTTCAGGATGTCGGGGAGGCAACCACTCGTATAAACTGACTATGTGGTCGTGCATGGGACGACGTGGTTTTTCGAGCGTATGGCTTCGTGCCCAATTGACTGGTTTCCCGTGCTCTGCAGGTAACCATGGCGGACGAGCCGTGCTCCTCCGGGCGCCACGATCATGAAGAACAAAGTGCCGATGAGTCGGTCAGCTTGATTGATACTGTCGACGACCCTTTGCTGGATTGGGTGGGCGCCGAGCCCCGAGGGATCGCGTCGATCTACAGCCGGGGCGACCGAAATCCATACGTTGTCCTCGAAGCGGGCCAGGGCCAGCCCGACTTCCAAAAGAATTTCGTTGTCATGCGCCCGTCTTCCCGTTCAAGGATCTGCTCGGTGTATCCAGAGTATAGCTTCGCGATGTACGAGATCGCGTTCAAAGATCTTGGGCTGCAGCTGCCCTTCACTGATTTCCAGGTCGGGGTCTTCACTCACCTGGAGCTGGCCCCGTCCCAGCTACATCCAAACTCACTCGCCTTCATCCGGGCGTTTGAGCTGACGTGTCGCTATCTGAGGATCGGGGCGACCATACCGCTTTTCTTCCGGATTTTTCATCTGCAGCGCCAGTCTCGAGGGGGGAAACACAGCTGGGTCTCCTTGAAGCAGTCGAGGAGACTCTTCAAAATGTATATGGACTCCGTAAGGGGTTTTAAAGACAAGTGGTACGTTGTGCGGCCAGTTACCACCTCGACTTTAGGATCCCTATACGAGGAGGAGGAGCCCCTAAGCGATGATGACGGGGAGGCGGTTTTGGGCGACGATGGGAATCCTGTGATGGCCCGTACGGCTAAGTTCCCTGTGCACTGGATGTTCAGGCACTACGAGCACGGGACTGGTTACTACCACACTGCTGTCGGGGACATGTGCTCGGAGGACGAGGAGGCGTACGCCACACTTTGTCGGTTTGTCGATAGCTTCTACCCTGCCCGGTAGGCTACGAGGGAAGGGGACGATATCTTGGACGCAGAGGGTTACCCAACGTTCGAGTCCTGGCCGATTGATACTAAGGCACTCGTGGAGTGCCAGACGTACAGGCAGGCTTCCCGTCTGCTAGGTTGTTTATTTCTTGAATTTCTTTGCTC
Organism: Vicia faba; assembly: GCA_948472305.1. Classification (NCBI taxonomy): domain Eukaryota; kingdom Viridiplantae; phylum Streptophyta; class Magnoliopsida; order Fabales; family Fabaceae; genus Vicia; species Vicia faba. The sequence goes on along the minus strand of OX451739.1, from coordinate 1,186,331,693 downwards.
GCTATTTATTTATGAGCTTGCTCGATACTAACCCATCTTTTATTTCGTGCAGGTTCAATGGCCGGTCGACGGGAAAGGCTTTTGAAATTGTCCTGCGACCAGAAGCGAGGCAGGAGGGTCGTGAAGGCCCCCCAGGCGACGAGGATGGGCCCGCCACACAGTCCAAGTGCTCCTCAGCCGGTGAGGGTGGACTCGCCGCCAAGCTCGGGGGCCGCGTCGGATGGGACCCCAGAAGTTGAAGAGGTCGACCCTAGTGCCGTCCTGATGCAGAGGAAGAGGACCCGGGTGGAAAGTGGTCCGACTGTTGGCGAGGACGCCAGTGCTGTCAGGTCATTCGCGTTCCCCCTTGCTTCAAAGAGGAGGGCTTCTTCGAGAGATTCCCTCTGACAGTGGTTGCCGACGAGGCTGAAGCTATAAAAAGGATGAGCAAAGAGGATCAGAAGATGTATCTGGCCGCCAGCATGGACGGGCTGGTGAAAATGGCCGAGATGGCCCTGGTGCTATCTGAGGAAGGGGGGATCCTGTCCGTATCGAAGAACTCGAGCAGGAGAAAGCGGCCCTTACCTCGAGCTCGCGGAAGTTGAAGACCGCTCTGGAACGCTCCGAGGAGATGTTCCGCGAGCAGACGGCGATGCTGGATGCTGAGAGGAAGATGTTGACCCTGGAGAAGGAGAAGTCAGGGAAGTTGGCCGAGGAGGGGGAGCTTCTCTGTGCAGACAGGGATCGTCTGGGGGCCGAAGTCGGACGCTTGGCCCAGCAGATCGAGGAAATGAACGCTGCCATGTGACCTGCCGAGGACGAGCCAGAGGACATAGCGGCTTTGAAGAGTCGATCGGAGCTGGTCGCCCATATCCGGCTCCTCGAGGCAGATTGCGTTGGTGCTCTAGAGGAGGGGTTCGACTCCGCAGTCGGTCAGCTCTCCTTGTTGAACCCAGGTCTGGTCACTGAGGGTATAGGCCACACACATCAGATCGTGGATGGCGTGATCGTGCCCCCGCCCGACTCTCCAAGCGTCGACAATGATGGTTCTGGGGAAACCTGACTAGGATAGCGGGCCTGTGTGCCTTTGACATTTGTATTCTTTGGGCCTGCGTGCCCGTTTGTTGTATGTTATGAACATCGCCGGCCTTCTTGGTCGGTTTATAATTGCTTTGTCGCCTTCGGGCATTTTTATCTGAATGTTGTTTTACATTTTGAATGTTTTTCCCTTGCTTGAAATCTTATATATTTGCATAAAATTTTAGCCTAAGTCATGGGCCCGAGGCGTGCCCGCAAGCGGCTGTGATTTGGCGAGCGAATCTGCCCGCCTTCCGTTTGTATACGTGACCGGCCCCCTTTCGCTGGCCAGAGTCACCTAAGTGTTGTGCTCGAGGGGAGAGACTTCCCTTTGACCCTTTTAGATGGCCCGTCATTCTTGACGATTTGTCGGGCATTTGGAGCGAAGTTGCTCAGTCGGGCGTGAAGCCCGGTAGGGACTATTCGCCCTTGGCGTGAACTGCCCATCGCGAGCTGGGTGTTCTGCCTTATGGGTACAACGACGGTGGTGCCCGGTATAGCTATCCACGTCGGGCGCTATCGATCGTCATCGTTTCCCGTGCGATGCTGTGCGATTTGGCCGTATGTCGGGCTTGTACCTTAGCCTTTATACGAAGTCAGACATTTTTCCTCGTTGACCGAGCGCGGGTGCTGTTGGTCGAGGGTCCCAGGTGCTGGTAGTTTCTAACTGTAGTACTGCTTTAGCTTAGCAGCGTTCCAGGGTCGTGGTAATGGCTCTCCGTCTAATTGCTCGAGGTAGTACGCCCCAGTACACGTGGTGCCGTGGACGCGATAAGGTCCTTCCTAGTTCGCGGCCAGCTTCCCTTCGCGGGAATCTTTCTGGTTCCTGCGTAATACCAGGCTGCCGATTTCGAACTCGCGCTTGATGACCTTGTCGTTGTGGCATAGAGCCACTCGTTGTTTTAGGGTGGCTTCGCGCAGGGCTGCACCCGATCGGATTTCCTCGACTAGGTCGAGTTCATCCCTTAGTGCTTCGTCGTTCATTTCTTCGTCGAGGGGGTCCTCCGTTCGTCGGGATGGTTCCATGATTTCGACCGGGATGACAGCCTCGGTGCCATATGTCAGTCGAAATGGTGTCTCACCCGTCGTTGAGTGGGGTGTGGTGCGGTATGCCCACAAGACGCTGTGGAGTTCCTCAACCCATCCTCTCTTGGCTTCGCCGAGCCGACGTTTGAGCCCTTGGAGGGTGACTCTGTTCGCGGCTTCGGCTTGCCCGTTGGTCTGAGGGTGCTCGACTGATGTGAAATGTTGTTTTGTCCCTAGTTTGGTGACGAAGTCCTGGAACCCGTGGTCGGTGAACTGGGTACCGTTGTCGGTCACCAGGACCTGCGGAATTCCGAACCTGGCGAGGACGTTTCTTTTGTAGAAACGGAGGATATTGTGCGAGGTGATTTTTGCGAGGGCCTCGGCCTCGATCCATTTTGTGAAGTAATCCACGGCGACGATGAGAAATTTGTTCTGGTAGGTTCCTTGCACGAAGGGCCCGAGGATGTCCATGCCCCACCAGGCGAACGGCCACGGGGACGATAATATGCTCAGCTCGTGCGGGGGGGCGAGGTGCATATCCCCGTGCTTCTGGAACTTGTCACATTTTTTTACGTGTTCCTTGGCATCCTGTTGCATCGTCGGCCAGTAGTATCTTGCTCGAAGGGCTTTCCGTGCCAAGGATTTACCGCCCATGTGCTGGGCGTTGATCCCTTCGTGTATCTCCCGTAGTACGTCGGGGATGGTGGATTCGTCGATGCATTTCAGGAGGGGGATGGAGAATCCGCTTCGGTACAGTTTCTGCTCGAGAACCACGTAGGAACATGCTCGTCGCTTGATAATGGCAGCTTCGGCCTGGTTCGACGGCAGCTCTCCTTTTGTCAGGAAATTATAAACCGGGGTCATCCAGGACGTGGCATCCCCGATGGCATGGATCTCGACTGTAGTCGAGGGTGGTTCGATGCTTGGACGCGCTAGAGATTCCTGGATGACGGATTTATTTCCGCCCTTCTTTCGCGTGCTCGCAAGTTTGGACAATATGTCTGCCCTCGTGTTTTGCTCGCGAGGAACATGAGAAATTTCTGCTCGTACGAACTTTGTCATGTGTTTTTTGACTAAGTTCAAATACTCGACGAGGTTGTCGTTTTTGGCCTGGTAGCTCCCCTGTACTTGAGAGGCGACGAGCTGGGAGTCGGTGTAGATTTGTACCTCGCGGGCTCCCAGGTCCTCGGCTAGTCTCAGTCCTGCGAGCAGGGCTTCGTATTCTGCCTGGTTGTTTGACGTCGGGAAGGAGAGAACTAAGGAGTGCTCGATTACTACGCCTTCTTCGTTTTCCAGGAGGATTCCTGCGCCGCTACCGGACGAGCTGGACGCTCCGTCGACGAAGATGGTCCACTTGTGTTCCTTCCCTGGGGGAAGGTCGTGAGTGTACATTTCTGCGACAAAGTCGGCCAAGGCCTGTGCTTTTAGGGCTTTCCTTCTTTCGTACTGAATTTCGAATTCGGAGAGTTCCAAGGACCACTTCAGCATCCTGCCTGCCATATCTGGCCGACCCAGGAGTTGCCTCACCAGCTGATCGGTTCGCACAATGATGGTGTGGGCAAGAAATTAGTGTCTGAGCCTCCTCGCAGCGTTGACGAGGGCCAAAGCGACCTTTTCTATCTGCTGATATCTGCTTTCGGGCCCTTGTAAGGCTTTGCTCGTGAAGTAGACAGGTTTATGCCCGTCGGGGGTCTCGCGGACAAGGGCTGCGCTGATGGCTTCGTTCGAAACGGCCAAGTATAAGTACAGCGGTTCCCCGTCGTCTGGTCGAGACAGCACGGGTGGCTGAGACAGGCTCTGCTTCAGATGGCGAAGTGCGTGCTCGCATTCCTCGTTCCATTCGAAGGCTGCTTCCTTTCGAAGGAGTTTGAAGAAGGGGAGGGCGTGTTGAGCGGACTTCGCGACGAAGCGGGATAGTGAGGTAAGCATGTCGTTCATGATTTGTATCGACTTCTTCGACGTCGGTGTTGGGAGGTCGGAGAATGCCCGGCATTTGTCGGGGTTGGCTTCAATCCCTCGTTCTGTTAGATAGAATCCAAGGAATTTTCCTGCCTTAACCCCGAACGTGCATTTCTCGGGGTTGAACCTCATTTTGCACTGTCTTGCTTGGGCGAAGACTGTCTTGAGATGAGCTGCGTGATCAGTGTCTGCTCGGGATTTGACGATCATGTCGTCCATATATACCTCGAGCATGTCGCCGATCTGTTTGTTGAAAACTCTGTTCATCATACGTTGGTAAGTTGCTCCGGTGTTTTTCAGTCCGAAGGGCATTACGTTGTAGTAATAGTTGCCCGAGCTGGTCATGAATGCCGTGCAGTGTTTGTCGCCCAGAGCCATTGGGATTTGGTTATATCCCGAGTAGGCGTCCATGAACGAAAAAGTTTTGTAGCCGGCCGAGTTGTCGACCAGCATGTCTATGTTAGGTAAGGGGAAAGCATCTTTCGGGCAAGCCCGGTTGAGATCGGTATAGTCAACGCACATTCTCCATTTTCCATTATTCTTTTTCACAAGTACAACATTTGACAGCCAGGTGGAATACCGGGCTTCATAAATAAAATTTGCCTCTAGGAGGTCTTTTACAGCTTTTTCAGCAGCCTCCGTTTTTTCTGGAGACTTCCTACGCCTACGTTGTACTACGGCCTTGGCGGCTGGATCAATGGCGAGGTGGTGACAGGCGACCTCAGGGTCGAGTCCGGGCATCTCCGCGGTGCTCCAGGCGAAGAGATCAGCATTCTCGCGCAGACAGGCCTTGATTTGCTTCCTGGCCAAGTCGGGGAGGTCTTTACCAATCTTCACTCCCTTGGTCGGGTCTGTGCCGAGGGGAACGAGTTCAAAATCCCCGTCCGGAATTGGTCAAAGTGGGATCTGCTCGCTACTGGATGGCTCGTCCTGATCGAAGCGGGCGTCGAGGGCTATGGAGTCGACCTTTGGTGGAGCCTTCTGGACTTCTTCCTCGGGGGATGCTTTTCTGTCGGGCTCCTGTTTTGTCCTTTTGGTGGGTCTGGTCCCTATGTCGACGGTATCCCGTCCCTTTGAAGCAGCGTTGAAGCACCTGCGGGCAGCGGCTAGGTCTCCTTGGATGGTGGCTACCCGTGCCCTTTTGGTGTAGAACTTCATCTTCAGATGGATGGTCGAGGGCACCGCCGTCAGCTCCGCCAGTGTCGGTCTCCCCAAGATGGAATTGTATAGAGACAGGCAGTCAATGACGAGGAAGCAGACCTTAACCTGTCTCGTAGCCGTTCCTTCGCCGAACGTAACCAGGAGCTCGACATAACCCCAAGGTTTGGAAGTCGAGCCGTTAAAGCCTTGTAGATCCGACCCCATATACGGAGAGAGATGTGAGTCGTCCAGTTGTAAGGTCCGGAACAGCTGGCTGTACATCACGTCGACGGAACTCCCTTCGTCGACCAGGATGCGATGCACGTCAAAATTGGCCATTTTTGCCCTTATCAGTAAGGGGATGACCGCGTTCGGGGCTCCGCTGGGGAGTTCTTCTAGGTAGAAGGTGATGGGCTCTGACCTGCCCTTCACCCTTTCGAACGTTACAGTTTGCGGGGGAGCTATGTCGACCAGCTCGTCCAACTTCCTCTTGGCTGAATTGATGGTGAGGTCGTTGAACCCGCCCCCGTTGATGACCATGGTGGAGGGGAAGTATTCCCACCTGCTGTGCGTTGTCAGGGGCTCCTGCAGGAGCTCGGGAATGTCGAAATCCTCGGGCCTGGTTATCGAGAAGGCGGTCTGGATAGGCACCGACTCGTCTGATGGTCGGGCGTCTTCTTCGGGCTCCTTGGTTTCATGGGCGTCACGACGAGGAGCGTCGTTTCGCCTGTACTGCGCGAGCCTCCCTCCCTTGATGAGGGTTTCAATGGCGTCCTTGAGGTGGACGCAGTCCTCTGTCAAATGGCCATGACTCCTATGGTATTGACAGTATTTATTTTTATCTGCCCCTGGCTTGGCGGGAGCAGGCCAGGGACGCTTGACGCCGCCGTCCTTGAAGTCTGTACTGGCACACTCCGCCAGGATACGCTCGCGGGAAGCTGTGAGCGGAGTGTACTCGGTGAAACGGCCCGATGGGCCCCTTTGCTCCCGGACTTCCCGGGGTCGGTCTTCTTTCCTTTTCTCCCCCGTACGTCGGGGAGGAGCCTCTTGTCGTGAGCTGCTGCTGTTGTTTGGACCCCGAGCCCTTGAGTCTCGGGCCCTGTTGGCAGCTTCCCTCTCCTCGTAATCCATATATGCTCGGGCCTTATCGAGGAGGGCATCAAAAGTCGGAGGTGGCTCAATACCCACAGCCTTTCTGAATTCTGTACCAGGGAGGAGACCCCTCTCCAGCAAGTATCTTTTCATGTGGTCCGCGCAGGGGACCTGTATTGCTTCTCGGTTGAAGCGGTTGATGAACTCCCTCAAGGTTTCATCCTGTCTTTGGATGATGGCCTCGAGGGCCGCCTCGGTCTTCGGATGGCGCCGAGAAGTTGTGAAGGAACTGATGAACTGGTTCTTCAGGTTCCGCCACGACGTGATTGAGCCCGGGGCGAGTCCTTTATACCAGTCCATGGCCGCCTTCCTGAGAGTCGTGGGGAAAAGACGGCACTTGATGGGCCCCCCGACATTATGATAGTGGAGCATGGCTTCGAACGCGTCGATATGGTCGACCGGGTCCACAACTCCGTCATACTCCTTCAGATGTGGGGGCTACTCCATGCCCGGGGGGATGGGTGCATCCATGATGGCCTGCGACAGGGGACCGCGGGGGTCGTCCTCGTCGCTCCTCTCCGGAGAAAGAGATGGGGACCTGTAGTTTTGTCTGGCACGATGGTCGTGCTGAGTTTCCCTCGAGCGTGATGCTCGGTGGTTGAATGTCACACGCCCGTCACCGACGTGCCTCTTGTCGTGCCTTGACGGGTCGCGATTGGGTTCTCCGGCAGGGATGGCAGGTTGTCTCTCATAGTAGGGCCTCCTCTGCTTTGGCCAGGGAGAGGGGCTCCTGGAGTTCTCCCTGTAGTGTCTCCGCGGGGGAGAAGGGTGTCTAACTTCTGTGACCCGAGGAGGTGGAGAATGTGGCCTTCGATGCCTCCTCGGGGGTCGTCGGTCATCTTCAAGTGCCCTTAGTCTTTCTCCTTGGGCGAAGATGAGATAGTTTGTCTGATTGATGGCCGCGAACAGTGCCTGAGTAGTGGCATCTGCCCCGGCGGGAACTGGGACTTCATGGAATCGGGCAGCTCTGTAATGAGCGAGAGCTACCGGGTCGTCCTCGAGTGGTGGTGGGAGCGGGGAGGATGATGAGGTGGCTCCATCCCTGTGCGAGGAAGTTCCGAGGACGGTGGTTGCAGGAGCGGTGTTGACGGGATTAACAACGTTGTCGAGATGCCCGTTTTTGTCCGTCGTGCCGTTATTGGTGTCGGTGATACGGACGTTCTGCTCGTTGCGAGCTGGATCAGCCATGACAGGTAGTTGAATTGAGCTTTGGTCTTTTGAGTTGTTTGTTAGACGGGGAAGCTAGTTTCCCACAGACGGCGCCACTGATCTGACCTGATCAGAAATGGACCGTCACGGCTGGCTCCGAGCAGAAAGCTTTTAGAACGAAGTGGGGGGGGGGGTACTTGCAAGGCACTCCGATGCTGAAGTAAGTAGGAGTATGAGCAGATAATAGCAAGTGTAAGGTTAGAATGATGAATACCTGACCCTCTGGAAGCAGAGGGTATTTATAGCCCCCAGCGCTGGGCCAAGGTTCCTTCATTGGGCCGGGCAGGTTTGGCCCAATGGAGGAACTTCCAGGTTCTACGTGCGTAGTGGGGACCCGCACGTGGTCCCCTTCCTGGATGTTCTGCATGAAGTGCGGGCGGACGGAGACGCGGTCTTTCCGGGGTATCGTTGGGGGAATAGTGGACTGAGTCTACCCTAGCCGGGGTGCTCGAGGTAATGTCGAGCTAGACCTCAGGAGGTGGTGCTGGACCGCAGCATGTCGAGCTGGAGGTGTGCTGTCGAGCCTGCGACTACCCGTCGGGCACGGTCGTACTCTTTGGTCGGCGTGGCCCTTGTAAGTCCATTTAGATTGGGCCTTTGCAATGCTTTTGGGCCTGTCGGGCCCATTCCAGAACAGCAACTAAACAGAAAACAAGAAACGTAATGAAAACAAAAAATAAAATGTTACCTTCAAAATGTGATGATCTTTAGGCTCTTCTCGACCCACTTGATGAAATCAAACAAAACCCAAGTTTCAATGGCAAACACATTTTAGTTTACAAAAAATAATTAATAAGTAAAATTAATAACATGTAAAAAAATTGTCAACTGTATTAAAAAAATTCTAATTGATATGCACAAATATTTTGGTCCTAACAATTCATAGAGTTATCGAAAATGGTCATATCATTTTTTCCATCGAGAATCAAAGAGAACGTGTCGAGAAATATGGATATTGATTGTTGTATTATAAATTTTGTCTCTAACTTTTTAGTCGTATTTTTATATCATATTTTATTATTTGGTTACAATCATTAATAGATATCTTCATTCATCACATTTTTGTATCACCAGTCGTATTTAAGTTGACCAAAAGTATGTTTAAATCGACATTTGTATCATTTTGTAATTGAAAAATACTCGACATTTCACTTCATGCATTTTTATCTCTTTACTTGTTTCTTGCATTGCCCCAAGTTGTTTATATGTCGATAATATTAATATTTCATTTTTACATACAAACTGTTAAAAGCAATTCAACACTGTGCGGAAAATTAGAGAGAAAAATATTTCAAGTTTTCACCTTTTACCGATCATTTTATGAATCTGCGTTTTGCGTAGATTATGATGGTATGCACGCTTTATTTTTCGGTACAGTTTGAAGTCTCATTCTTAATCGTAAACGTCTGTTTAGTCTGATATTTTTATTGTCATTTTATTTCAAGTTTTTGACTTTTTGAATATTTTTCTTTAATCTTTGTGACATGTAGTTTACTTTAATGTGTTCATTTCATTTTTTCGGATAAATTTTTGTCCATTTTTTTTATCGTTTTTAGTCATTTTGAGTCTTTATTTATTTATTCAGAAAAAATTCAAAAAAAAATATTTTTAATTGAATTAATTTTTACACTTTCAGTTTTTCAACTTATTTTTGTCATTGAGGGACTTTTTGGTTACGAAAAAATGTTTATTACACTATGCTTGACTCTTATTGGTTGTAAACAGAAATTGCGGATCGATAAAATTAAAGAAATATTGAACCGACCTAATTGATTTTGAAATCAATTTTTCCTCTTCACTTGTCTATATAACACTTCTTTATTTTCTTTGTAAATCATAACAACACAAAAGCACTAACATTAATACTCCCTCATCTTCAATCTTCCTTCCTCTCAACCTTCACCGATGTTAACCCTTCAATTCTCTCTTTTACACACAGCATCACCACCCCATTTCTACAAGCTTCCCATGTTCCTCCATCGTATTCACCAACCCAGCAATCCACCTTCTCCATCTTCCAATTCCCTTCCTTCCATCACCGATTCCACCAACTTCCCTTCATCCCCTGTATATCTACTTCATCCTCATCAATTCCGCAAACAAATCTTCATCAATTATCTGTTAGCTACCCTATTCTGCTAGCTATCCACCATCCACCGTTGTTCTCCAATCAGCACAACCTCCATCAACCCGCCTCGTTCTCCTTCAAACCAACAAACCTTCACCACTGTTAACAAATTCCATTTCCTCTCCTTCAATCTTCCCCCATTCAATTCATCACCATCGTTCATCAACAACCTCCCTTTGTCTGAAACCCCTTCAATTGATCCAGCAAGCGTAACCCAGCTCTCAACAACCATCACCTGTTGTCCGCTAACCTCTGCCAACAACCCCTAGCTACCACATTGCCGGATTTCCGCGAGCCTCACCAATAGCTTCTCTTCTTCTCATTATTCACGCTGAGCACCAAGTCATCTCAGCTCCAACAACACTCACAACATTCTTTTCTTTAGATTCTGACGCATATAAGTTTCGTCGTGCTGTTGGATTTGTATGTATATTTCATGTGATGCAGGGAACCTTATCCGGTACCGTGAGCTTTATCCATGCTTTCTTCATCCGAGATTTATTTTCACGTGTTGCAATTTGATATGTTTTATCCGCTGCTTGGAGTATTATCTTACATCTGGTTTTTTGATATTATCGGCTTGTGCTTTATTTTCACCTGACGTTTGGTATACTCTTAGCTTATTTTTCTGTCCGTGGCTTTAAATCTAAAGGAATGGGAACACTGTATTGACTTTGTGATACGATGGGAAAGAACTGACTGTTTTTTGGAATGCTGGTTTGCGTTTTGCGTTTGTTTTCGCAAAATGTCGCGGTAAGCAAGAGTCGCCACCGACTTTTATTTTATCCAACAAGGAAAGGAAAAAAGCACAGAAAAATTCCTTTTTCGAGATATTTCTCGGGTTCGGGGGGTAGATTATAGAAAGGGAAGGTGTTAGCACCCTTTCTGTTTGTGGTTATCCACGGGCTCTTAGATACTTGCTCATATTGTTTTCAGAATATTGCTTTCTTTGTGCTTGTGGGTTTGAAAAAAAATTTTTGTTTGAAAACTTCGATTTAACTCTTGTTTCTGTCCTCAAGAGTATATGAAGAGTTTTTTGAAAACTTTGTTTGAAAAGTGTAAGTGTGAAAAAGATTTTGTTTTTTGAAAGAGCAAGTATCTAAGAACCATCTACCTACTCGAAAAAAGGAATCGTTCTATGCTATCTTCCTTTAGACAATGCTATCCTACTATTGATGAGTAGGTAGCACCGTCGTTGGAGTTTTAGGGTCAATTCGAATTAGGGACGTGCGTTCACTAAAGCAATGTTAGGACGCCTTAGCGGTAACCCTAATGTCTTAGATCATTTGTTTTGAGGCAACAATATCCGAGGCAACCATTTCGAGGCGACTATGATCTTTAGACAAAAGGACGACCTCTAAATTTACCTATACTTAATGACCGTGTACGAAGGCAACCAAGTGGGGTGTACCCTAAGAGTGCGCATGTGCGAGTGTGTCGTTTTCAGTTTATTTTTATCTTTGTACATGTTAATGGTGTTCTAAGTTGATTTTAGGTTAAAACATTCAGTCTAGTCATGCATCCGTATTATCAATCATCTAACAGTTATATTTTGCGGGAAATAAATTGCGGAATTTAAATTACAAGGCGTCGGGTATTTACATCGCCAAAGACAAACCCTTTAAAGTTAAATAAAGCGATAAAAATAATAAAAGTCCTATTAACTATTACAAACCGGGAACAAATACATTATGATATAAAAGAAAATAAATCGCGTGCGAGAAATTAAATCGAGCGCAAATAGGGTTTTGACCCTTTTTTGAGAGAAAGTATTTTTTTTTTGAATTAAGAAAGAAACTATCCTAAATTAATTACTAAATTAATAAATTAATTAATTAAATGAAAAAAGTTATTTTTGGGTTTTTTGTATTTTAAGAAAGAAAAATAAAAATAATTAATGTTAGTAAAAGCCTAATTAAATCTAATTTAATTTTAATTATTAAAAAAAAGGAATTAAAGTTATTCTAATTAAAACTAAGTTAATTTATTTGGTATTTATTAAAAAAAATAAAAATTAAAAGTTTGATTTGACAAAGAAAACATTTTTGTGGTTTTTATTTTATGAGAAAATAATTTTTGATTGGTTAGAATTAAAACAAAAATAATAAAAACAATTAATAAACAAAATAAGTAAAATAAAAAGAGAGAGAGGTTTGGGCCTGAAAAGGGAGTTTGAGAAGCAAATCTGAGGCCCATTAAACGTTGGCCCTGTTGACCTTTGGTGATCCAGTGAGCATGCTTTGACCAAAGCCTTGGTGGAGTTCAGATCCTGGCCACCAGATTTGGCCTTTTGCCATCTGGCCGTTGGATAGATGATAGTGCATGATGCGCTGCATGCTTGGACGTACATGTGATTACCCGAAGAAGGAAAATAACAAAGAAAGTGGGGGACCTGGGATTCAAACCCAGGTCCTAAAAGTGATATGCTCGCATGCTTGCCACTGCACTGCTTTGATTCTATTGTTAGTAAAATACAAAGAAATTATAATATAAACAAAACAAATTATATGCCAGAAAATAAAAATGCGCAAAAATTAATTTGAATTGGCCAATGGGAGAATGACAGCTCGTCGTCTTCTACCTCCAAATCCTGCAAATATTACCTGCGGATTTGGATCCGCAGCTAAATATGCAAGCTTGCTCTAAAATCTTCCCTAGGCCACATAAATCAATTCCAAAAACATGGCTGAGTTCGTCTTGGCTTCCTGATTAACATTATGTCCTTCTTGAGTCCTGATTTTTCCTGAAAAAGAAAGCCCTAAAAACAAACACGCAACCCTAGCTATGGTGTTTTGGGGTTACAGCGTCTATAAACCAAATTGAATAATGCAAAAAGTTTACAAATGTCATGAGGGTTACGAATATGCAAGCAATTTGTTCAAATGATGCAAGAATAATGAATCACGAATTCAAGAACCAAGGTTATTTTCGTGATACTTACAGTGCTTTGTGGTATGTGAGAACGCTTGCTCTTGATCCAGGAAGGTTGAATGAACACCCAGGAAGCGATTGGGATAGCTTTTGGCTTCTGAAAACGCCTCTTGTTATGATCTCGAATTCAAGTTTTTTACCACTTTTTCAAACTTTTGTTCTACCTCTTCTTGCAGCCTCCAACCATTATTTTCGTGCCTTTTCCTTCCTTATGTAATGTATATTTCATTAGGGTAAGAAACTTTGTACAAATCTCTCCACATCAATGCTCATGAATTGGATTTGATTCCACCATTACAACCTTCCAAATTTGGCCTAAATCATATCTTCTTGTAACCAATGCACTTGATGCGAATTTGATTTACATAATAGCTGTATTCAAAGCCTAAAGCAACCAAAAAATCACGAGTTATAAATACTTTTGATTTTATATGATTTTATTTGATTTAAAATGAATAAATTCAATTAAAAATAAAATTAAATAATAAAAATAAGATATGGACTCATGGCTGAAGCTAGGACACGTGGAAAATGATGCAAGCTCAAATCAAGTGGAAAATAATGGGCCCATTTGACAAAATTTGAAGTTTTGGGGATAGTTGACTTTTGGCAATTTTGCAAAAATGCCCAACTTCAACAATGCATAACTTCTTCAATTTTGAACTTTTGGAAGTGTTATTGGACTTTTTAGAAAGATTGAGATGTCCTATAACCAAACCTTTTTGTATCATCTCATTTTGATATTCCATGCTCAAGTTATAAGCTTTGGAAAAAAAGATGTTTTTGTTGACTTTCAAAAATGACCTATAATGTCCAAATTCATAACTTCTTGTGAGTGCATTTTCTGATCTTGGGGTATGAAGATGGATTGTAGGGAATTTCATCCTCTTAAAAATGAGCTTTTGATGGGTCATTTTTCATAAAGTATGAGAAATTTATGCTTGGTCAAAGTTGAGTTGACTTTTCCTACAAAACCCTAATTTAGCAACTTTTGAGTCTTGATGATTTTTGAGCAATCCTTGATGAATCATGATCAACCCTTTATAAAATGATGAAATATCCTTCAAAATGATAATGTTGACAAAAAATCTTGAAGTTTGACTGTTTATAGGTCACAGTTGACTTTTGCCCTAGCACAGTCGATTTTTGGACCCTTTGAGCACTTGACTGAGCAAACTTCTTATGCAAGACTTGAAACTTGACATGGATGATCTTGAGAACATATTAGGACATTTGGGAGCACTTGAGTTCATTTGGACTCAAGGATCTTGATGCAACACAAAACCCTAATTTGAGGTTGACTGCCTTAAGAGATGACTTGACTGTCCAACTCTTGAGCAATCTTGAGCCACTTGGAGATTTTTCTTGCAATGTTTGGAGAAATATGAGAGGGCAAATTTTTGGGTACAACAGCTGCCCCTGTTCAATCTTCTTAAACATGAGGATGTAGATTGGCTTTCGTGCCTTTCGTGATCCGAAGGTGGAAGATGATTGAACACTAGAGTGCCCAGAAATTTGCACTCGCATGAAGTAATATCAGCCTTATGATGTCGGGAATGGACTTATAGATGCCATTTGGAGATTGTTGGTAGGAGGATGGGCTTACAGATGCCATCTGCAGGAGCGTCGACCGCATAAGAGATTCCTTAGCGAGAATTTGCACACCTGTTGTTTGTAGAAGATTCCGCTGGGGAAGTCTATCTTTTATTGAGATTTAGGAACTTGCCTGTACCTCAGCTGAGAGAACATCTCTGCTGAGTTTTAAGAACTTGTCCATAATTCAACTGGGGGGAAACATCTTCATCAAGATCTAGGAACTGTCTGGTCTTCAACGGAGTATAATTCTGTTGAGATTGTAGAACTCGTCCACACTATGACAGAGGAAAATTGTCGAGATTGAGAACCTTATCTGAAATTCAACCGAGGATAATTCAGTTGAGATTCAAGAACCGGTCAAGTCTTCGACTAAGGGAAACATCTTCATCATGATCTAGGAACTGTCTGGTCTTCAACGGAGTATACCGTTGAGATTGTAGAACTCGTCCACACTATGACGGAGGAAAACATCTTTATCAAGATCTAGGAACTGTCTGGTCTTCAACGTAGTATACCGTTGAGATTGTAGAACTCGTCCACACTATGATTGAGGAAAACATATTCATCAAGATCTAGGAACTATCTGGTCTTCAATGTAGTATATCGTTGAGATTGTAGAACTCGTCCACACTATGACGGAGAAAAACATCTTCATCAAGATCTAGGAACTATCTGGTCTTCAACGTAGTATACCGTTGATATTGTAGAACTCGTCCACACTATGACGGAGGAAAACATCTTCATCAAGATCTAGGAACTGTCTGGTCTTCAACGTAGTATACCGTTGAGATTGTAGAACTCGTCCACACTATGACGGAGGAAAACATCTTCATCAAGATCTAGGAACTGTCTGGTCTTCAACGTAGTATACCGTTGAGATTGTAGAACTCGTCCACACTATGACGGAGGAAAACATCTTCATCAAGATCTAGGAACTGTCTGGTCTTCAACGTAGTATACCGTTGAGATTGTAGAACTCGTCCACACTATGACGGAGGAAAACATCTTCATCAAGATCTAGGAACTGTCTGGTCTTCAACTTAGTATACCGTTGAGATTGTAGAACTCGTCCACACTATGATGGAGGAAAACATCTTCATCAAGATCTAGGAACTGTCTGGTCTTCAACGTAGTATACCGTCGAGATTGTAGAACTCGTCCACACTATGACGGAGGAAAACATCTTCATCAAGATCTAGGAACTATATGGTCTTCAACGTAGTATACCATTGAGATTGTAGAACTTGTCCACACTATGACGGAGGAAAACATCTTCATCAAGATCTAGGAACTGTCTGGTCTTCAACGTAGTATACCGTTGAGATTGTAGAACTCGTCCACACTATGACGGAGGAAAACATCTTCATCAAGATCTAGGAACTGTCTGGTCTTCAACGTAGTATACCGTTGAGATTGTAGAACTCATCCACACTATGACGGAGAAAACATCTTTATCAAGATCTAGGAATTGTCTGGTCTTCAACGTAGTATACCGTTGAGATTGTAGAACTCGTCCACACTATGACGGAGGAAAACATCTTCATTAAGATCTAGGAACTGTCTGGTCTTCAACGTAGTATACCGTTGAGATTGTAGAACTCGTCCACACTATGACAGAGGAAAATTGTCTAGATTGAGAACCTTATCTGAAATTCAACCGAGGATAATTCAGTTGAGATTTAAGAACCGGTCAGGTCTTCGACTGAGCTGAGAACTCAACTGCCTCCTTCCTGAAAGGTAAAGGCCAGTCATATGCAATGCATGATATAGGTCAAGCAATGATGTTCTCAAAATAAATGAGATCGTGTTGTATAATGCGTATATGCATGTATCATGACATATGGAAATGTAATGTTTTAGCTGGGGAAAATAAATCCCGGATAGCTGCTGGAGAATAGAGTTGAATTCTTCGTTTCCGCTGGGGATGGCGAACGGAGATGATTGATGAGGATAAACCTGCAGGAGAGTATAACTCCGTTGGAGGATAAACTGATGAGGAGATTACTCTGTGGGGAAGAGATGTTCCGCTGAAGATTCCACTGATAAATTCTGTTGGGATGAATTATCGTTGCTGGTGATATTGAATCTGTTGGGGATTGAATTCCTATTTGCGAAAGGAAAGAACTCCGCTGGGGATGATCTTTCAGTTGCGACCTCACTGGGGATAACCTTTGAGACTCTTATGGGGATAATCCTTTGAGCTTTTCTGGGGACTATCTTCCTTTGGACTCGGCTGGGGATATTTATTTTTATACTTCGCTGGGGAATATTAAGACTGTCGGGGATATTAAGCCTTTTCAGTGTTGATGATAGATAAAATCTGCTTGGGGAGAATACTACCGATTCAATCACAGTTGCAAGTCTCAGCTGGGGAGAGCTATCATTACTGTCTTACTCTACGGGGAGTGAATGTTACTGGGACGCGTGCTAAGGATATGACGATGGCTTGCATCGAGACTTTTTTGCCCCTATTTCCGCGGGAGAAGGTGCCTACGGAGGCCCTGTGGATCGAGTATTATCCCCACCTATGAGGTGCTTGGTATCTTTCGGTCAAAATGACAAGTCTTCTTCTGGTAGGCCAGTGACGAGATGACGAGACATAGTCGTACGCTTTGATCTCTAATTTTTGCATGGACCGCCCTTTCAGGTTTTCAGTCCACCGGGATACCCTTTTTTGCCCAAGTCGCCTTTTCAGGTTTTTGACTTGCCGGGTGTACAATTTTTTATTCTCATCCCTAATTTTTGCCCGAACCCTTTTGGTTCGCCGGGAAGCCCTTATTTTTGCCTAGGCCAGTCAACCTAGCGGGTCTTTATTCATGCGCGGTATTTTCTGACTATGTCCACGCTCTCAGGATGTAGAGAGGTGTCACTGTCGGTAGTGTTGTGTTACCATACTACCAGAAGATCTTCGTTTGATCATGCAAGATTCGTTGCTGGAATTCATGTCCAATGCCCCAATTAATTCAGATGGAGATTTGCCCCTGGCTATTTGGCATTTTGAGAGATTCCTTGAATCTTGACTTAACTGCCCCAGATGATGGACAATGCTCATGCCGTGCCCCTTGGTTGGAGGTGTTTTTTCCACTTGAGGTGACCCATTTTATTGAAAAGTTTCTTGTTCACTAGATATTCGTCGTGCGAATTTCTCTGCTGTTTGAACATATAGTCATATGCAAACAATGTTATTTTAAGAATGCAAAGCTTATGTCTGTTTTGAAGTTTTTGAAAATGCATTTTTTTAGTAAGATAGGAAAATTTTGTAAAATGTGACGTCAACTCGGGATTTACAGCAAGCCCTACAGGAGTCAGGATACCTTTTGTTACAGTATGCTTTCGGACTAACCCATGCTTCAGCTAGGACTTTTTAAGGGTTATACGTGGTCTGGTTCACGGTTTAAGAAACAAAGGATAAAGGCTCAAATTTTATTTGTACCCACCTGTTCTTCGTGATGTTCTTCGATCCTAAACTCAGCTAATCGTGCATTAGATCTTGTTTGAGTCTTTGCTCTGATATACCAGTGATGGTTCGGATACTGACAATTTATTTTGAACAGGCAGTCATTTTGTTGAGAGTTTGCAGGATCTCTTTCCTTTTGGTTTTTATTATGCCTGTTTTTTGCATGAACTGTTTCTTTTTGTGGTTACAGTCAGCGGGATGCCCCAGTTTTTCTTAAGTCTCCTTCACAGGTTTTGACTTATTGGGCTTTTATTTTGAGAGATAATGACTGCCTGTCCTTACGATTATACGGAACCAACACTGTCTTTTGTTTTGGAAGGACTTTTTTGATGCCATTCATTATGCACCTGGATCAACTGAGAAAACTACCATGCCCCAGGTTATAATTAAGGGTTTTAATTTGTGAAAAGAAAAACTCCAACTTCTTTGGCTCAAAGGGGTTGACTAGGGATTATCTTCCTTATAACTCCACTATTTAGGATTTGAAACAATGCCTGTACCTCGTCAGTGGGGTCTGTTCAAAAGTATACTGTAGAGATTTTGATATCATTTTCGTCATCCTCCCTCTAAAGGCTTAGAATTTTTTAATCAAGAGTTGATCATCACAAAAAATGAAAGCAATTTGAGTATAGTGAAATACGAATGGATTGATTCAAAACAGACATATGCAATGCATTGATAAAGTAATAAAGTTTGACATGAATAAATGTTCGAACAATCAAAAGAAAATTACAACTTGAAAATTCTAATGAACAAAAAGTCTTCTCGTCTCAGTACTTGTCACTTCAAATGGTGAACCTTGGGGGGATGGAAAAAGAATTCAATCTGACCGTCTTGTGTGAGTTCCAATGCTCCTTCATCAATCAGGTCTTGAATTTTGTTGCTCAACGCCCAACAGATATTAGTATCATGCCCCGGGCTGTTGGAGTGATATGCACACCTTGCATCAGGATTGTACCTTGGGGAGGCTATGTTGGGATTCTTAGGAGGGTCCCTTAACGTCACCAGATTCAATCTCAACAGGTGTTGTAAAGCTTGAGACAGCGACATGTTGAGCTTAGTAAATTGCCTCTTGGGCATATTTGGCTTACTCTGATCAACCCGTTGTTTATGGCAAGGTTGTTGTTGGACCCGTGAGGTAGCAGAAACTTGGAGAGGTCCATTCTTCACCAAACCTAAACCTGGTTTTCTTGAAAGCTGATCAGTGACTCGACCTCCGGCCCCGACTGTTTGCTTCATACTGTTGTATCTGTCTTGATGAAGCTGGTTGATAATAGTTCTCAACTCTTCTTGTTCCCGGGTTAGGCTTTAGATAAGAGCCATATGCCCCAGCATCTGGGTTTTCATGGCACTGAACTCAGCTTGCAGTTGTTCCAGCCGTTCGTCCTTATTGTCTTCAGGACTTTTCTTGACCAATTTCCCCACGAGGAGTGTTTTCAAGTCTTCCTTCCCCTTGGATAGGTTTAGGAATAGGTCCCTGAACTGAGCTTCTCGAGTTTGAAGATCTTGGTTGTCTGGTTGGAAAGCCATTGCTGAAATAAACAGCGAGAACATGAGAGACCTGTACTGGGAGACCTGTTATGCAATGATATGTATGATATATGTATGCAATGTTTTCAGGGATCTCGCGGGGTAAACAAGAAACTGTTAGATTTTTAATTTTGCAGCTTTGATTAAAGAAGCTTCGTGTTGTTAAGAGTCCTTCTTCAATAGTCAAGCTCACCATATCGAGTGGGTCATAGCCACCGACTCAAGTCCTCGTGTTTTGATCTCTAGACGACATTGGATAGAGGAAAATAAATCCCCTTTTCCCCTTGCTAGACATTTGATTTACCATAACCTGCATCACAAACCCTTGAGATCCTTGAAATGGTTAAGGAAATGTTAAGGCATTATGTTATGATGTGTATGTTATGCGTTTAAGAAAAAGTGTGAGGTGATGTAAGTAAACCCTGCAATAAATCCAAATTATTGGATAAGGACTGTAAACAAAACCTGCAAGGAACTCATATTGTCAGATAACAAGAATGTGCAAGTAGTTCAAGTTTGAAAGGCACACAAGTCACACAAACAGCCTTAAGTTTAGGCTGGCATGGAGTTTAGGTATTACCCTATTTCAGTTTAGTTGGTTCAACCTGTCCTAGTAATAGTAACCGGGTTCTAGAGGATCTCAATATCACTAACTACCCTCGATCGGTCATAATTCCAGTTTAGCAACCTTTTCTTGCGGCCGGAATCATCACGAGAGTTTAGTCTCAATGAGTGTAGCATACTGCTACTATTCTGTGGCCAAGTTGGCCAATTTAAAGGTTCTAAGGTCAGTTGGTGCTTAATGACCCCTTAGCAGACCTATATTCTCCTCGTTGCGCCATAAGGGATATCAGTACATACTAAAGTGCCACACCAACGTAGCTACTACTTCAACCGTATCGGTCTACGCCGTACAGTTCCCTCACAGTTTATTGCTACTAACCTAAAGGGTATCCCCCAGATCTGGGTTAGGATCTATAGTAACTCCGATGCAAGCCCACAAAGATAAAGCATACAAGTCAAGCAATTGAAAACATTATGAACTATTCCTAAGGTACACCCCACTTATAAGCGTCCCCAGCAGAGTCGCCAGTTCTGTGATACGGTGGGAAAGAACTGACTGTTTTTTGGAATGCTGGTTTGCGTTTTGCGTTTGTTTTCGCAAAATTTCGCAGTAAGCAAGAGTCGCCACCAACTTTTATTTTATCCAACAAGGAAAGGAAAAAAGCACAGAAAAATTCCTTTTTCGAGATATTTCTCGGGTTCGGGGGTAGATTATAGAAAGGGAAGGTGTTAGCACCCTTTCTATCCGTGGTTATCCACGGGCTCTTAGATACTTACTCATATTGTTTTCAAAATATTGCTTTCATTGTGCTTGTGAGTTTGAAAAAAGTTTTTTGTTTGAAAACTACGATTTAACTCTTGTTTATATCCTCAAGAGTATATGAAGTGTATTTGAAAACTTTGTTTGAAAAGTGTAAGTGTGAAAAAGATTTTGTTTTTTTAAAGAGCAAGTATCTAAGAACCATCTACCTACTCGAAAAAAGGAATCGTTCTATGCTATCTTCCTTTAGACAATGCTATCCTACTATTGATGAGTAGGTATCACCGTAGTTGGAGTTTTAGGGTCAATTCGAATTAGGGACGTGCGGTCACTAAAGCAATGTTAGGACGCCTTAGCGGTAAACCTAATGTCTTAGATCATTTGTTTTGAGGCAACAATATCCGAGGCAACCATTTCGAGGTGACTATGATCTTTAGACAAGAGGACGACCTCTAAAGTTACCTATACTTAATGACCGTGTACGAAGGCAACCAAGTGGGGTGTACCCTAAGAGTGCGCATGTGCGAGTGTATCGTTTTCAGTTTATTTTTATCTTTGTACATGTTAATGGTGTTCTAAGTTAATTTTAGGTTAAAACATTCAGTCTAGTCATGCATCCGTATTATCAATCATCTAACAGTTATATTTTGCGGGAAATAAATTGCGGAATTTAAATTACAAGGCGTCGGGTATTTACATCGCCAAAGACAAACCCTTTAAAGTTAAATAAAGCGATAAAAATAATAAAAGTCCTATTAACTATTACAAACCGGGAACAAATACATTATGATATAAAAGAAAATAAATCGCGTGCGAGAAATTAAATCGAGCGCAAATAGGGTTTTGGCCCTTTTTTGAGAGAAAGTATCTTTTTTTTTGTTTTTGAATTAAGAAAGAAACTATCCTAAATTAATTACTAAATTAATAAATTAATTAATTAAATGAAAAAAGTTATTTTTTGGTTTTTGGTATTTTAAGAAAGAAAAATAAAAATAATTAATGTTAGTAAAAGCCTAATTAAATCTAATTTAATTTTAATTATTAAAAGAAAGGAATTAAATTTATTCTAATTAAAACTAAGTTAATTTATTTGGTATTTATTAAAAAAATTAAAAATTAAAAGTTTGATTTGATAAAGAAAACATTTTTGTGGTTTTTATTTTATGAGAAAATAATTTTTGATTGGTTAGAATTAAAACAAAAATAATAAAAACAATTAATAAACAAAATAAGTAAAATAAAAAGAGAGAGGGGTTTGGGCCTGAAAAGGGAGTTTGAGAAGCAAATCTGAGGCCCATTAAACATTGGCCCTGTTGACCTTTGGTGATCCAGTGAGCATGCTTTGACCAAAGCCTTGGTGGACGTTCAGATCCTGGCCACCAGATTTGGCCTTTGGCCATCTGGCCGTTGGATAGATGATAGTGCATGATGCGCTGCATGCTTGGACGTACATGTGATTACCTGAAGAAGGAAAATAACAAAGAAAGTGGGGGACCTGGGATTCGAACCCAGGTCCTGAAAGTGATATGCTTGCACGCTTGCCACTACACTGCTTTGATTCTATTGTTAGTAAAATACAAAGAAATTATAATATAAACAAAACAAATTATATGCCAGAAAATAAAAATGCGTGAAAATTAATTTGAATTGGCCAATGGGAGAACGACAGCTCGTCGTCTTCTACCTCCAAATCCTGCAAATATTACCTGCAGATTTGGATCCGCAGCTAAATACGCAAGCTTGCTCTAAAATCTTCCCTAGGCCACATAAATCAATTCCAAAAACATGGCTGAGTTCGTCTTGGCTTCCTGATTAACATTATGTCCTTCTTGAGTCCTGATTTTTCCTGAAAAAGAAAGCCCTAAAAACAAACACGCAACCCTAGCTATGGTGTTTTGGGGTTACAGCGCCTATAAACCAAATTGAATAATGCAAAAAGTTTACAAATGTCATGAGGGTTACGAATATGCAAGCAATTTGTTCAAATGATGCAAGAATAATGAATCACGAATTCAAGAACCAAGGTTATTTTCGTGATACTTACCGTGCTTTGTGGTATGTGAGAACGCTTGCTCTTGATCCAGGAAGGTTGAATGAACACCCAGGAAGCGATTGGGATAACTTTTGGCTTCTGAAAACGCCTCTTGTTATGATCTCGAATTCAAGCTTTTTACCACTTTTTCAAACTTTTGTTCTGCCTCTTCTTGCAGCCTCCAACCATTATTTTCGTGCCTTTGCCTTCCTTATGTAATGTATATTGCATTAGGGTAAGAAACTTGGTACAAATCTCTCCACATCAATGCTCATGAATTGGATTTGATTCCACCATTACAACCTTCCAAATTTGGCCTAAATCATATCTCCTTGTAACCAATGCACTTGATGAGAATTTGATTCACATAATAGCTGTATTCAAAGCCTAAAGCAACCAAAAAATCATGAGTTATAAATACTTTTGATTTTATATGATTTTATTTGATTTTATTTGATTTAAAATGAATAAATTCAATTAAAAATAAAATAAAATAATAAAAATAAGATATGGGCTCATGGCTGAAGCTAGGACATGTGGAAAATGATGCAAGCTCAAATCAAGTGCAAAAGAATGGGCCCATTTGATAAAATTTTAAGTTTTGGGGATAGTTGACTTTTGGCAATTTTGCAAAAATACCCAACTTCAACAATACATAACTTCTTAAATTTTGAACTTTTGGAAGTGTTATTTGACTTTTTAGAAATCTTGAGATGTCCTCTAACCAACCCTTTTGGTCTCATCTCATTTTGATATTCCATGCTCAAGTTATAAGCTTTGGCAAAAAAGGTGTTTTTGTTGACTTTCAAAAATGACCTATAATGTCCAAATTCATAACTTCTTGTGAGTGCATTTTATGATCTTGGGGGTATGAAAATGGATTTTAGGGAATTGCATCCTCTTCAAAATGAGCTTTGGATGGGTCATTTCTCATAAAGTATGAGAAAGTTATGCTTGGTCAAAGTTGAGTTGACTTTTCCTACAAAACCCTAATTTAGCAACTTTTGAGTCTTGATGATTTTTGAGAAATCCTTGATGAATCATGATCAACCCTTGATAAAATGATGAAATATCCTTCAAAATGAAAATTTTGACAAAAAATCTTGAAGTTTGACTGTTTATAGGTCCCAGTTGACTTTTGCCCTAGCATAGTCGATTTTTGGACCCTTTAAGCACTTGACTGAGCAAACTTCCTATGCAAGGCTTGAAAGTTGATATGGATGATCTTGAGAACATATTAGGACATTGGGGAGAACTTGAGGTAATTTGGACTCAAGGATCTTGATGCAACAGAAAACCCTAATTTGAGGTTGGCTGCCTTAGGAGATGACTTGACTGTCCAACTCTTGAGCAATCTTGATCCACTTGGAGATTTTTCTTGCAATGTTTGGAGAAACATTGAGAGGGAAAATTTTGGGGTACAACAGACTTCATCATGTCAAGTACTGGTTTCTTATTCGCTCAGATCCTCTTTTCTTTATCTTTTATCCTCCTGTACAAATGATATTGTCTTCTCTTCTCCCTTTCTTTAATTTGCAAAACTTTCTCATCTTTTTTAAAATCTTCTTTATTTATAAACTCGAGCTGCTTTCATAATAAACTTCGACTTTGTCGAGTGCATTTTATTTTAAAACTTCTTTTCTTTAAACAAACTTCAATTCATTTAATCAATACTTTAATATTTTTCAAAATTAACAAAAACAATTCAACTCATTCAAACTCTTTTGTGCGCTCGAGCACTTTTATCATTTAAAACTTTTTTCAAGATGAGACATGATTCATTGATAGTCGAGCAACATTCTCCTATCCCTATGGTTATAAAGGTGTCGACTTTTCCACTTGAGTGCTAGAGGCGTTCTCAAACCCTCACTCTTGCTGATGCAGGATCCATCTTTCTCACACCTTGTGGGCGTTAGTCGAGATTTCTCTCCTAACAATGACGACTTGTCTCTTTATTTAAAATTAATAAATAGACATGTTTTTTCTAGCCGAACTACGATGCTCTGACTTTTCCATTGCACGATGGAGTACGTAGGCACTAAGTCTTACGACGCAAGGCGAGCAAAAAAATAATAAAAAACATTTCATTTTCTTTTGTTTACAAATACTCATTCATTCTTTTCCTTTAGCAAGTAAATCTTTACATAACACTCATTTTAAAAGAAACCAAACAAAGTGGATCCTTCGGAGTACCATAGATGCTTAAAGGGCTAACACCTTCCCTTTGCATAACCGACCCCTGTACCTCGATCTCTGATCTTTTATTTCATTGTGGGTTTTGTTCGCTTTTTCCCATTTCCCTTTGGAAACAATAAAGTGCGATGGAGACTTCATTGTGTTGAGATAAGTCAATTGATGGCTTAATCTCAAATCTTTATCTCTACATCTCTTTTTCTATTATTGTCGCATTTCGTTCATTTTTCGTTTTGCCGACATGTGCGACAGAAGTGGCGACTTCACTGGGGACAGATTGACCTATTGCTGGTCCATTCCTAAGTGGGTCAATCCTGGCTTTGTTTTTTTATTTTCTTTGAGTGTTTATATATTGTTTTACTTGCTGTTTATTACTTCCCATTATTCTATATATGTTTTTCTGGATTTTTATGGTTTTCAGGGGCTTGGAGATTTCTTATAAGTCTTCTACCCGGAATTTGGGAAAACTTAAGATAGGACGGGCGGTATAGTCATGTTAACTTTGAGGGAGTAATCCCAAAAAAGGAGACATGAGATCCCCCACTCAGTGGAGGCCCCTTTGACTGTAGTGTCGTTTATCGAGTAATCGGGAAGACGTACTACTTTCGACTTGGGAGCCCGCTGAAGCTGAGGATCATAGAACCCTTAACCCAACATGGACTTTTAGGTGTAGTGTGGAAGCTGTTACGGGGTAATCCAAAAATGGTTGTCACGCGATGCTATGCTCAGATGAGTTTTCCCTGAGAATATTGCTAATTACCGAGTTAATCGGGACGTTGGTAATATCCGAAGGAAGAACGTAGACTCCGGGGACCTCTTATAACCTTGTTCGGCAGGTGATAACTGTTAGTCCATACCTTATGAGTTGTACCTTTGATTCTAGGCTCGTGACTTTGAGCCTGTGATTCTGTTACTATGCAGTGCATTGCATAACATTGCATATCATTTGCATCCCCTGCATCATTCTGCATACATCCAGGTTGTTTAGGATCTTATTCCCAGTTTCTTCTTTCTTCCAATTAGTCGTCTATCATCAAGATGATTCCTCAACACAACTATGGGACTAGAGATGCTGCCAGATTGAGAATGGAAAACCAAGAACAACACAACATGGAAGTTAGAATGGAAATCGACGAGTTGAAGTCAGGCATGGCCAAAATTACTGAGATGATGCAAGTCCTGATTTCCAGAGGAGAGCCACCTAAAAGGACTGTGATATATGAGATCCCAACTGCTGTTGTTGACACTCAACCTATCCAGCATGCATCTAGTACATGGCTATAGTTTGGTATGCCTTATAACTACTCTCCGCCTGTTAAAATTACCTTAATGGTTGGCCAATCTTCCCGACCAGTCTTTCAAGCTCCAGTTTTCACTGAACCTCATCCAATTCTTCATACAGCTTCTCGTCAACCTGCTGCATAACCTGCTTTTGGGAAACCTCTCTTTGAGTACCATGTTGCCAATCCTCGAAGTGTGAGTCAAGAAGACTTTGGTGAGTTTGAAGAGTTCAAAGAACAATATCAAACTTTAGAGAAGAGACTTAGAGCTATAGACGGAAATGAGTTCTTCAGTGTTGATGCTAACAACATGTGCCTAGTTTCTGATCTAGTTATGCCTGCAAAGTTCAAGACTCCCGAGTTTGAGAAATATCAGGGGCACACTTGTCCAAGAAGTCATTTGGTGATGTACTTTCGAAAGATTTTTGCTTACACAAAGAATGACAAGCTGCTTATCCATTGTTTCCAAGATAGTCTGAGTGGAGCTTCATTGAAATGGTATATGGGACTTGAGAAAGGCCGTATCCAATGCTTCCAAGATCTTGTTGATGCTTTCATAAAGCAATACAAATACAACCTTGACATGGCACCTGATCGTTTCCAACTACAAAATATGTCTCATATTGAGAAAGAATCTTTCAAGGAATATGCTCAACGATGGAGAGAACTGGCATCTCAAGTTGAACCACCTCTGGAAGAGAAAGAGCTAACTGGATTGTTCATGGATACTTTGTCCCCTTTATTTTTGGATAAGATGATTGGCAGTGTGTCTTCCAGCTTCACATACCTGGTGACAATTGGCCAGAGATTAGAAGAAGGAATCAAGAATGGTAAAGTGTCTAAAGCTGCTGAATCTTCTAATGGTGAAAAGAAATACTTTGGGAACTTTCAGAAGAATAAAGAGGTAGAAGTCAATGTTGTCTCGACTAAGAGAAGAGGACCTTGCCGTAGGCCTCAGTACATTAATCAATCACAAGTAGCGGCTGTTACTCCTACGGTCAATGCTCAACTAGTTCAGGTTCCTCAACGGCAGAATATTGCGCAAAATCAGAATCGTTATGTAGGGAATATGGGTCAATTTGATTCTATCCCTATGACATACACTGAATTGTATCCCATAATGGTGCATAAGGGCTTGATTACAACTAGTCCTCTGATTCCTCGAAATCCTCCTCCAGTCGGGTTCAGATCTGACCTTCACTATGAATTTCATCAGGGAGCTGCCGGTCATGATTTAGAGAGATGCTATGCATTGAAAAATAGAGTGCAAGAATTGGTGAAAGAAAATATTCTCACTTTCAAGGAGACAGGTACTAATGTTATCAACAATCCTTTGCCAAAACCAAGTGGTTGAAGACTAAGTCAGAGTACCCTTAAATAACTTCCTAAAGCCAGTCTTTCAGACAGGACATCTCATCCTTGTTACTGATTAGTCATTAGGCCATCTTTCTTTCTGTTTTCATTTTCCCCTTGTTTATGTTAAAATTGTTGCTTTCAAATTCTGTTTGTACTTCCATGTTAATTCTAATGAAATGAGCATTCCAATGTTTTGATTCAAAACATTTTCATTTACTGCTTTCAAATATATTTCTCTTGTTTACTTTCTTTATCAAATTTTTGTTTATGCAAAGATTTGAGGGAGGATGATGAAAACGAAATACCCATAATTGTTGTTGGTATGCTTTCGAATAAAACTTTATTGAGGATGTACAAGAATTGTTTCAACTCCTAAACACCGGAGCAATAAGGAAGTTAATCCCTCGTTCACCCCTATGATCCTAGAAGTTGGAGTTTCTTTCTATACGAAAAAACCCGCAATCTTAACCTGGGGATGGGTAGTTCTCAGTTAATTTGGTTGTGCATTCAATTACAAGAGAAATCGTGCAAGACACATTTCAATAAAGGTCGCGATCAAGCTTTCCTTTGCATACAACAAGAAGTGTCAAAGATGCTCCCAAAGCAAAAATGAAAAAGATGATTCCCCATAATAATTGAGAAAGGAAGTCATTATCTTTCCAAAAAGAAAAATCAAAAGAAAAATCCCGCTAAGTCAAAACCTATGAAGAAGACTTAGGAAAAAAACTAGGGCATCCCGCTGACTGTAATTCCAAATGAAACAGTTCAGGAAAAAGTTGGGAATAATAAATTCAATCAGAAGAGGTCTTCAAATCCTCAAAATTCTCCACTAGAGTTGACAAATGTCCTAAAAACAACAAAATATTATAAGAAGAAGTGACTGCCTTCTCAAAAATTCCTTGGTTTCTGAATCATCGTCATTGCTACCATCAGTGAAATTCCAAAATCTCTTGGAACCTGAATGCATATTCTGAATTAACTGAACATAGGACTGAAGAACATCACGAAGATTGGGTTGGGTACAAATAAAATTTGAGTCTTTATCCGTTATTTCTTAAACCGTGAACCATACCACGTTACAACCCTCAAAAGACCTAATTGAAGCCAGGTTTCTTTTGAAAGCATACTACAACAAGGTTGCGTAAACTGACTCTTAAGATCTTTTGCAAATCATTTGTATTGGTATATTCATACCTTTTCTTTTTCCTCTTTCACTTTAAAAGTATAAACCAATGTGTTTTAACCAGTGGTGCATTTTCTATACACCAACAATATCATTTCAAAAATGATTTTTGAATTCAAAAATTTTTGCATGAAATTTTTGCATTAAAATTACCATGTTTGAATAGACAATTTTGTTTGCAAACAAGTTTTCCTCATCAAGGAATTTCAAACAACTGAGAAAATTGGTCAGTGACCCTATCAGGGGAAAGTATCTTCCAGATCCAATTGCGAATCAGTTCAAGATTTGTTGGTCAGTGCGAGTTTTCTCAGAATTGGTTAGCCAAAAGATCATTTTCAAGACTCATGCTAGAGCATTCCTTTCCAACAGTTATTTCAAGAACTGAAGCCATGATCAGTTTATTTCCGACAATCATCTCAGAGTTGAAGCCATGATCAATTTATCTCTAACAGTCATTTCAAGAACTGAAGCCATAATCAGTTTATTTCCAACAATCATCTCAAGAACTGAAGCCATGACCAGTTTATCTCCAATAGTCATTTCAGAGCTGAAGCCATGATCAGTTCATTTCCAGCAACTTTTGACTGAAGCCATGATCATTTTATCCTCAACAGTCAGCTAATCTGGGACAAATCCCCAAGCAGCTCTCCATGTCCTTCCTCAGAAAATCATCAGTTCAATGCAATTGACAAGTGTGACAAATTTGGGTTCAAGACATTTTCTTTCCAAGCAAATTTTGCAGATTCTCCGTGTTGAGGAATCAAACTTCCAATCTTACCTCCACAAAAGAGTCAAACTCTGTTGTTGTAAATGTCGACATTACATTCATAAATCATTCACATATCATGCATAACAAAATTCATACATAACAAGAGTGCTTCATCCTCATTTTCATTTCTCGAGGTCTTGTTGCAGCTGACATGTCACCTTGAGATCAAAGTCTAACATTACTTGGCACCTACCAAAGCAGATGTTAGTTCGTCTGTTTCTCTTTTTCCATCTAATGCTAATCTTGGATGAGTTGTTTCTCTCTTCTTTCCAATGCTAATCTTGGATGAGTTGTTTCTCTCTTTCGTCCAATGCTAATCTTGGATGAGCTGCTTCTCTCTTTCTTCCAATGCTAATCTTGGATGAGTTGTTTATCTCTTTCATCCTATGCTAATCTTGGATGAGCTGTATTTCTTTCAACCGATGCTAATCTTGGGTATCATGTTTCCACATGCTTTCCAAAGCCAATATTGGATGCCATGATATTTTGCTTCCATCCAAAGCCAATATTGGATGCCACCATCTTTTCTCTTGTCCAAAGCCAATATTGGATGTCGTGATCTTTTGTTGCCGTCTAAAGCCAATATTGGATGTCGTGATATTTTTTCTATCCAAATCTAATATTGGATGTCCTGATCTTTTGCTTCCATCCAAAGCCAATATTGGATGTCATGATCTTTTGTTTCCCTCCAAAGCCAATATTGGATGCCACCATCTTTTGTTGCCGTCCAAAGCCAATATTAGATGTCGGGATCTTTTTTGCTATCCAAAGCTAATATTAGATGTCTTGATATTTTGCTTCCATCCAAAGCCAATATTGGATGCCACCATCTTTTGTTGACATCCAAAGCCAATATTAGATGTCGTGATCTTTGTTTCTGTCCAAAGCCAATATTGGATGTCGTGATCTTTTCTTCCATCCGAAGCCAATATTGGATGTTGCTATCTTTTGTTTCCATCCAAATCCAATATTGGACATTGTGATATTTTCTCTCGTCTAAAGCCATTATTAGACATTGAGTTCTCCCTTCATCCAAAGCCAATATTGGATGTCGTGTTTCTTTTTCGTCCAACATCTTTCCCGGACGACTCTGACGTAACTTCAAATTTGGTCTCATCCCACATCTATTGTTCTTCTAGATGTTTCTGACTGTATTCCCCAACGAAGTTGCCTTCCCGATTTTTATCTCCTTTTTCCAAGTATTGATGATTACTCTTTGTCACCCTGACAGATATCCAGAAATATCTTGTTGTTTCCCTAGCGTGTCTTTCCACGTCATTTCATCTGAACTACCATAAGTTTCCAGTTTCAAGTCTTTCCATATTCCCACAGAGTCTGTCTTATCTCATACATCATTCAAAAATATATATGTAAAAAAAAGCGTCCATGCATTCATTCATAACATATGCTATCATCTCATCGCATTAGGGACGAAATTCGGGTCTATTTGTATTTAATTACTTTCCGCCTATCTGGCTAAAAGATAATTAAATAGGGGCAGCTGTTGCACCTTAAATTTCGCCCCTAATTTTAGTCGCATTTTCATATCATATTTTTTTATTTGGTCATTGTTGTACCCCAAAATTTGCCCTCTCATTTCTCAAGATATTTCCTACAAAGATCTTCATAGCCTCAAATTTGTGCAAGTATCGACTAGGTCAAACAATCTCCTCAACACTGATGCCTCAAATTAGGGTTTGAGTCTGTACAAAGGAAGTCAGATTTCTAATGTTTCAAATGACTTACATGGATCATTATGGACCCCCAGGATTACTTCTGTCAAGTTCCAAGTCTTGGATCACGATTTTCCAAGAAAGTCATTCAAGTTATCAAAATGGGCAAAATTAAGGTTGACTGGAAATGACCGGACTTTGATTTGACCTAATACCTGACTTATTGGTTAGAAGCATGATCTAAAGGATTCGAGCGCGTCATTTTGACCTAATCGCATATTTCAATTCATCTCCTGAGATCAGTGGATTGATAGACGAAATTCGGTCAACTGGTGGAAAAAGTCAATTGTACACTAAAAAAGTCAAACTTTGACTTTTTGACCAAAATTGAGTCCCAAAAATCATATTTTGTCAAGACATCCAAAATATAAAATTTGATCATGAAAAATCAAGAGAGTCAAAAATCCAACTTTGCAAGACTTGGAAAATTTTCTAAGTATTTTCTATACTTGTTAATTTCATTGCTTCATGACATCTTTTTACTACAATTCAAAATAATTTAAGATGTTACAAATGATTCAAGATGTTACAAATAATTCAAGTTATTACAAAGTGGCATTTTTGTAAGATTACAAATCCTAAGTCTGGTCTTGTTTGAACTCTTTCCCTTTGACTCAAACCTTGCCACTATGCTGCCCATAAACATGCTTTGTCTTTGTTACAATATGCATAAATTTGTCCACAAACCAGATTTTGTATCATGCTATAAACAATGTTGTCCAAGCCTGCTGTATTACCCACATAACAGCCCAAAACCATGTCAAAAGACAGTCTGCTATACTGCTATAAAACAGCCCTGCACCAAGCTGCCACAACACTCCAAAACTGCTGCAAAAATAGCCCTGCTATGCTACTACCAACCCAGTCCAAGCCTGTATTATCTCAGCCCCATATTTGCACCAAATTAGCACATAAGGGCTACATTAAAAAAGCTATGAATATAGCATACCCAAACAGTTCAATATGTTATTTGTTTCCCTCCCAAAATCCCAACAAAACTCATCTATAAATAGACTGTTTTCACAACACACAAAGGGGGATTTTAGAGAGAGAATAGAAAATTTTTGAACAGAAAAAATAACATTCTTTGTAACCTTTTCCCATTCAAAAAAACCAGCTCTACTTTCATTCAAAACAGAATCGCAGTCCATTATTCCATCTTACAAACTCTCCCATAAACCAAACACCTTATCACATAGAGATTGTTCAAACACTAGAACAGTTCCTGTTAGTGCCATTATCTTTACCCTCCAAACATAAAAACAATATTGTATAACTTGACTGAGTTTCAACAGTTTAGAACAAGATTCCTGGAGATTCAATGGAGCCATCACAGTATCTTGGAAAGTATTCAGACTTAAAACACCAAGTGCAATCTTCTTGACTTGGCATTTTTTTCATACATCATTAATGATTTATTCTTGAAGATAAAATATGGTAATCATTACCCCTCTTGAGCTAACCATTTGCTTGTTGTTTATGTTTATCAATCATATGTTGTAAACTGACCTGTACAGACAATAAAACAATGTTTAAGGCAAAAAAACTACAGCATGATTTGACACGTACCCACTTGGGTCGACTCATTCTAATGAAAAATCAGGGTATGAGTCGACACATAGCCTTGTGCATCGACTCATACTATTATCCAGGCCCCAAAAACAGAAGGATGAAAGGTGCATGAGTCGATACAAAACGCGTATGTGTCGATACAAACAGGTGCATGAGTCGACACATCCTATTATGCATCGACTCATACTGAGTTTGTTTGGTTTTACAGGAGCAAGGAAAGTTATGTGTCAATGCATAGTAGCATGTGTCGACACATAACAGTTTAAAATGAAAATTTTCCTTTATTTTACACTATTCTTACATTTTTTTCATTATTATTCGACATGGTTGTAATATTTAAGTTTCTACTTCATCCTCATTTGTAAATTGTACCCCCACTCCCCTAATGATGTAATAGCTTAGAATTTTAATTCATGCAATTTACCGCTTTAATATAAATTGTTAGTAATTAGGGTGTGTATGGCAAGATAAAATCAACCGCTAGAAAACCCTAATCTCAAAGATGAAAATGCATGCAATTAAACATACTATTCACACGTGCACCTCTAGGGTAACCTCGCTTGTTGCCTCGAAAAATAGTCATGTCCCTCAAATATGGGCGTTTTAGTAAAGACCCGTGATAAGAAAGATCGTAGTCCCTCGATGTCCCTTGATGTTGCCTTCGGTAAACGGTCTAGTCCCTTACGAAAATTGCTAAAATGTCTCATAAGTTACCTTTTATGACTATACGTTTGACCCACACCTGTCCCTTCACATCCAATGACGGGGCTTCTTACCAATCCATGGTAAGATAACAACATTTAAGGGAGGAGGAAAAGAACAAAGACATTTTGAGTAGGTAGGACACTCGGAGTTGCTTGCTCACAAATCAAAACCATTTTCACACTTACACTTTCAAAACACCTTCAAAAACAAATATCTCTTTGAACTATTTTCAAAACCAACACTTTGTATACATTCTTATATAGACGAGAATCATTACAAAGTTTTACGAAACAAAGGCGTTTTCAAAGTACTTTCAAAATCCACCACAAACACATTTCAAACAAAGCAATTTCAAAAGTGATCTAGCAAGCAACTAAGAGCCCGTAGATAACTACAGATGAAAATGGTGCTAAAACCTTCCCTTTTCCTAACCTACCCCTGAAACTCAAGAAAATATCTCGAAATGTATTTCCTATTCTTTTTACCCTTTCCTTTATTGGATAAAAGAAAAGTCGATGGTGACTCTTGCTCTCCGCAACATTTGCGATAAAACGCAAAACACTCAAGTCAGTTCTCCCGCCGTATTACAGAACTGGCGACTATGCTGGGGAGTTTTACTTAAAAGTGAGGTTACCTTAGAGCTATATCACCTTTAAATGCTTCCATTGTTTGACTTGCTTGCTTTATATTATGGGTCTTTGTTTGGGCTTGTATTGATCCTCCACCCGGATCGGGGAACATTATTAGGTAAGTAGCAATAGATCGTGGGGACTGTGTGGGGTATACCGACATGGTTGAAGCTATGGCTACATTAGTGTGACACATTTGTTGGTACCGGTAGCCTTTGAGTTTAGTCAAGGAGAATACAGGGCTGTTGTGTGGTGTCATAAAGCACTAACTGACCTTAGATCCTTTAATTGAACAACTTGGCCATTAGGAAGTAGTGAGATATCCGGTTTGGTGCAGTCCAAAGTTGGTTGATACTCGATACTACACTCATTGAGATTGGAATTTCGGGATATTTTGGTCGCCAATAAAGAAGCTTGCGCTAAAAAAATGCCTGATGAAGAAAGATCGTTGATATTGAGATTCCCTAGAATTCGATTATTTTTATAGGACAGGTTGAACCAATTAAACTTCAAGAGGGTACTTACCATGAAACTCATGAAAGCCTAAACCTAAGGACTTGTTTTCTTTGTGTGTATATATTTGTTTATACATAACATCATGACATCATACCATGGCATTTTGCACTAACCATTTCAAGGACCTAGAGATTTATCTTTGTCTTGTTTTGTAGGACATGGCTCCCACTCGCAGGAATACTGTCCAAATCAGCCTCATCAAAATGCCTCCTCAACTTAAGGAATTGGCATCAAGGTTCCCCAATGATTCTCCCTTCACCAAGAAATACGGTCGTCTCGTCAACTTGGTGACAACAAGCTTTGAAGAGAATATGGTGAAAGTGCTATTCCAATTCTTTGACCCTAAACACTATTGCTTTTCCTTTCTTGATTACCAACTTGTGCCTACTATGGAAGAATTCTCTCAACTCTTAGGAATTCCTATTCTTGATCAACTACCCTTCAACAGTATTGAAAGAGACCCAAAACCTGAGGATATTGCTCGAGCTCTACATTTACAACGGTCCGACATTGTGGCAAATTGGGAAACAAGAAGTGGTGTCAAAGGGTTTCTAGCCAAGTTTTTGTTTGAGAAGGCTCAATATTTTTGGGATACTTTGAATCTACAGGCCTTTGAAGAAGTTTTGGCCCTTCTCATCTATGGGATAATACTATTTCCTAATCTGTACCAACTTATAGACGTGAATGTGGTTAAAGTTTTTCTGTCTCGTAACCCGGTGCCTACCTTACTTGGAGACATTTTGCACTCTCTTCACACTCGCACCATGAAGAGAAGAGGACTTCTTATGTGTTTCACTCCTCTGTTGACTAGGTGGTTTATTTTGCACCTACCCCGATCTGTTATGAAGAACGAGCAAGGCTTAAGATGGTCTAATAGGTTGATGTCGCTCACACAATCAGATGTTCATTGGTGTCCTCGATCTTTGGAGGACGTTGCCATCATTGATCACTGTGGGGAATTCCCTAATGTACCTCTCCTAGGCATGATGGGAGGAATCACCTATAACCCTTGTTTGGCTTTGCGACAGTTTAGACAGTTTGCATTCGACTATGAGAACGATGTCCAAGGTTATCGTCAGAGATTCATACGAGCTTGGGGCATGGTTAACAAGGTTAATATTAAGACGTTGGGGCATAAGAAATCCATTCCTTTGGAGCCTTATCTCAAGTGGGTGCTAGCTCGCGCTCAAAGCCTTATGATGGCTTATGAAGCCATCCTACCTATCATCATGGAGCCTATTATCGAGGGAGATGTTCCTTACACTATTCTCCATCCTAACATTCCGACTACTCTCGAGGAGTTGCAAAGAGCTTGGATTCAACTAAAAGGGGAGAGATACACCTTTGAAACTCAGTTCTACGCAAGCGAGAAAAAGGTTTTGGAGCTTACAATGCAACTTCATGAAGAGCGAAGTTTGAACGCCTACATTGCACCAAAGAGGATGCGCTCATTGGAAGCTTGATATCTTTCTGTTTTAGGAAGTTTATTTTGTATTATTTTTGTTTCTTCCATTGTAAGCCCAAGAGGCATTATTGTAACCATTTAAACTTATTAATGCAATTAATATTTATTCTCTCTTTGTCTAAGAAAATTTAAATCTTAAAAGTTCTTGAAAACATTGCATAAGTGTATCATGCATACCATCACATAAACAGGTTTCAGGACCGGTTTCTCATCTTTTCGCTGTTTATTTTAACAAAAGAAATGTCTCTCGAACAGAATATTAAGGATCTTAAAGCACAAAATGCTCAATTCCAGCAGATGTTCTTGGCTCTGGATAAAGGACAAGAGGACTTGAAGGCTCTCATTCTCAAAGACAAGACGAAAAATACAAAGAAACCAGTGGGTGTCCTGAATATGGGAAGGAGATTCAGAGGACCAGCAAAGCGAGCTCTAGAATTCGCAACTCCGTAAAATGAGGAAGACGATCACGAAGAGAAGACAAAAGAAGAGGACGATAGTCCAGGGTCTGATGAAGAAGAGGCTGACTATGCTGAAGAACAATATCCTTCTGCTGATGACAAATATAAACAGTTGGAGGATCGTCTTAACACCATGGAAATTCAAAGAGTACCTGGTCTAGATTTTGAAGAATTAGGGTTGGTTTCTGGACTGGTCATTCCATAGAAGTTCAAGGTTCCCGCATTTGCTAAATATGACGGGGTTTCATGTCCTAAGTTGCATCTGAGGTCTTATATCAGGAAGATCCAACGTCACACCGCTAAAAGGAATTTGTGGGTACATTTCTTCCAGGAAAGTTTATCGGGGACTCAATTGGAATGGTTCTATCAGCTGGAGGGAACCAACATCCGTAACTGGGAGGATCTGGTTGCTGCTTTCTATAGGAAGTACCAATACAATGCTGACCTCACTCCAACCCGTACACAACTTCAAAGCATGTCTATGGGTTCTTGCTAGGGCTTCAAAGATTATGCCCAGAAGTGGAGAGATCTTGCAGGAAGAGTCTAGCCTCCTATGTCTGATAGGGAGCTGCTAGATATGTTCTTGGGTACTTTGTCAGGCCCATTTTTCAACCATCTGATCAGAAGCTCTTCAGCTGGATTCACCGAGCTGATATTGATAGGTGAAAGAGTAGAAGCTGGTATCAAGAGTGGTAAGATTTAAAGGGATGCATCTTCAAGTGCAGTGAAGAAGCCTTTCATTGGGAAGAAGTAAGTTAGTGCTTCCTATGACCAGAGAAATCAGGGTAAAGTTGAACAACGTCCAACGGTAGGAGCTGTAATAATCTCCAACCATGTAGCAACTCAGCGACAAAATAATTAGCGCATGAAAGATGCGCCTAGAAGACAATTCACCAGACTCAACATGCCCTTATCTCAAGTATTGCAACATCTAATGAAGGCTAGCTTGGTCACTCTGAGGGAGCCTCCTCAAAATCCAAACACTACATCTCCCCGTTATAATCCAAATGCTCGGTGTGCCTACCACTCCAACAGTCCAGGGCATGATACAAATGACTGTTGGGCTCTGAAGAATAAAGTTAGGATCTTATTGAGGCAAAGGAAATTGAATTTAACCCTCCTGAAATCCCCAATGTGATAACTGCACCAATGCCCAAGCATGGCCATGGTATTAATGTTGTTAATGATGTTCTATTTGTTTCTTCTGTAGATGATTTGACTACCCCTCTACCAACTGTTAAGAAGAATCTCTTACAAGCCGGTTTATTTCCGGGTTGTGGTGAAGGTCGCCACTTGTGTGCGTGTCTTCCTAATGGTTGTTTGTTGTTGAAGTTAGGTGTCCAATGCCTGATGAACAACAAGGAAATACATTTGAGAAGACTCCCTATATGAAAGGTCTATGTGAAGATGCAAGATGTGAAGATGTGTCAATTATTACCATTTCCGACAATTCTCCCGGGGTCTCTTCCAAAAGACCTGACAGGATTACATCCACTCCTAAGATTGCTCCTTTAATTATCACCTTTCCAGGACCCATACCATATTCCTCCGAAAAAGCTGTTCCTTGGAGTTATGGAGCTGACGTTTATTATCATGGCGTCAAGCAGGACCTCCTGGCCATTAAGAACGAAGTTACTGAAGATATTGATCCTAACATCGGTAATATTGTTGGGACCAGTAAAATTACCAGAAACAAAAGGGTTTTCTCTCCTGGAATCTTTCCAAAGACTGTTGCCACTCCTTTGGTTATTCCTGCTAAAACACCTGTTGCTCCTGTTATTATCCCTACGATCGAGTCAGCTGAGACTCGGGGCAAAGAAGTATTGGTTGAGCTTGCCCGGATAGAGGCACCAAAAGAAGCCATTTCTGAAGCCTGCAAACGAGAAATGGAGGAAATTTTGAAAATCATACGGAAGAGTGACTATAATATTGTGGAGCAATTGGGGCATACACCCTAAAAAATTTCAATGATGGCCTTGTTATTATGCTCCAAAGCCCATGCTAAGGCTTTGGTGAAGTTCCTGAAGTAGGCTCATGTGCCGCAAGAGACTTCTGCTGACCAATTCGAGAACTATGTTGCTAGTATGACTGCTGACAATGGATTTGGTTTCTCCGATGTTGATTTGACGTCTAAAGGAAGAAAGTATAATGATGCCCTGCATGTCTCTATTGAGTGCAAGGGCACTACCCTAGCTCATGTTCTAGTTGATACGGGTCTGTCGCTAAATGTTCTACCCAAGGATGCTTTAGACAGATTGGACTGTGAAAGACTGACTTTGAAGCCCAATAATGTTGTAGTGAGGGCTTTTGATGGTTACAAGAGAATGGTACACGGGGAGGTGGACATTCCTATTAAAGTTGGTTCGCAAACTTTTGGCTCCACTTTCAATGTGATGGACATTCGCACGTCTTACTCTTGTTTGTTGAGACGCCCTTGGATTCATGGGGCCGGCGCTGTCACTTCCACCTTGCATCAGATGTTAAAATATCTGGTTAATGGAAAGATTGTTACAGTCCATGGTAAAGAAGAGTATATGGTGAGTCATATGAACTATTTCCGATATGTCGAGATGGACGACGAGTTCATCAAGACCCCCTGCCTGAATTTTGAAGAGGTTCCTCAGACAATTGTTGTTACCAAAGCTTCTACCGCTGTTCTAGAGATTACCAGACCTCCATTGAAGATGGCTTCTCTAAAAGATGTTAGGGCTGTAATTGAAGAAGGTGTTTGCACTATTTGGGGCCAACTACCTGACATCCCCTATAAGTCTGACAAGTTTGATTTGGGCTTCACTTCAGGAGCTCAAAAAGCCATTCGTCGTGCTCGCACCGGAGGACCACCACTACGCATCAGTAACCATAGAGTCAATGTTGTAGAAGACGCTGACAGTGACTGTGACCTGGATAATTGGATCTTCCCTGCTACCAATGGTGGACTCAACAATTGGACGGCTAGAGAATTTGTTCCCATTACTTTCATCCAGGAGTAATTGTATCTTTTTTTTTGGGATATGTAATATTTGAACAATTTAAACTTTAAAGCCTTGTGTCTTACCCGAGGCACAATGGTTTATTTGTGAGGGTTATCATTTCACTTTCATATGTCATAAATAAATCATTGGATGTTTTGCATACAAATTTTGCGCTCTTTGTTTTTCTTTTCTGCTTTTACTTTATCAAAATAGCTATGCTCTCTTACACACACCCACATAGTAAACTGCAGATCCACATCCACTCTGGATCCCATTGATAACGGTTCTGCTATTGCCAGTTATAAATTTGAAAATCGGATCTACCAATCTGAGGACGAAGGCGAGGAAGATTGTGAAGTACCAGGAGAACTTGCTAGACTATTACAACAGGAGGAAAGAGAAATACAGCCTCATAAAGAGCCAGTCGAGACGGTAAACTTGGGTACTAAAGAGTATAAGAAGGAAGTCAAGATAGGTGCCAACTTGGAGAATATTGTCAAAGAGAGGTTAATCGAGATGTTACAAGACTACATTGAGATCTTTGCCTGGTCATACGACGACATGTCGGGGCTGGACACTGATATTGTGGTTCATCGTCTACCAACGAAATAAGACTGTCCTCCAGTGAAGTAAATGGTTCGTTGTATGCGGCCTGAGATGTCAAAAAAGATCAAGGTTGAAGTTATGAAACAGTTCATCACCGGGTTCTTAGCTGTTACTTCTTATCCACAATGGGTTACAAACATGGTACCAATACCTAAAAAGGATGACAAGGTGCATATGTGTGTGGATTACAAAGATTTGAATAGGTCGAGCCCCAAGGATGACTTTCCGCTTCTCCATATCGATGTTATGGTTGAAAACACTTCAGCATAAGGTATTCTCCTTCATGGACGGTTTCTTCGGGTATAATCAGATTAAAATGGCACCTGAAGATATGGAGAAAACAACTTTCGTCACGCAGTGGGACACCTTCTGCTACAAAGTTATGCCATTTGGGTTGAAGAACGTTGGGGCAACCTATCAGCGTGCTATGATAGCCTTGTTTCATGATATGATCCATCACGAGATAGAGGTCTACGTCGATGATATGATAGCCAGGTCTCAGACTGAAGAAGAGCACTTGGATCACTTGCAGAAACTGTTTGAAAGACTGAGGAGGTATAAGTTAAGACTGAATCCAAATAAGTGCACCTTTGGACTAAGATCTGGTAAACTCTTAGGTTTCGTTGTTAGCGGAAAAGGTATCGAAGTTGATCCTGCGAAGGTTAAAGTTATTCGAGAAATGCCAGCTCCCTGCACTGAAAAGGAGGTTAAGGGATTCTTGGGACGTCTAAACTACATTGCCAGATTCATTTCCCACTTAACCGCTACTTGTGAGCCAATATTCAAATTACTAAAGAAAGATCAAGTAGTGAAGTAGAATAACGACTGCCAGAATGCCTTCGATAGAATCAAGGAGTATCTTTAAGAACCTCTCATTTTAATGTCACTTGTTGAAGGAAGACCTCTGATCATGTACTTAACAGTATTAGAAAATTCAATGGGGTGTGTGCTGGGGCAACATGACGAGTCTGGTTGAAAAGAGCATGCAACATACTACCTTAGCAAAAAGTTTACCGACTGTGAAACAAGATACTTACTGATCAAGAAAACTTGTTGCGCTTTGGCATGAGCTGCTCGCTGACTAAGACAGTATATATTGACCCATACCACTTTATTGATATCTAAAATGGATTCTATCAAATACATATTCGAGAAGCCTGCTCTCTCTGGAAGAATAGCAAGATGGAAAATGGTCTTGACCGAATATGACATTCAGTACACTACCCAAAAACAATAAAAGGAAGTTTACTAGCTGATCATTTGGCTCATCAGACTGTGGATGACTATCAATCCATGAATTTCGAGTTCCCGGACGAGAACATCATGTTAGTGACTGATTATGAAGAACCTGGACTGGATGAAGGACCTGAAAAAGGTTCTCAATGGACTATGGTTTTTGACAGAACTTCCAATGCACTTGGCAATGGCATCAGTGTTATGATCATATCTCCCGAAGGCTGTCATACTCCTTTCACTGCCAGGCTATGTTTCAACTGTACCAATAATATGGCTGAATATGAAGCATGCATTATGGGCCTCAAAGCTTCTATCGACTTGAGAATCAAATTCTTGAGTGTTTTTGGAGACTCGGCCTTGGTAATCAGTCAAATCATAGGAGAATGGGACACGAAACATCCTAATCTTATCCCTTACCGAGAGCATGTGTTGACACTGATTCCACACTTTGAAGAAGTTACCTTTGAGCATTTTCCATGAGAAGAAAATCAATTAGCAGACACGCTAGCTACTATGTCATCCATATTTAAAGTCTGATGGGATAATGAATCTCCTCATATCACTATTGAGAGATTGGATGAACCAGCATACTGTTATGATATTGATACTGAAGAAGTAGTGGACAAATCCTGGTTCCACGAAGTGAAAAGATACCTCGAAGCCTAAGAGTATCCTAAGGGAGCTTCCGTTAATGATAAGAAGTTCCTAAGAAGGTTCTCTGTCATGTTTTTCCTCAGTAACATAATCCTCTACAAGCGCAACCACGATTCTACTTTGCTTCGGTGTGTAGATGTTGTACCCCAAAATTTACCCTCTTTTCATACACGCATATTATTGGTTTTATGGTTATGGAATAAAGGTATATTTATCAAGCTTCTTCAGGTTACAAGTGACATTTATTTCGCCAATGGATGTTCTCAGAGTATTTTCCGTGCTGAAGATCGGTTCGCCGTTTTGCAATGATTCGGGGTTCAAAGATTCACAAGTCCAACCCGACGCGTCATATACAGGTGTTCTTTCGCCAAGATATCTCTGATAATGTATTCTCAAATTCAGGTTCGACTCAAGAGTCAATTCTTTAAAGAAGGTCTCCGAATGTGTGAGTTTTCTCGAAGAAATATGGTAAAAAAGTGTGCTTAAAGTGCAGTTTTTACGCACTAAAAAATTCATAACTTGAAGATCGTGGCTCGTTTTGAACCCGTTCAGGTGGCCAAAATTTCGTATTGACGTCATCTACGTTTTCATGTCTCACGAATGGAAGCCAATTTCGATCAGAAGGTCTTCAAAAATGCGGATTTATCAAGTATTTTCGTACAAAAAATTTGTGACAGAAGTTTATTTAAGTCATGTTCAGAAAATCATAACTTGGTCAATTTTCATCGTATCGAGCTGGTTCCGGCACCAAAATTTCAAAAATTGAGTTGGCTAAGTTTTCACAGGAGGTATTGAGTTCGAATGGTATCCAAAAGGCCTTCGTATTTTTCTCAGAGTGCATGTGATGCGTCGAAAATCCTGAATGCTGAATATTATTTCATCTGGGTCGAAACTTCGAAAATTCATAACCCGGTCAATTTTTATCGGATCAGGCCCATCTTTTTACAAAAGGTCACTGACTCATAGATCTACAACTTTTCTTCCAAAGTCGAGACCGGATTATGCTCCGATCAATACCAGTTTTTTATTGAAGAACGTGTCAGAGTCGACACTGGAGACCAAAATAAGTTTGTCTGAGCCAAAACTTCAAAAATTCATAACTAATTCACCGTTTATCCGATTGAGCCTATTTTCGGGCAGGAGTTAGTTCTCGATGTCAGTTACATTTTGTTTTCACATTTCAACTTCAAAAATTGCACTTAAGCCCCTACGATTTAGCCTGGAACGTGACGGACTCAAGTGAACATTGAAGATCCAATTGCACATTCAAAGCCCATATCTTTGCTCTAATTTCCATTATATAATCTCATTCTTTTCACACAAATAACAAACAGAGAGAACAAAAAAACCTTTGCCACAACCCTATAAGAATATCAAATTCTTTCAAGAACCCTAAAACCTTGAGATCCTTATCACAAACCCACATCTCACTACTTCTCCAGTAAGGGTAAGGCTGGTTTGATCTCCATGATCAAAAGGGATCAAAAGGGCATATAAGCATTCATCTCACTACTTCTCCAGTAAGGGTAAGACTGGTTTGATCTCAATGATCAAAAGGGCATATAAGCATTCATACAGCCCATATCAGTTTTAACATTAAAAAATGTTTATATATTTATTTTCTTTGTATTTCATGATATAGTAACTTATTTAATGTGTTCATGAGATTCAACACTACAGATTTAGACAGGATCTCATGCAGGATTATTACAAAATGCTGATGGTCAAAATAGAAGCTGATGACCAAAATAGAAGAACCATCAATGCATGGCGAGGCAGACATTCTGAGAAGGTTAAGGGTGTGGGTTCAACAACCACCCCTATTGGTTTTGGTTTTCTTCCTATATTTATCCTTTTACTTATTTTCATTCTTTCTGTTTAAAACCTTTTTTTTATAAAACTTAACATTTTTCACAAACCTTTGATTTTTCCTCCTAAACTCGAATAATTAATTTTATGTCTTTTTTTAATTTAATTTTAGATTTTAAATTAATTTTAGGTTCAACAGCCACCCATGACATTTGCATTATCTTCATTTTCTAACCCTATTTTTCATTTATGTTTCTTCCCCTATCTATTTTTTGGCAAACTTAATTCTTTCTTATTAATCATTACACATAAATCTTTTTTTTCAAAACTAACTCTTTTTTATTAAAATTAGTTAGGTTTTAGGTTTTAAGTATTTTTCTTATTAACCTTTTTTTTTTCAAAATTAAACTTTTTTTTTATAATTAAAACTAATTAGGATTTAGATATTTTAATTAACTTTTTTCAAAATTAACATTTTTTTATTAAACAACTAGGTTTTAGGTTTTCTTTGTAATTAACCCTTTAATTAACTATTTTTTAACAAATTATGATTAAGTTTTTGTTTTAGTTAGTAACTAAATTTTTGGATTTTTTTCATTTATTAATAAATTAAGTTAATTAACTTTTTTATTAAAATTAG
Organism: Vicia faba; assembly: GCA_948472305.1. Taxonomy (NCBI): domain Eukaryota; kingdom Viridiplantae; phylum Streptophyta; class Magnoliopsida; order Fabales; family Fabaceae; genus Vicia; species Vicia faba. The sequence continues at coordinate 1,186,287,377 of OX451739.1, read as the reverse complement.
TTAGAATTAGGTTTTTTAATTAACTTAAAATTATTTTCTACAAAAAAAACGCCAAAAACATTAACTTAGAATTTTAGGTTTTAATTTTTCCTTAATTTCTTTTTATTTATTCTTTTACATTTTAATTTCTAGGAAAATTGTATAGGTCGCATTATCAATGTAACAGTGTAGATTTATCTTTTCTCGCATTTTTTCTTCCAATTATGTAATTGCTTCCGGGATGTAATAGTTTTAAGATTTCTTTTCTGCACTCATCATTATTATTGTAACTATTCATGGTTTGTAATAGTTTAATTTAGGGCTTTTACTTCTTTTCCCCGGGTTTTTGGCTATGTAATTAATCCCCCTCCCCGAAGCCTTGTAATAGCGTAGATTTATTTTCTCGCATTTTTAATTCCCGTAAATAGTTAACTGTCTAGATGCATGTTAATAGGGTTGTATGACAAGAATGCATGATAAATTAATAAAGTTAGAAAACCCTAATGTGTAAAGATTAAATAACTGAAATCAAACACATGCACATGCTCACTCTTAGGGTATGCCTCACTTGGTTGCCTCAGAAAACAATGGTCATGTTCCTCGAACGTAGGGATACCCTTAGCAAAGACCCTCAGTTAAAATCATCATAAAGATCATGGTCCCTCGATGTCCCTCGAAGTTGCCTACAGTACATGATCTTGTCCCTCGATGTTGCCTACGAGTATATGATGACAGTCCCTTCGAAATGCTAAGGTATCCTTACATGTTGCCTTCAATGACCATTACGTCCCTTTTGAATTGACACTTACAAATTCCAACGACGGTGCTACCTATTTCTCAATAGTAGGATAGCGCTGTCTAAAGGAAACAAGAATAGAAACGATCTTTTTTCAAGTGGATAGATGCTAGTAGGTACTTTCTCAAGTCAAAACTTTTCACACTTACACTTTTCAAACAAAATTTTCAAAACAACTTCGTCACACCTTTAAGGACTGATACAAGGGTTATCACGAAGTCAAACTTTTCAAAAAAAAACAAAGCACACACACAAGCAATTTAAAAAATGAGCAAGTACCTAAGAGCCCATGGAAAACTATGGATAGAAAGGGTGCTAACACCTTCCCTTTCTATAATCTACCCCCCGTACTCAGAACATCTCGAAAAAGGATTTTTTTTGTACTTTTTCCTTTCCGATTGGATGAAATAAAAGTCGGTGGTGACTCTTGCTTACTGCAAAATTTTGCAAACACAAAATGTAAACCAGTATTAAACAGTCGGTTCTGCCACCGTATCACAGAACTGGCGACTCTGCTGGGGAAAATAAGTGGGGTATACCTTAGGATCTAGGTCATCATAATTGCTTCTCTTGATTGCTTTGTTTGCTTTACTTTTAAGGGTTTTGTTTGGGGTTACTATAGATCCTACACCCGGATATGGGGAACACCTTTTAGGTAAGTAGCAATAGAATGTGAGGGAACTGTATAGCGTAGACCGATACGGTTGAAGCAGTAGCTACGTTGGTGTGGCACTTTGGTTGGTACCGGTATCTCTTGTGGAGAAACGAGGAGAATACGGGGCCGCCGCATGGTGTCGTTAAGCATCAACTGATCTTAGAACCTTTAATCGCCCAACTTGGCCATTAGAAAGTAGTGAGATAGCCGGCCTCGGTGTAGAGCTGAGAACTGGTTGATACTCGATGCTACACTCATTGAGATCATACTCTCGGAATAATTTTGGCCATAAGAAAAGATTGTGTGAGCTGAAACCATGACCGATGGAGGATGGTCAGTGATATTGAGATCCTCTAGAACCCAGATACTTTTTAGGACATGTTGAACCATCTAAACTTTAAGAGGGTACTACCTTAAAACCCATGCAAGCCTAAACCTAAGGTTGTTTGTGTGACTTGTGTGCTTTCAACTTGAACTACTTGCATAGTTTTATTATCTGACAACATGAGTTCCTTGTAGGTTTTGTTTACAGTCCTTATCCAATAACTTGGATTTCTTGCCGGGTTTACTTGCTTACATCATCTTGCACTTTTTCTTAAACGCATAGCATACACATCATAACATCATGCCTTAACCATTTCAAGGATCTCAAGGGTTTGTGATGCAGGTTATGGTAAATCAGACGTCTAGCAAGGGGAAAGGGGATTTATTTTCATCTAGCCAATGTCGTATAGAGATCAAAACATGATAACTTGAGTCAGTGGCTATGACCCACTCGATATGGTGAGCTTGACTCTTGAAGAAGGACTCTTAACGACACAAAGTTTCTTCAATCAAGCTGAAACCAAATTCTATCAGTTTCTTGTTTACCCCACGAGATCCTTGAAAACATTGCATACATATATCATACATATCATTGCATAACAGGTCTTCCAGTACATGTCTCTCATGTTCTCGCTGTTTATTTCAGCAATGGCTCTCAAACAAGACAACGAAGATCTTCAAACTCAAGAAGCTCAGTTCAGGGACATATTCCTAAACCTATCCAAGGGGCAGGAAGAGTTGAAAACACTCCTCGTTGGGAACTTGGTCAAGAAAAATCCTGAAGACAATAAGGACGAATGGCTGGAACAACTGCAAGCTGAGGTAGGTGCAATGAGAACCCAGATGTTGGGGCAGATGGCTCTTATCCAAGGCCTAGCCCGAAGACAAGAAGAGCTGGAAGCCATCATCAACCAACTTCATCAAGACGGATACAACAGTGTGAAGCAAATAGTCGAGGTCGGGGACCAAGTCATTGATCAACCTCCAAGAAGACAAAAGGTTGGTTTGGTGAAGATTAGATCTTTCCAAGTTTATACTACATCACGGGTCCAACAACAACCTCACCAAAAACAACGGGTTAATCAGAGTAAGCCGGATATGCCCAAAATGCAATTTACCAAACTCAACATGTTGTTGTCTCAAGCTTTGCAACACCTGTTAAGGATTAATCTGATTACGTTGATATGACCTCATCTGAATCCCAAGATTTCTTCTCCTAACTATAATCCTGATGCAAGGTGTGCATACCATTCCAACAGCCCGGGGCATGATACTGATGACTGTTGGGCATTGAAAAATAAAATTCAGGACTTGATTGATGAAGGAGTGCTGGAGTTTACACAAGATGGTCAGGATGAGTTCTTCTACCATCCCTCCAAAGCACGTCCTCTGAAGTGACAAGACCAGACGAATAGGCTTTTGTTCATTAGAATTTTCAATTTGCAATATTCTTTTGATTGTTCGAACATCTATTCATGTCAAACTCTATTACTTTATGAATGCATTTCATATGTCTGTTTTGAATCAATTCATTCATATTCACTATATTTAAATTGCTTTCCTTTTTGTGATATTCAACTCTCGAACAAAAGCTCTGAGCCTTTAGAGGGAGGATGACGAAAAGGATACCACAATCTCTACAATATGCTTTTAAACAGACCCCGTTGACGATGTACAAGCGTTGTTTCAAATCCTAAACAGTGGAGTTATAAGGAAGATAATCCCTAGTCAACCCCTTCGAGCCAAAGAAGTAGGAGTTTTCTTTTCACACAAATTAAAACCCTTAATCATAACCGGGGGCAGGGTAGTTTCTCAGTTAATTCAGATGTGCATTCAGTCACAATCTGCCGCTTCGTACACAATGAATGGCATCGAAGACGTCCTTCCAAATCAAAATACGGTGATGGTTCCCTATAATCGTCAAGACATGCAGTCATTATCTCTCAAAATAAAAGGCCATTAAGTTAAAACCTATGAAGGAGACTTAAGAAAAAACACTGGGGCATCCCGCTGGCTGTAATCACAAAAAGAAACAGTTCAGGAAAAAGACAGGGATAATAAAAAAAAAGAAAGAGGTCCTACAAACCCTTAACAAAAAAGAAATGACTGCCTATTCAAAATAAATTGTCAGTATCCGAACCATCACTGGAATATCAGAGCAAAGACTCAAACGGGATCTAAATGCACAATTAGCTGAGTTTAGGATCGAAGAACATCACGAAGAACGGGTGGGTACAAATAAAATTTGAGCCTTTATCCTTTGTTTCTTAAACCGTGAACCAGGCCACGTTATAACCCTTAAAAGTCCTAGCTGAAGCATGGGTTAGTTCGAAAACATACTGTTACAAAAGGTATCCTGACTCCTGAAGGTCCGTTACAAATCCTGAGTTGGTATCACATCTTTGCAAAATTCTATTTTGCTAAAAAAACTGCATTTTCAAAACTTCAAAATAGACATAAGCTTTGCATTCTTAAAATAACATTGTTTGCATATGACTATTTATTCAACAGCAGAGAAATTCGCATGACGAATATCTAGTGAACAAAAACCTTCTCAATAAAAAGTGATCACCTCAAGTGGAAAAACGCTACCAACCAAGGGGCACAACATGATCATCGTCCATCATCTGGGGCAGTCAAGTCAATATATAAGGAATCTCTCAAGGATGCCAAATAGCCAGGGGCAGATCTCCATCTGAATCACTTGGGGAATTCTACATGAATTCCGACAACAAATCCTGTATGATAAAACAAATATCTTTTGGCAGTGTGGAAACACTTACTACTATGGACAGTGACAACTCCCTACACACTGAGAGCGTGGACATAGTCAGAAAATACTGCGCATGAAAAAAGACCCGCTAGGTTGACTGGCCTATGAAAAAATATGGGCATCCCGGTGAACCAAAAGAGTTCGGGCAAAAATTAGGGATAAAAACAAAAAAGATCTGTGCACCCGGCAAGTCGAAAACCTGAAAAGGTGGCTTGTGAAAGAAAGGGTATCCCGGTGGACTGAAAATCTGAAAAGACAGTCCAGGCAAAAGTTAGGGATTAAAGCATACGACTATGTCCCGTTATCTTATCACTTGCCTATCAGTAGAAGACTTATCATTCCGATCGACAGTTACCAAGCACCTCATAAGTTGGGATGACACTCAATCCACAAGGCATCCGCAGGCACTTTCTCCAACAGGTACAGGGGAAGAAAAGTCTTAATACGAAGTCATTATCGTATCCTCAGCATGCGTCCCAGTAACATCTACACTCCCCAGAGTAGAGGCAACCAAAGTTTTGATCTCTGCCTCCCCAAATAGGAGTTACTTTCCCCAGCCAAGTTCTTTCGGAGAGCCGACGTCTATGTTCCCCAGCCGAATTTTGTAATCGTAAGCGGTTCATAAAGTTTTCTCCTGAACATAGTTTATTTCTCTGAATACAGAAGCTCAATCCCCGACAGAGTTTATCCCTTCAGCTATGGAAGCTTCTCTCTCCAGCATAATTATTCCCCCCGCAAAGTTATTCTCAAGCAGAGTCTCTCCCCCAATAGAATATCCGTAAACAAGGAGCGAATCTCCGGCATAGTCATCCCCGTTCACCATCCCCAGCGGAAGTAGAAGAACCACAGTTTTCTACAACAGTTAGGAATTCTATTTCCAATACTCTCCAACAGCAGTCAGGGATTTATTTTCCCAAACTCGGACGTGCCACAATAGCATTTCATGTTCATACATCATGACGTGTGCATACATATTGCATCCAGCATAAGCTCATTTATTTTGAGAACATCATCATACAATGCATTTCATGCATCATATACGATTAATCATGTACCTTTTCAGGAAAGATGGTTATCGTTAACAACTTCCAGCAAGTTCAAGATTAGCTCCTGAAACTAAATAGAATAATTATCTGCGCGACCAAATGCAGCTTTACACGGGTTCGTCACGAAGCAATCTTACACGGGTTTCTCCTAAATGCAGCTTCACACGGGTTTATCCTGAAAAATCTTACACGGGTCCTTTCTCATATATTTCCGAATGAAGTTTTACACGAACTTATCACAAAGTGACCTTACCCAGGTTCCTCCTGAAGTTTTACACAAACTCATCCCCAAGTAACCTTACCCAGTATTCTTCTAAAGTTTTATACGAACTCATCATAAAGCAACCTTACCCAGGTTCCTCCTGAAGTCCCACACCGACTCATCACAAGGCAACCTCACCCAAGTTCCCTCTGCAGTTTTACCCAAACTCATTTCGAAGTAACCATACTATCCAGGTTCCTTCTCACAACCCTACTATCATGGATTTCATCTCGAAGTAACCCTACTATCCAGGTTCCTTCTCACAGCCCTACTATCCAGGCTTTCATATCGAAGTAACCCTACTATCCAGGTTCCTTCTCACAGCCCTACTATCCAGGCTTTCATATCGAAGTAACCCTACGACCCAGGTTCCTTCCAAAGCCCTACTATCTAGGCTTTCATATCGAAGTAACCCTACTATCCAGGTTCCTTCTCACAACCCTACTATCTAGGATTTCATATTGAAGTAACCCTACTATCCAGATTCCTTCTCACAGCCCTACTATCCAGGATTTCATATCGAAGTAACCATACTATCCAGGTTCCTTCTCACAACCCTACTATCCACGCTTTCATTTCGAAGTAACCCTACTATCCAGGTTCCTTCTCACAACCCTACTATCCAGGCTTTCATATCGAAGTAACCCTACTATCCAGGTTCCTCCTCACAACCCTACTATCCAGGCTTTCATATCGAAGCAAACCTACTATCCAGGTTCCTTCTCATAACCTCACTATCCAGGTTCCTCCTCTCTTATCCCCAAACAGCGGTCCACAACACTGTAAGACTAGAATCCGATCAAACACGATTAGTTTCGCATTTCCCCAGTAAGTCGTGGGGCAGCTTGTACCCTGACCAAATATGCAGTTCACTTCCGCTTCCTCAAGCAGGAGTTATTTCCCCAGTAGAGTAACGGAAAAATGAAGCTCCTAAAATTCTATTTCTCCCAAGACAGAGACCAACATTTCTCAGCAGATTCCTCCTCAATGATCGGAACAGGAGTTCTCATCAAAGGAATATCTCAGGAAATCAACATCCTCTAGATGGCATCTTTAAGCCCATCTCCGACGATTCTCCCTCATATCTTCCGGATGGCATCTTTAAGCCCATCTTCGATGACCTTCCGTCATCTCCTCCAAATGGAATTTGTAAGCCCATTTCCGATACTACCTACATAGTCAAGCATCATTACAGACGGGTTCAAATTTCTGGGCACTCTAGTGTTCAATCATCTTCCACCTTCAGATCACGAAAGGCATACAAGCCAATCTAAATCTTCAGGTTTAAGAAGATTGAACAGGGGCAGCTGTTGTACCCCAAAATTTACCCTCTTTTCATACACGCATATTATTGGTTTTATGGTTATGGAATAAAGGTATATTTATCAAGCTTCTTCAGGTTACAAGTGACATTTATTTTGCCAATGGATGTTCTCAGAGTATTTTCTGTGCTGAAGATCGATTCACCGTTTTGCAATGATTCGGGGTTCAAAGATTCACAAGTCCAACCCGGCGCGTCATATTCAGGTGTTCTTTTGTCAAGATATCTATGATAACGTATTCTCAAATTCAGGTTCGGCTCAAGAGTTAATTCTTTAAAGAAGGTCTCCGAATGTGTGAGTTTTCTCGAAGAAATATGGTGAAAAAGTGTGCCAAAAGTGCAGTTTTTACGCACTAAAAATTCATAACTTGAAGATCGTGGCTCGTTTTGAACCCGTTCCGGTGGCCAAAATTCCATATTGACGTCATATACGTTTTCATCTCTCACGGATGGAAGCTAATTTCGATCAGAAGGTCTTCAAAAATGCGGATTTATCAAGTATTTTCGTACAGAAAATTTGTGACAAAAGTTTATTTGTATCATGTTCAGAAAATCATAACTTGGTCAATTTTCATCATATCGAGCTGGTTCCGGCGCCAAAATTTCACAAACTGAGTTGGCTAAGTTTTCATAGGAGATATTGAGTTTGAACGGTATCCAAAAGGCCTTTGTTTTTTGCTCAGAGTGCGTGTGACGCGTCGAAAATCCTGAATGCTGAATATTATTTCATCTGGGTCAAAACTTCGAAAATTCATAACTCGGTCAATTTTTATTGGATCGGGCCCATCTTTTTACACAAGGTCACTGACTCAGATATCTACAACTTTTTTTCCAAAGTCGAGACCGGATTATGCTCCGATCAATACCAGTTTTTTTATTGAAGAACGTGTCAAAATCGACACTGGATTATGCTACATTTTATTTTCACATTTCAACTTCAAAAATTGCACTTAAGCCCCTGCGATTTATCCTGGAACGTGACGGACTCAAGAGAATATTGGAGGCCCAATTGCACATTCAAAGCCCATATTTTTGCTCTAATTTCCATTATATAATCTCATTCTTTTCACACAAAGAACAAACAGAGAGAAAAAAAAACCTTTGCCACAATTTTGTCAGAATATCAAATTCTTTCAAGAACCCTAAAACCTTGAGATCCTTGTCACAAACCCACATCTCACTACTTCTCCAGTAAGGGTAAGGTTGGTTTGATCTCCATGATCAAAAGGGCATAGAAGCATTCATCTCACTGCTTCTCCAGTAAGGGTAAGGCTAGTTTGATCTCCATGATCAAAAGGGCATAAAAGCATTCATGCAGCCCATATCGATTTTAACATTAAAAAATGTTTATATATTTATTTTCTTTGTATTTCATGATATAGTAACTTATTTAATGTGTTCATGAGATTCAACACTGCAGATTTAGACAGGATCCCATGCAGGATTATTACAAAACGCTGATGGCCAAAACAGAAGCTGATGGCTAAAACAGAAGCTGGTGGCTAAAACAGAAGAACCATCAATGCATGGCGAGGCAGACATCCTGAGAAGGTTAAGGGCGTGGGTTCAATAACCACCCCTATTGGTTTTGGTTTTCTTCCTATATTTATCCTTTTACTTATTTTCATTCTTTCTGTTTAAAACCTTTTTTTCATAAAACTTAACATTTTTTCACAAACCTTTGATTTTTCCTCCTAAACACGAATAATTAATTTTATGTCTTTTTTTAAATTTAATTTTAGATTTTAAATTAATTTTTGGTTCAACAACCACCCATGGCATTTGCATTATCTTCATTTTCTAACCCTATTTTTCATTGATGTTTCTTCCCCTATCTATTTTTTGGCAAACTTAATTCTTTCTTATTAATCATTACACATAAATCTTTTTTTTTCAAAACTAACTCTTTTTTATTAAAATTAGTTAGGTTTTAGGTTTTAGGTTTTTTTCTTATTAACCTTTTTTTATAATTAAAACTAATTAGGATTTAGATATTTTAATTAACTTTTTTTAAAATTAACATTTTTTATTAAACAATTAGGTTTTAGGTTTTCTTTGTAATTAACCCTTTAATTAACCATTTTTTTAACAAATTATGATTAGGTTTTTGTTTTAGTTAGTAACTGAATTTTTGGCTTTTTTATTTATTTATTAATAAATTAAGTTAATTAACTTTTTTATTAAAATTAGTTAGAATTAGGTTTTTTAATTAACTTAAAATTATTTTCTACAAAAAAAATGCCAAAAACATTAACTTAGAATTTTAGGTTTTAATTTTTCCTTAATTTCTTTTTATTTATTCTTTTACATTTTAATTTCTAGGAAAATTGTATAGGTCGCATTATCAATGTAACAGTGTAGATTTATCTGTTCTTGCATTTTTTTCTAATTATGTAATTGCTTCCGGGATGTAATAGTTTTATGATTTCTTTTCTGCACTCTTTATTATTATTGTAACTGTTCATGGTTTGTAATAGTTTAATTTAGGGCTTTTACTTATCGCTTTTCCCTGGGTTTTTGGCTATGTAATTAATCCCCCTCCCCGAAGCCTTGTAATAGTGTAGATTTATTTTCTCGCATTTTTAATTCCCGCAAATAGTTAACTGTCTAGATGTATGTTAATAGGGTTGTATGACAAGAATGCATGATAAATTAAAACGGTTAGAAAACCCTAATGTGCAAAGATTAAATAACTGAAATCAAACACATGCACATGCTCACTCTTAGGGTATGCCTCACTTGGTTGCCTCGGAAAATAATGGTCATGTCCCTCGAACATAGGGATAACCTTAGCAAAGACCCTCGGTTAAAATCATCATAAAGATCATGGTCCCTCGATGTCCCTCGAAGTTGCCTACGGTATATGATCTTGTCCCTCGATGTTGCCTACGAGTATATGATGACAGTCCCTTCGAAATGCTAAGGTATCCTTACACGTTGCCTTCAATGACCATTACGTCCCTTTCGAATTGACCCTTACAAATTCCAACGATGGTGCTACCTATTTCTCAATAGTAGGATAGCGATGTCTAAAGGAAACAAGAATAGAAACGATATTTTTTCAAGTGGGTAGATGCTAGTAAGTACTTGCTCAAGTCAAAACTTTTCACACTTACACTTTTCAAACAAATTTTTCAAAACAACTTTGTCACACCTTTGAGGACTGATACAAGGGTTATCACAAAGTCAAACTTTTCAACAAAAAAAAAAACTAAGCACACACACAAGCAATTTAAAAAATGAGCAAGTACCTAAGAGCCCATGGAAAACCATGTATAGAAAGGGTGCTAACACCTTCCCTTTCTATAATCTACCCCCCGTACTCAGAATATCTCGAAAAGGATTTTTTCTGTACTTTTTTCCTTTCCGATTGGATGAAATAAAAGTCGGTGGTGACTCTTGCTTACCGCGACATTTTGCAAACACAAAATGCAAAACGCAAACTAGTACTAAATAGTCGGTTCTGCCATCGTATCACAGTAGACAAGAGTGAAGCAGAGGAGATTATGTAAAATATGCACAAAGGTACCTTTGGAACCCATTCTAGTGGGCACACAATGGCTAAGAAGATTATGAGGGCAGGTTACTACGGGTCCATTATGGAAGCAGACTGTTATCAGCATTCCCAAACTTATCACAAGTGCCAGATCTATGCTGATAAAGTACATGTGCCTTCTGTTCCCTTGAACATCTTGACTGCTCCCTGGCCTTTCGCAATGTGGGGTATTGAAATGATTAGAGAGATTAGACCTACCGCTTCTAATGGGCGTCGCTTCATCCTAGTTGCCATTGATTACTTCACAAAGTGGATCGAGGCAGCCTTATTTGCTTATGTTACCAAGAACGCCATGGCCCAGTTGATCAAATATAACCTTATCTGTCGGTATGGTATCTCAGAAAGAATTATCACAGATAATGGTACCAATCTCAATAATAATATGATCACCGAGCTCTGCGCACAATTCAAGATTCAGCATCATAACTCTTTTCCTTACCGGCCGAAGATGAATGGCATTGTAGAGGCCGCCAATAAAAACATCAAGAAGATCATACAGAAGATGACGGTGACATACAAAGACTCGCATGGGATGTTACCATTCATTCTTCATGGTTATCGTACCTCAGTACGCACGTCAATAGGGGAAACTTCTTTCTCTCTGGTATACGGTATGGAAGTTGTCCTACCCATCGAAGTCCAGATCCATTCCCTTATAATCATGAACGATGCGGGTTTGAATGAAGACGAATATGTTCAGACTCGACTTGACTAATTGAACCTGATTGACGAGAAAAGGCTCGCGGCTATTTTTCATGGTTAGATGTACTAGAAACGTATGATCAAAGCTTTTAACAAGAAGGTCAGACGTCAGGAATATAAAGTTGGTGACCTAGTAATCAAGCATACTATCCTGCCACAAGGTGATCCCAGGGGAAAATGGACTCCCACATATGAAGGACCATTTGTTATCAAGAACATATTTTCTGGTGGAGCCATGATTTTGACCACTATGGACGGTGACGATCTTCCGCATCCTGTAAACGTAGACATAGTTAAAAGATACTACGCATAAATAGAGACCCACTTGGTTGACTGGCCTAGGCAAAAATAAGGACATCCCGGCGAACCAAAAGTGTTCGGGAAAAAGTTAGGGATATATATATGAAAAATATGTACACCCGGCAAGTCGAAAACCTGAAAAGGCGACTTGGGCAAAAAAGGGTATCCCGGTGGACTGAAAACCCGAAAGGGCGGTCCAGGCAAAAGTTAGGGATTAAAGGCGTACAACTATGTCCCGTTGGATTACTTCACAGACAGACTTCAGTATCAAGTGTCAAATTCAAATGGTACCAATCAATCCAGTCAGCTTCGGTCAAGCAGCACAGTGATGAGACGCTCAAAGATATAAAGGCAATAGCAGAATGGGAACCCAATGGGATCATTTTTTCTTTATATACTGCTTTGTATAGTTTTCATTCTTACGACAACATTCTCTTATTAGGATATTTGTCTCCTCGTACAAAAATGCTTGTTATAGGCAGACTTCTTCAGATTAATACAAAAGCTATCTCTTTGAAAGTGCATAAACTATTTGTTTTTATTTTTATGTTTTGTTTTGCAAAAAACGTCCAGTGATTATTTTGAACATATGCATTTGAATATAATCACCATTTACAAATACGCGCATAAAAAACAGAAAGACAATTACTAATGGCTTTAAGAAACGGGACAATATCTAAAAATTTATCTGCAAATCCCTGCAAATACATCCCATAATAGATACAGAGACAGAGACGTCCTCCTGCGAAGTCTCAGCCATATCTTCAACATACAACCTATTGATGTCAGAGATTCTGATATCCCCTACAGAGCAAGAGTCTCAAATCATCCCCCAACATTTTGAAGAATTCCACAACATGGTTCATAAACTTCTTGGGTTCCCCAACAGGGCTTCATAAAAATCCCCAAGCAGTTTATGGAGTTTTCTTTCTCCAGTAGGTTTTATTTCTCTAGCCACGAAAGTCCATCTCCCAGCAATTCAATCTCAACAAATAATGAAGAATCAAATTCTTCATCCCCAGCTGAGTTGGTCTTAAAAAATAGCCTTGTGGATTTCTCCCTAAAGAAAATACCTCCCCAGCAGGTCGTCAAAATATTCTCTTCAACAGTGTTTATTTCCCTAACAAAACTCCATCTACCCAGTAAAGTTTCCACTATCCCCAGTGAGTTGCTGCAAAACCTGGAATCCGACCAGGTAAAAGTTAACTTCTTTATCTCCAACAAGTCGTTAACTTCCTTTCTCTCCAATCAAGAGATAACTCCCCAGTGGAGCAACGGATAACTAAAACTCCTGAACTCTTTTCCTCAAGCAGAAATCAACACTCTCCACAGAGTTTCCCTCGAGCAAAATCAATGTCCCTCGGCAGATTTCTCCTCAAACAACAAAACAGGAATCCCCAGTGGAAACATTCTAAACAAATAATGAAGAATTACATTTTTCATCCTGTCGTACCCCAAATTTTCCCTACCTTTATTTTCAAGATAAAAAATGCAGAAAAATGTTTAATTAAAGATGGTCCAGCAATATCTGTTGGTCCATTTTTTAAGAAGAATTTGGATCAACAGGGGGTGTATTAATTCAGAAGAGTGGGGCTTTCTAAATCAGAAAGACCCATATACTCGTAGGTCCATTTACGAAGCATGTTGGCAAATGGCCCATGAGATTCGAATATGGAAAATTAGTTTAGCAAAAAATTATTAATTATAAAACCCATTAGGCTTTGTTGTTGTTAGTAAGAAGGGGAGGTGAAAATATAAACTGCAAGCCCATTGAATTTGTGATTAGTCCATTTGACATCTTAAGAAAAAATCATTTCCTTTTTACTATTATCCTTAAGTTCTTCATTCCATTAAATATTTTTTACAAATTAGTAAATGATGAATTTACAATTAGTTTGTAGATGTCTTTAAAATACTTTTTGTGAAAACGGGATTGTTGTGCCCAGGAAAAATAGTAAGAAGGCCCATTAAGTCTTTTACTATTTTATAAATAAGAGAGGAGGGTGAAATTTCAAACTACAAGCCCAATAGAGCCATTAAAGCTAGTCCGTTTGGTCTTTTCTAAAATGTTGAATAGAAGAGTGGGGGGTGTACGTTTTTCCAGGGTTTCAAATAATGGATATAGTTAAGCCTGCTAATGTTGGCTTATGTTTGAAAAGTGTTACTACTAAACATTATTTTATTACAATTAGATATTTTTTATAAACTATTTATTAAATAAATTCCTTTTGTAACGAGCATATTGTGTTTGAGAAAAGATTGCTGCTAGCCCAAAGGAGACAGACCCAGTCCGTATTAAAGGTTGGAAAAATTGTTTTTTGCAATAGGAAAGGAAGATTTTAGGAAGTTCAAAAGCCCAATTATAATTAATGCGCTGGCCCAAATCCTAATATCACCTACTGTATCAATCAAATCAAAAATTACGTATGTTTTACTCCATAAACCAATACTGTAGAAATCCAAAATTAAAGACTAAATCAAATCTCCAAATTTTTCACGGTACAGCAAAATCAAATCAAATCCAGGAAAATTACATTACAATCAATTACAATATATTCTAAATCAATTAACAATAATACGAAATCCCTAATTGATTCACAATTCCTAAAACTATGCTAAATAATTTTTAACAGCAATTCAAACTAAACCCTATAAATATTGTATTGAAAATACAGTAAAAGGGGAGCAGAAATTGAAGAACAGAAGGAGGAGCTCAAATACTGAACCGCGAAGCTTGCAAAAGAAACAGAGGTGCTGAAAATGCAGAAGAAAAAAGAACTTGAAGAACAAAAAATTTGCTGTTGAAGGCGCCGAAAGGGAGAAATTGGGGTTTCGATATCCGAAACCCTAATCGCTAGCCGCTGATAGTCTTATAGTTCCACCACCATCTTTAACATCTCTCCGCCACCGTCTAAACCTACAAATCAAAGAGGAGGGAGAGGGATTAACGAATCAGAAACGCAACTTAAGGGCTGAGAAAACGGAATCACAAGGGGTAAACGAACTTAGCTTTTTTCTTTTGAGTGTCTTTTTATATGCTTGCGGGTATATGGGGTAGGTTCGATTGATTAGGCTGTCACGCCTCCACGGGGGGGGGGGGGGGGGGGTAGGGCTAGGGTTTTCTTGTGGAGAAAAGGAAAGGGTTAAAAACGAAAGAGAGAGGAGATTGTTGTAAACTGAAAAGGAAAAAAATGGAAAATGATGTTAAACAAAAACTTATATTCCATAGCAATTCTGTGTGCGCATGCTTATCATAATTATCATACTCCCTCGCTATCATCCGCTAGATCATGATTGGACGGTCGTAAGGCCAAGTCCCACCATATCTCCCATATTCCGCGCCACATACGATCCACCAGGCCCTCCAATTCACGTAATGGGCCTAAGCCCAATTAATTTTAACACAACCCTTCGCCAGTAATTACTAAAACGCCTAGCAAGATACACCCCCCTTCTGAATTCATATTTGGGCCTAACCCAACATAACTATTAGCATCCCCTATTTTTATTGCCACAACTAAATTGCACCCCCCTGATTAATCTATTTTTCTATATTTTTTTAATTCTAATTAATTCTATTTTATTTCTTATTATTTATTGCTTTTTTTAATAATTAATTATTATTAGTAATATTGATTTTTATTCTTATATTATTATTATTTACCATATGAAAATATTATTATATTAGCATAAATAAATTATTTTATTCAAAACTCATGCATATTATATTTTTATATATTTGCATTAAAATATTTTTATATCATGCATTAATCAAGAATTTTTTCAATTAATACGATTAAAAAATATAAACAAATCTCAAACTATTTTTCGTGAACAAACTAATCTAAACAACTGCTTTTTGCAAAAGGGTTTCAAACGGATTTTGATAATCGCGCATTTAGCCAAAATCTCCGCAATCACTACTCCCGATCAAATGTGAGGCGATTCTAAATACATTTGCAACCCCTAAAAAATACCAACTCACACGAACTACGAATTGAGATTCTGAATCCTCATAAGAGGATACGTAGGCATACAACTAAAATCGTGGCGAGTTCCCCTATTAAAAGTTGAAACCCTTTTCCCCTATTAAAAGTTAAAACCACTTCCCCCTATTAAAAGTTAAAACCCTTTCCCCTATTAATATTTAAAACCCTATTTTAACCAAACCTAAACCTAAAACCTAGTATCCTTGTGAACAAGGTAGATGAAAGGTGTCTAACACCTTCCTTTCGTCTAATGAAGTCTGAAACCTAGAATCTCTGTCTGCGAATTAGGGTTTCCTATTAGATGCCCTTCCCTAAGATAAAAACTGATAGTGGCGACTCTATATTTAAAACCAGTCGTAACAGCTGGCGACTCTACTAGGGACTCCTTAACCCTAGGTTTTAGGTTTTACTTAGGGTGTTATTTTCTTTATTTATTTATTACATTTATTTATTTATTTCATTTATTTACTACCTATTTTTTATCATTATATATTTACTGCGTGGCAGGACTCTTATTTCAAAATATTTTCAATAACCCTAAGAAAGAAGGTTCGTCTATTACCTTGGGGTATACATCATCCCTGCGAGTTTATGTGACGACTTCGCCTAGAGTCGGTGGAATTCCGAAAAAGGAATATTTATCGAGAGATATCCTCTTGACGAGTAGGACTTTGGAATGCCACCCATGACTCTTTGTAACGGACTTAACCTAAAATCTCACGACGAGACCTTTCACGACTTTGAGACGAAAGTCTCGGTCCGTAAAGAGGCTCCACCTAAGGGAGGCCCTTGTGCCTTCTCCCTCTGGTTTTATTCATGATACCCTTAAGGAAACCACCTTATGGGGAGGGTAGAATATCCGTAGGCCAAAGCTATGAGCCTACCTTCTAAGGATATCATTCATATAATCCCATTTCCAATATCCCTAAACCCGCAAGGGTTACGTCCGATATACTACAATCCCTAGCCTATAGGGTCTATCTTTCATAAGTCACAACCCATAGCACATAGGATTCTTCAACCTTCCATTATTCTATTACAATCCCTAGCTTGTAGGAACTCTCGTCCCTCAATTACCATCTCTAGCTTGTAAGGATTCCCCTTTTGTCTTCTATGGTCCTTAATCCTTAAGGAATTCTTATCTGTTTCAATATCTGAGTCAGTGTAGGGTATCCTCAAATCCATATTTATTATCTTCAGCCTTAAGGAATTGCTATCAGTTTCAATCTCTGAGATAGTGTAGGATATTATCATTTTCATATCTACCACCAAACTTGTATAGGGTACCCCTGCGTCTATCCTCACACTACATCTGCGTCACATTGAATATCCATGAAACCTTTTTGCATCATACCCAAAAGCCAAAAACATTTTTGCATGCCCATGCATTCACATACATTCATACATTTACATCTCATGCATTTCCACCTTCGCCCTTATCCAACTGTTACCCTCATGTTAACCGATTTCTTGATACTCGCCAGTGAACATAATAAAGTCTGAAATTGTGGAAGAAGGAGATTATCTACTAAAGAATCAATTGAATTTGGTCCTACAAAGAAAGAATGCATCCCTTCACAAGGTCAATGACGGGTCTACGTAGCGCCTCAAGTGCCACTACCATTGGTGATTTCTCTACATCAAGAGCAACTGCCCTATCAACAAAATAGGTATGCCCGAGAAAAGTCAAAGGTCACCCCATGCTCTGACAAGTCCAAGAACTACGAAGCATATCCTAAAGCTAGTGGATCAACTAAAAGCTCTTATATAAGATCAATAGACCTTTATAATTTCAATGTGTAAATTCCAAGTTGCTAGGTTGTATTTATTGTAAACTTTGTATATTTTGATTAGTAATTCTAATAAGATAAGAATGCATGTTTTTAAATTGATCTATTTGTATTCACTCTTCTATCACTTTCTAGCAATATCAATTTTTCACTCTTCTTCTCCATTTTCAAATTAACTTTAACAAACATAGAGGGAGAATGATGAAAATCAAATAATTGAATTTTGCTAAGCTATGCTTTCAATACAAGACCGAGCTGACGATGTAAGGCATTGTTTTAATTCCTAAAAAGTGGAGAAATAAGGAGATAATCCATAATCAACCCCCTCGAGCCAAAAGTTGAAGTTGTTTCTATTTTCTTTAAAAAACTTAACTTGAACCAGGGGCAGGGTAGTCTTTCAATTAATTCAATGGCGTGTTCTATTCTCAAGAGAATTGATTTAACTAAACAAAAGGTTTAAGCATATCTCTCTCCTCGATACATCATTGAGGAAATAATCCAAGAAAGGGTTCAAGCACATCCTTTTCCTCGCATCTATCAATGAGGAATCCATGAAGCTCTCAGCATCTTACTCCTCAATACATCATTCAAAATTGAAGAAAACAATGAAGACGAAGCTTACAACAATCAGTGTGGCAG
This sequence comes from Vicia faba, assembly GCA_948472305.1. Lineage (NCBI taxonomy): Eukaryota > Viridiplantae > Streptophyta > Magnoliopsida > Fabales > Fabaceae > Vicia > Vicia faba. The sequence continues at coordinate 1,186,269,245 of OX451739.1, read as the reverse complement.
TCACAAATTTGAAAATTCAAAAGATAAAATGAGAAATTAAAAAAAAAAGCAGAAAGGCCGCTAAGTCAAAAGAAATCAAAACTTGACTTAGGCAAAAGTTAGGGCATCCCGATGGACCGGAAAATTCAAAAGAATTGGTCCATGCAAAAATAAGGGATTGAAAACAAAATTGGAGAAAAATCTTGTGACTTCCACCTCAAAGGCTTCTCATCAATGCTTGGATCTTATCGATGCTTGGATCTTATTAACGCTTCTCATCATCTGCACGACTACGAAGCTTCTCTTGGGGATTGAACGCATCTGTTGGATTAATTGAATTTAGGATTGAAGAACATTAAGGATAATGGGGTGGGATAAATAAATTTTGAGCCTTATATCTTTTGTTTCTTTAAACCACGAACCATAGCCACGTTACAACCTTCAAAAGTCCTAATTGAAGCAAGGGTAACTATTAAAGCATACTAAGCAAAATTTGTATTAAACTGACTCCTATGTTTGTTAAATTTATTACTAATTGTTGTACTCCAAAATTTTCCCTCCTATTTTTCATACAAGATACAATCCTAGGGTTTCTCGGATATTCAAGTTGGCTCAGAAATTGATCAGACAAATTCTCTTCCGATGCAGTAAAATCAGCAATTAGGGTTTTGCATTTCTCAAAAGAAAATGAGTTTTCAAAGTTTCAAACGGTCCTTATGGTCCTTCATGTGTTATCAAAGATGTATGTGCCAAGTTTCAAGCCTCGCGTCGTGAGTTTGCTCAGTCAGTGGTTCAGACGACTGAAAATGACTCCATTAACCCAAAAGATAACCTTTGTGACATCAAGTTCAAGTGACTGTAACTTCTTCGTTATTCGATATTTTTGGGTGTTTCTTTTGCGTATGACTCACCTTGACGTCATCTCTAATTTCTCTTCACAAGTCAAGATTTTCATTATGTGCGAAAGATCATCAGAAAATTTGAATGCTTTAAAGGTCATTTTGCAAATTTGACCTAATTACAAGAAACTCTTGCCCAATTTTCGAGGCTCACAACTTCTTCAATTTTCAATATCATGAAGTGATTCTTTTTGCAAAGTATCACAAATACCATTGTCTATGAGATTACTTCAATGATCAAAGTTAAAATGCGCTTGGAAGACCATGAAATTTGTTAAAATTTTATAGGAATTTCTTTACTGTAGAATGTTATTTCTAGATGTTGATCATCATGTTGAGATAATTCATTGAAACAAGAGTTTGAGTTTGAAAGTCCATGAATAGTTTGTTGTTCGTACTTCAAGTCGTTCGCGTTTGGACGATAATGATTATTGGATCGAAATAGGATTTCTATTAAAATTCTTACAGGATATTCAAAAGGGTGTAGCACCAATTCCATTTCCAAATTCAAGACATCCATTTCAAGTTTGCAAGAATTCATGATTCAATTCTACAAGAAATTACAAAGCATTATTCAAGGCATGTTTCAAAAATTCAAGTATCGTTCTTTTCTCAAGAGGCATTTTAAAATAAGAACCCAAATTATGCTCATGATTTAAATTGTATCTGTGATACGGTGGGAGAACTGACTTGGGATTTTGCGTTTGTTTTTGCAATTGTTCGGTTTAGCAAGAGTCGCCACCGACTTTTTATTTTATCCAAAGGAAAGGTCAAAAAGCACAGGAAAGACCTTTGAGATGTTTTCTTGGGTTCGGGGGGTAGATTATGAAAAGGGAAGGTGCTAGCACCATTTTCATCCATGGTTCTCCATGGGCTCTTAGTTACTTGTTTTAGATCACTTGCCTTTGCGTTTCAATTGTTTGAAATGGTGCTCTGTGTGTGTGGTTTTGAAAATGTTTTGAAAAAGATGCCTTGTCTAGGCAACCTTTGTAATGATTCTTGTTTGAATATATACAAAGGTGTGTGTCTTTTTGAAAATATAATTCAATGTTTTAAAAGTTGTTTTGAAATTGTTTTAAAGTTGTGTTGTGAAGTGTGTTTAGAAATGGCAAGGATGTTTTGCAAGATTTTTGATCAAGTAACTAAGAGTTATCTACCCTATTTTAGTCAAAGATCTTTCTTATGTTTTTAACCCTTTTAACAGTGTTGTTTCACCATTGTGTTTGATGAACAACCTTGCGTTAGGATGTTAAACGGGACAGGCGCGGGTCATCGTATACAATCATTTAAGGCAACTTGTGAGACGCTCTAGCAATTTTGCAAGGGACGAGATCGTTTTATCGAAGGCAACATCGAGGGACTACGATCTTTGTTTATCGAAGGGACATTTGCTAGAGTGTCTCGTACTCGAGGGACATGATTGCATTTTCTGAGGCAACAAGCGAGGTTACCCTAGAGGTGTAAGTGTGAATGGTGTATTGATTTTCATGCATTTATCTTGTATTAGGTTATCTAGCGATTGATTTTGAATCTTCGCATACAAACCCTAATTACTATACAATATATGGAAAGCGATAAATTGCGGGAATTTAAAGTCAAAGTTATTACAAATAAGTATCCAGGGATGGGGGTACAAATGTTTACAAATGGGGATGAGTCTTATCAGAATAGTAATGTCCAAATATATATTACAACCAAATCGAATTTGTCGCATTCTCATTGTAAAATTATAACAAGGTATAAGATAATGAAAATCAAAGAGATATGAGATGTGTATATTTATTTACAAATGATCAAAATAAAAATATTAGCCTTGTGAAAATTAAGTACTTATTATTATTTTTGTATTTTTGTTAATTATATAAACAAAGCTTTTAAAGAAAGGATAAATTATTTAAGTTAATGCTTAAGATAATTCTTGTATTTTATTAATTCAAAAAAGTAAAAAAAAAACAAAATTGCTCAAATTAAGCTAACTATTCTTTTTTTGTATTTTTATTATGTTAAAACGATATTAATAAAGGGAAATAAAATTAGTTTAAAAAAGAAAATAAAAAAAAAATTTAATTAGTGTTTAATACCTACAAGAAAGAAAGTGATTTTTTAAGAAAATGTTAGTCTTAAAAATGATGGGCCTAGAGTAATTGTGGCCCATAGAATAGAGAATTAAGAAAACCAGAAATGAAGGAAAAAGGGGGGGGGGGTACGCGCTAGGAAAGTGTTGGGCTTTAGGACGAATTGGGGCGAACCGGCCCTTGTTATGTTAATCAGTTTTAGGGTTAATCAGTTTTAGGGTTTGCAGTTTGTAAACAGCGCCGCTCCTCTCATCTTCGTCCTCTTCGTTTCTCTCAAACCCCAAGAGCAAACGATATCTTCTCTCCTCGCCTTAGGCTACTAGAATGTTACCTCCATCCTCACCTCTCCATGACTATACAAGGCGGTGATTCAAAAGGGTACGTGTTTTCTTTACAGTTTGCATGTTTAATCTTTATATGTTTTATTGTTTGCAAAGTTTATTTTTTGGTGTTTCATTGTGAGATGTAGGAAAAGTTTGAGAGAAGAGACTATACCTTTGGCGTTTTGTTCGGTAAGACTATGAAGGGAGAGGGCTTGGACTGGTGGCGCTCTCAGGTGGCCAAGGCGGAGGGAGGATGATGACAAGAGCGTTGCTTTCTGGTATTTTGTATCTTTAGCTTCTTTTTGAATGTTTAGTGATGATATTACTCTGAAAACTATGCTTCTGGAATATTTTTGCTTCCAAGATTATTCCTCTTTCTCTTTGCTGAATATCTTTGATGATGATGAATTTGTATTCTGAAAACCCTATATCGTTTTGCTTTTTAATCTTCTCTTCTTTGCTCTAAATGCTGACTTTGTTTTTGTTGGCTTGAGTTAATGATGAGTACTTCTGAAATGTTGTTCTGATTTGATGTTGAATATATTCTACTGATTATGTTGATGACGAATTTTTCTGAGACTATGTTGTTTGGATTTTCATGGATGTTTGATGATGGTGAAACTGAAAACGCTTGCTTTGTTCTTCTTCTTCTTTTGGGTATCCTGTTTACTTGATGATGGTGAAACTGGACTGTGTTTGTAGCTAAGGGAGTTTTTTGGCCTTGAGTTGCAATTCTTTGGCCTTTGAAACAGGTCTGTAAGTTTGTGAGTTTGTTTGGCCTTTATGCAGGCTTGTTATGTTTTGGCCTGGACTGTATGTTCATTGTGTTTGTAAGGCAGGCTTTGTTATTAGATTGATTTCTGAGTTTGAGTAGGCTTGCAAGTTTTTTTGGTAAGTTCCAGGCAGGCTTGTTGTTGTTTGAACAGGTTCTTTGTTTTTTTGGATTTGTTTGAGTTGCAGGTTTGAGTTGGTTATGCAGGTTATGCAGGCTTGTGAGTTCTGGTGTTTTGGTAAGGCAGGTTACCGGTTTCAAAATTTTGGCTTGCAGTCTTTTGTTTTGTAAGGCCAGGCATGGGTGTTGGGCTTGCTTCTTTTTGTTGGAAGCAGGTTTTATCCTTTTGTTGAGCTTGCTTGTTTTTGTGTTTGGAGTTTGATATCTGTTTTGTAATGTAGGGCTATGCAGTTTAATAGCCTTTTCTTGTTACTGCAGTTTGAAGGTTTATGCAATTTTCTGCTTTGATAGCAGGTTTCCTGGTTGAGCTGGGCTGCTATACAGTCTTGCTTTTTTTTATCTTTTAAGCCTGCCAAAACTGCAAACCTCCCACTTCACTCTCTTTCTCTCTCCATAAAAGCACCTTTTGCTTAATATATTTTTAATCTGAAAAGCTTGTTTTGGCCAGAATATGATGAGAAGTTTTGACAAGCCTGCTTGCTTATATCTTGGTTTATCTCTGCATTGTACTTTCTTCCAGATTTCCCGCATTGTATGCTTTTTGACAGCTTGTATACTTGGTTTGACAGTTTTGCAACTTAGTTTGTTTTTGTGCAACTTAGTTTGCTTTTGGTTGATTAATGCAGTTTGTTGTTCAATTTGCTTTGCCTTGCTGCCTTGTATATTTAATTGATTGTATGCTTGCAAAATCTTTCCTCTTTGTGAACCAAGAAGAGAAATCTTCTTGTGATTTGCAAAGAGGACAAGTAAAACATGATGAACCCAAAAACAATATGATTCCGGCCAACAAGCTTTAATGATGACTTTATATTTATCTACTTGAAAATGCTTTTCAATTTATCTACACTGATTTCTTTTTCTTCTGTCCTTTGCAGGTAATTATCAATTGAATAATGGAAGAAGCAATAGAAGATCAAAGATTTCAAGAGATTTAGATTTATTTTCTTTTCATTTATTGTAACAAATATTATTGTAAACACTGTAAATTATAAATTTACAATATTCGAATAACATTTGTAACAATATTTGAAATAAATAAATAAAAAGTCTTTGTCAAATAAGAATTTTCTACTGTCAAATATTTCATTCTTTCTTTTGCACTGTCTATTTAATTATTTAAATCTCTTGAATTAAAATAACTGGAAATGTATCCCAATAACTTTAATCCAGATGAAATAAATAATCGACAAACTTTGTCGTCTCGCAATCTCGCATTAATCACAATACGCCTGGCACTCCAATTAATCATATGCTTTGTACAGTTTGTTAGAACATAGTTTGATTCTACAACCCTTAATTAGAGTGTTGATGATAACAAAATACAAAGAATAAATAAATTGTAAGATTTATATATAAGACAAATATGCTTCTTAAATTATGTTTTGTATGTACAGAAGTTCTGATGGAATCAACACCAGAAGATCAGTAATATGTCAGCATCATAAGATCAATAACATGTGCTACACGCTGAAGCTACCAGATCATACGCTGAAGCCTGATGACCAGAATCTGTGCATAAAACACTCTGAATCTGATCAAAGATCTTTACCAAGTCATCAGCACTCAGAAGCGTCAGCATAAGTTTAAAGCAGAAGACTCTGGAGCATTACTATGCATTCAAGACAGAATTAATTACCAACGGCTTTATTCAAGACAAGATCTTCTCAAAAAGGAAAGAGCGTTATTATCATTGAAAGTGCTTTATGGACAACAACGTATCTTTGCCTTGGCTATATAAACAAGTCTGTGTGAGAAAAGACTACGCATAATACGCACGCACTCATGATTTGCTAAGCTTTCCAACCACGCTTACTCAAACGCTCTAGCAAATCCAGTTTCATTCTAAGCTTAAATTTTTGAATTATCACAGTTGTGGTATACTATTTTATTAGAAAACATTAAACACATTATTGTTCAATTATTTGTAAAGAGAATTCCTTGAGATAAATCGGTCTGTGGTTATACTCAAGAAGGCTTTAAAAGTTGTTAAAGTAGTTGTGTAATCCTTTGAATATAGTGGATTAAGACCTCGTTGGAGAGAGGCGAAATCACCTTGACGAGTGGACTGGTGTAGTTTGAGATCAAACGAACCAGGATAAAAATACAGTGTTGTCTAAGCATTTGATTTAAGTTTTACAATTCAACCCCCCTTCTTGTGTTTTTCACATCTTCAATTGGCATCAGAGCGCCTGGTTATGAGCTTTTAACACTTAACCGTGTCAGTACAAGATCCAGCGTCAGAAAAACACAATGGCAGGACCAAATCAAAACATCATCAATTACAACAATAAAGAAAGAGACATATTCAATTGGCAAACCTCCAGTCTTTGATGGAGAGAACTTTGAGTATTGGAAAGACAAAATTGAGAGTTTCTTTCTAGCCCATGATGCTGATCTGTGGGACATGGTGACTGATGGATACACGCACCCAGTGGATGGAAATGGTCAGAAGATTGACAGGAAAACAATGTCTGATCAACAAAAGTGTGAGTTCAGAAATCATCACAAGGCCAGAACAATTCTTCTCAACGCCATCTCTTATTCAGAATATGAGAAGATATCAAACAGAGACACTACAAAGAATATGTTTGACTCTCTGAGAATGACGCATGAAGGCAACATTCAAGTCAAAGAAACCAAAGCTCTTGCGCTCATTCATAAGTATGAGGCATTCAATATGGAAGAGAGTGAATCAATAGAAACTATGTTTTCAAGATTTCAAATTCTTGTTGCTCGTCTAAAAGTTCTTGACAAAGGGTATTCCACTGCTGATCACGTTAAGAAGATCATCAGAAGCTTGCCAAAACAGTGGAGGCCAATGGTCACAACGCTTAAGCTAGCCAAGGATCTCAACAAAATCTCTCTGGAGGAACTTGTCAGCTCCCTCAGAAGTCATGAGATAGAGCTAGAAGCAGATGAACCTCAAAAACAAGGTAAGCCATTAGCTTTAAAATCTAACAGAAAATCTGACTCCAAAGTTTTGTAGGCTATGGAAGAAACCTCTGATGGGTCCTCATCAGAAGAAGATGAACTATTTCTCCTCTCCAGAAGGGTGAACCAATTGTGGAAGCAGAGGCAAAGGAAGTTCAGGAATCCCAGAAGATCAGAAAATCAGAATGAATCTTTCTCCAGATACAGAAGGTCAGAATCCTCCTTTGGACACAGAAGATCTGAAGGTTCTTCAGGAAACAGAAAACCAAACAACAAAGACATCATCTGCTATGAATGTAACGAGTAAGGGCACTACAAAAGTGATTTCCCAAAGCTTCAGAAGGAAAAGCCCAAAAAGAAGTTTGGCAAGGAAAAGAAGAAAAGTCTCATGGCTACATGGGATGATTCTGACACATCTGAAGCTGACTCAGAATCAGATGATGAAAGAGAAAACATAACCCTCATGGAAAACATAACAGAAGACAGTGAAGCTTCTGAGTCAGAATCTGAATCAGATACAGAAGAGGTATTCCCTGACTTTACTAAGGCTGAACTAGCTGAAAGCCTTAATGAAATTCTGGAAAGATATTAGCAGATCAGAGTCAAATTCAGAAACCTGAAAAGGAATCTTGCTTCTGACTCTGATAAGACTGAGAGTCTCAAATTGGATAATTCTGAGTTAAAAGATAAAATTTAAAAATTAGAAAACCAATTGCAAAACTCTCAGAAGGAAACAATCCCTGAAACTCCCAGCAGTGCTGATGAGATCATCAAGGAGTATGATCACAGCTTTCAGAAGTTTATAGCTAAAAACATAGACAGAAGCAAAATGGCTTCAATGATCTATGGAGTTAGCAGAAACGGCAGAAAAGGGATAGGATATCAAGGTAAGGTACCTAAACCTAAAAATGCCATGAATTTAGTTATAAAACGCACTCCACTTGATTCACACTTTATATATGGGCACACACATGACATAAAATATACAAGTAGTGATTACTCTGTCAAACCAAAATTCAACCAGAGTTTTGGTAAAACTAACAAATCAGGACCCAAGAAAATATGGGTACCTAAGGATAAAATAATACATGTGGCAGATATCTTTAGCAGCAAAGCAAAAACACCAGTCATGGTACCTGGACTCTGGCTGCTCACGACACATGACGGGAAGAAGGCATATGTTCCAAAGCCTGGAACTTAAGCCTGGAGGCCACATAGGTTTTGGAGGCAATCAGAGAGGAAAGATCATTGGCTCTGGAACAGTAGGTAATGGAAATCTTCCCTCTATAAGTAATGTTTTACTAGTTGATGAATTAATGCATAATCTGTTATCCATAAGTCAATTAAGTGATAACGGTTATGATATAATCTTCAATCAAAATTCATGCAAAGCTGTTAGTCAGAAAGATAGGACTATCCTATTTAATGGAAAGAGGAGAAACAACATTTATAAAATAAAACTTTCTGAACTAAAAAGTCAGAATGTAAAGTGTCTTCTATCTGTTAACAACGAGCAATGGATCTGGCACAGAAGATTGGGACATGTTAGTATGAGAAGAATATCTCAGATTAACAAACTCAATCTGGTCAGAGGACTTCCTAACCTGAAGTTCAATTCAAATGCTCTGTGTGAAGCATGTCAGAAAGGCAAGTTTGTAAAACCAGCTTTCAAATCCAAAAATGTTGTTTCCACCTCCAAGCCATTAGAACTTCTGCACATTGACTTATTTGGACCAGTTAAAACTGCTTCAGTCAGTGGCAAGAAGTATGGGTTAGTAATCGTAGATGACTATAGCAGATGGACATGGGTAAAGTTCTTAAGACACAAGGACGAGTCACACTCTGTGTTTGTTACCTTCTGCAACCAAGTTCAGAATGAAAAGGATCTTAGAATCACCAAAGTCAGAAGTGATCATGGTGGAGAATTTGAAAACAAAGATTTTGAGTCATTCTTTAATGACAAAGGTATTCTGCATGATTTCTCTTGTCCTAGAACTCCCCAGCAAAATGGAGTTGTAGAACGAAAGAACAAAACATTGCAAGAAATGGCCAGAACCATGATCAACGAGACTAACGTTGCTAAGATCTTCTGGGCAGAGGCAATAAACACACCGTGTTACATTCAGAATAGAATCTCCATAAGACCTATTCTGGAAAAGAATCCATATGAATTGTGGAAGAACAGAAAGCCCAACATTTCCTACTTTCACCCATTTGGATGTACATGTTTTATTCTGAATACAAAAAATTATTTGAACAAGTTTGACTCTAAAGCACAAAAGTGTATTATGTTAGGATACTCTGAACGCTCAAGAGGGTACAGAGTATACAAAACAGAAACACAGATTATGGAAGAATCAATCAGTATTTGTTTTGATGATAAGCCTGACTCTCAAAAGTTGTTAAAGCAGAATGAATTCTTTGTAGGTATGGAAGTTGAACTCACAGGTACTGAAGACAAGTCATCAGAAGCTCTTAATAGAGACACTCCGTCAACATCATAAAGAGGCACTGCAAGCAATCCAGCACCTTCTGTTGATCAACTCCAGAAAAGACTATCCAGAAGCAGCATGGATCACCCAGAAGAAACAATCTTAGGAAGGAAGGAAGATCCAATCAGAACAAGATCTAGCTTCAGAAACTCTGAAGAATCCCTAATGGGACTGGTTTCTCTAATTGAACCAACAACAATTGATGAAGCACTTTTGGACAATGACTGGATTCTAGCAATGCAAGAGGAGCTAAATCAATTCACAAGAAATGACGTATGAGATCTAGTTCCTAAACCAAAAGGATTAAACGTCATTGGAACAAAATGGGTGTTCAGAAAAAAACTGAACGAACAAGGTGAAGTCATTAGAAACAAAGCACGACTGGTAGCACAAGGTTATAGTCAGCAAGAGGGAATATACTATACATAAACCTTTGCTCCAGTCGCTAGGTTAGAATCTATCAGACTCTTAATCTCATTTGCTGTTAATAAAGGCATCACTCTGTATCAGATGGATGTTAAGAGTGCATTCTTAAATGGCTATATAGAAGAAGAGGTATATGTGCACCAACCCCCTGGTTTTGAAAGTTCCAAAAATCTAGAATATGTTTTCAAACTAAAGAAGTCACTACATGGTCTAAAACAAGCTCCCAGAGCTTGGTATGAAAGACTAAGTAACTTCCTGTTAGAAAAGGAATTCACCAGAGGGAAAGTGGACACAACCTTGTTCTGTAAGACAGTTAAGAATAAAATTCTAGTATGTCAGATTTATGTTGATGACATCATATTTGGATCTACTAAACCCTCTCTGGGAAGAAAATTTGCTAAGTGTATGCAGGCAGAATTTGAGATGAGCCTAATGGGGGAACTAAAATTCTTTCTGGGCATTCAGATTAATCAAACCCCAGAAGGAACTTACATTCATCAGAGCAAATATGTCAGAGAACTTCTGAAGAAATTTGATCTCTCAGAATGTAAGCCATCAAAGATTCCAATGCATCCCACGTGCATTCTGGAAAGAGAAGAGGTAAGTAAAAAGGTAGAACAGAAGGTCTACAGAGGTATGATTGGTTCTCTTCTCTATCTGACGGCTTTAAGGCCTGACATTTTATTCAGTGTTTGCATTTGTGCTAGATTCCAATCAGATCCTAGAGAATCTCACTTAACAGCAGTTAAGCGAATTTTCAAGTATCTGAAAGGTACTACTAATCTGGGTTTGTTTTATAGAAAATCAAGTAATTACAGTTTGATAGGATACTGTGATACTGATTTCGCTGGAGACAGAGTAGAACGTAAAAGCACTTCTGGAAGCTGCCAGTTTCTGGGAGAAAATCTGATCTCATGGTCCAGCAAAATATAATCCACAATTGCTCTATCAACAGCAGAAGCTGAATACATAGCAGCAGTTGGATGCAGCACACAAATGCTCTGGATGAAAAGTCAACTTGAGGACTTCCAGATATTTGAGAGTAACATTCCTATCCTCTGTGACAATACATCTGCTATTTGTCTCAGCAAAAATCCTATTTTGCATTCTAGGGCTAAGCATATAGAAATAAAACATCATTTTATTATGGACTATATTCAGAAAGGGATTTTAAACTTAAAATTTATTAACACAGACCATCAATGGGCTGATATTTTTACAAAACCTCGTTCTGAAGATAGATTCAACTTCATTCTGAAACATCTCAGCATGAAGCTCTACCCAGAATAAAATTGTTTTGATTCCATATCTTAACCTTCAGAACTTTGTTTATTTTTCTGTGAACTACTGATCAATCTTTCTTCAGATCTTTAGAAGTACATATTGTATCAGAATCTATCCATGAAGATCTGAGCGCTTCATTTCAAGGATAGAAATGTGCTATTCACTCAAGCAAACAAGTGTCATCCAGTAATCAGCTACTTTCTGAGACTGAACACGCATTCACGTTTCTGAAAAGGCAAAAGCGCTGATTGGATGCATTGAGACACATGTCATGGGTAACCTTTCCAAATATCTTTCTGAATCCCCTAAAATCAGCTATCATTAAATGCTAATAATCATTATTAATTTCTCTCTTTTGCCGTTTATGTTTTCAAAATTGTTTAGAAATCTATTTAAACACACTTCACACCATTTACACTCTTTTACCTTCACTTTCATTTTCTCTCAAACTTACTGATTTTAGTTTTCATACTTTCTCAAAACCCTTTCAATTTCTTCAATACCTTCATGTGAACATGGCTTCTTCCAGCATTCCTACTTCAAGTTCCCAGAAAACAGTTTCATCTGAACAATATGAAGAACCCCACAGAATGTTTCTCACTCCAATCAAAAACCTAGAAGTTCTGTCAGAATTGATCGTGGATTTCAACAGTCTTCAAGAGAATGGGTTCAATCTCTCTGAAGAAGTTAAAGCTCAAGGCTGGGAAAAGTATTTTGACAGATTGGTGGGTCCAACATTCCCTATTCTGGTAAATGAATTTTGGATTCACGCTTCATCTTCCAACCATCAAGTTACGTCTTACATCATGGGGAAGAAGATTGTTATTACTGAGGACCTCATTACACGCTTAATAGGCTACAATGGTGGTGGTGTTCGTTGCATTGACATGGCAGAAAGGTGCGCTGATGCTGCCCTAATTGCAAGGGAAATCTTCACTCTGGGGCTTCCCTCCAGCAAGATAAGGGACTTAAAAGATCATCACAGAATTTGGGCCAAGATCATTCTTGGATGCATAAACCACAGGAAGCCTACCAGCTCTCCTGACTATATCAATATTGATCAGCAATTTCTGATCTACTTCATCTCTCAGAAGGTCAAGATAAATCTGGCTCATCTTCTGTTTAACCATCTAAAGACCAGTGTTAAGGAAACCAGGGAAGAGGAGCGAACAAAAAGGGATTGGATACCCTTAGGAAGACTCATATCATATATTCTAACAGAGAATAAGCTGATTGATCATCTTACAGAGGCTCAAGAAATCAGCTCTTTGGAAGCTACTGTTGGCAAACAGCTGAATGCAAAGAATCTGAAGAAGATGAAGTTGATTGAGAACATTAAGAAGGAACCCAGCGTCACTCCTTTTGATGCAATCTCCAGCAGAAGAGTCCCTCTGGACAACTTCCCTCTGTTCTCAGAGATTGATTCTAAACCAGATATAATACTCAGATATATGGATGCTTGCAAGGCTGATGGTACAACACCAAATCTGAATATTCAAGATCTTCAGCAGAAGGCTCCAAAAGTTGTGCTGAAGAAAACCAAGAAAAGGAAAGCTGTAGAAGAAGGACCATCCCAACGGACTCCTAAAAAGAAAGGTAATCCTGCTTCTGTAACTGTTTTAGATTCAATTGCTGTATCAACATCCATCCCAATTTCCACTCATTCTGAAAACCCCACACCACAAACTTTTGATGACTTTGATATTGACTTTGACCCTTATGAATCATTAACTCTTTGAAGATATCGCTCCCAACCTCAAAATCCAAATATTGATGAAACCCAGCAAGAACTTGCAAAAGTTCTTTCTGATGTAGACCAACACACTTCTGCTCCCATTCCAGAAAATCCAAATCCTGAAACCATCACAGAACCACTACCAGAAATTCCCATCTTACCACAACCAGAAATACCACTCTCTCCAGAACCAGAAATCCCACTACCTCCATCTCCTCAACCAGAAATTAATCCACTTTCTCCACAACCAGAACCATTTCAACCAGAAGTTCAAACTTCTGAGACTCAACCTTCAGAACCAGAACCAGAACTAGAACCAAACCAAACTGTTGATTCTGATACCATTCCTATTCCTGGAATCACAGAACCTCTGGCCATTCATTTTCCCTTTGGCACCATTGTGAATTTTCCCCAACTTCCCTCCTCACCAGAATTAACTCCACCAAATTCCCCATCTAGTCCAATCATAATTCCTGACTCTCCCACTCCCTCACCAAAAGACTATCCAGAAGACAACATCAAGACTGTCATTGACTTAACAGTTTTTGAACGTCTTGCTGCCATCAACCACAAAACTGCTATCCCAAAACCAAAACATCCAAATGTTGGCACCAACTTATTGACATTTGAAACAGAAGTACAGAAGTGGATCACTTCTTTGAAACAAGCTAGTCTTGAGCTGGTTGATCCTGCTGCATCAGACTACCTTTGGACAAAATTCAGAAGATGGGTATGCTCTGAAACCTTTAAGTTGCAAGAACAGAGCTATGGACAAGCTCAACAGAACTTCAGCAATCTGCTGAAAGAAATTGAAGGTCCAGTTCTGAGCAAGCTTCTTAAGGAAAAAGTTCTCCCTCTGGACATTGCTCCCTGGTCTGAACATCGTCCAACATCCAAAGCTCAATCTAATACTCAAGAGCAGATGGTTCCTGCTGAAGCACTGGGTCAAGAAGAAGATATTGCAGAAAGCTCTGAGAAGCATCCTGTTTCTGAAGATCCTCAAGCTTCCTCCCTTGACAGGCAGACTCTAGAAGACTTGAAAAGATCTGATATGCTGATGCAGGAGAGAATGGATAAGCAGGACAACAAAATTGATGCAATAGCAAGCATGTTAACCCAGCAACAGGAAACAAACACCCAGATCAAGAGCATGTTGGAAGCTTTGTTCACACGTCTTCCTCCTCCCTCTTAGAATTTTCTTGTTTTTAAAACATGTTTATTTGTAATATTCGTACATTACTGCTATTTTGAACGTATCATTGCTTCTGTTTTTCAATATAAATGCTTTTTTGACTCTAATTATTTGTGCTTTTTGATAACTGACAAAAAGGGGGAGAAAGAATGATATTTTTCAATAACGGATTACTGAGACATAAGTCTCAAACATTCTTATCATTTAAATTTTTTTTTCTCTTCTGAAAAGCTTACAGGTACAAAATTCTGACGAAAGATACAATAAAGTACAGTAAAGTTCTGATGCTCAAAGACTCATGGAATTAAAGGGAAGTAATCAACTCAGGGGGAGTTTTCTCTTCTTAGCTCTGATACCTTTCATTCTTTATTTTTAATTGAAAAAAAATCTGGTTTTTGTCATCATCAAAAAGGGGGAGATTGTTAGAGCATAGTTTGATTCTACAACCCTTAATTAGAGTTTTGATGATAACAAAATACAAAGAATAAATAAATTGTAAGATTTATATATAAGACAAATATGCTTCTTAAATTATGTTCTGTATGTACAGAAGTTCTGATGGAATCAGCACCAGAAGTTCAGTAATATGTCAGCATCAAAAGATCAATAACATGTGCTACACGCTGAAGCTACCAGATCATACACTGAAGCCTGATGACCAGAATCTGCGCATAAAACACTCTGACTCTGATCAAAGATCTTTACCAAGTCATCAGCACTCAGAAGCGTCAGCATAAGTTTAAAGCAGAAGAATCTGAAGCGTTACTATGCATTCAAGACATAATTAATTACCAATGACTTTATTCAAGACAAGATCTTCTCAAAAACGAAAGAGCGTTATCATCATTGAAAGTGCTTTATGGACAACAACGTATCTTTGCCTTGGCTATATAAACAAGTCTGTGTGAGAAAAGACTACGCATAATACGCACGCACTCATAATTTGCTAAACTTTCCAACCACGCTTACTCAAACGCTCTAGCAAATCCAGTTTCATTCTAAGCTTAAATTTGTGTATTATCACAGTTGTGGTATACTGTTTTATTAGAAAACATTAAACACATTATTGTTCAATTATTTGTAAAGAGAATTCCTTGAGATAAACTGGTCTGTGGTTATACTCAAGAAGGCTTTAACAGTTATTAAAGTAGTTGTGTAATCCTTTGAATATAGTGGATTAAGACCTCGTTGGAGAGAGGCGAAATCACCTTGACGGGTGGACTGGAGTAGTTTGAGATCAAACGAACCAGGATAAAAATAATGTTGTCTAAGCATTTGATTTAAGTTTTACAATTCAACCCCCCTTCTTGTGTTTTTCACATCTTCACAGTTAAACAAACCAGCATTCCACACACCTTTCACTTCACTGATCAAACCAATGCCTCAAAGTTTCAATCAAAGCCTCAGCTCCTATCCCAGATATTTAGGTCTTGAGAAACAACCGGTAATCTGGAACAAGCGTAAAAATAATGTAACAGCCAATTGAATTATTGTGGATTCAAATTTTTCTGAGAAGTACGAGCGAAAACCCTAATTCCAGATTTTTCGTCAAAGAAAAGTCTGGTTGATTAATTCAAAATCAATGGAAACCCTAATTCTGGATTGACTGATAAAGAAAAGTATGTTTGACCGATTCTTGAGCCAATTTGAAAAATCAGGGAAAACCCCGAAGTTGTGATTTCTTGTGAAAAAGGGAGGGCAAATTTTGGGGTACAACAGTTGCCCCTGTTCAATCTTCTTGAACCTGAAGAGTTAGATTGGCGAGTTTGCCTTTCGCGACTCAAAGGTAAAAGATGATTGGACACTAGAGTGCCCAAAAAATTTGCACTCGTCAAAGCATAGTTGAGGGAATGGGCTTAAAGATGCCATTTGGAGCTATGACAGAATCTTGTCAGAGATGGGCTTAAAGATGCCATCTGGAGATGTGACAGAATCTTGTCGGAGATGGGCTTAAAGATGCCATCTGGAGATGTGACAGAATCTTGTCGGAGATGGGCTTAAAGATGCAATCTTGAGATGTGACAGAATCTTGTCGGTGATGGGATTAAAGATGCCATCCAAGAATGTTTGTTGAACTGTATGTCGTAGGTGAGTGGGTGAGTATTAGAAAGGTATCCATGTTTGGAACATCTCTGAGCTGGGGGTCTGAATAAGCAATAGATTGACATCCATGTTGGGAAGCATCCGTAAACTGTTTTCAAAAGTTGAATCTGAACAAGCGATAGATTAACATCCGTGTTTGGAGAATCCGTAAACTGTTTTCAAAAGTTGAGTCTGAACAAGCGATAGATTAACATCCGTGTTTGGAGAATCCGTAAACTGTTTTCAGAAGTTGAATCTGAACAAGCGATAGATTAACATCCGTGTTTGGAGAATCCGTAAACTATTTTCAGAAGTTGAGTCTGAACAAGCGATAGATTAACATCCGTGTTTGGAGAATCCGTAAACTGTTTTCAGAAGTTGAGTCTGAACAAGCGATAGATTAACATCCGTGTTTGGAGAATCCATAAACTATTTTCAGAAGTTGAGTCTGAACAAGCGATAGATTAACATCCATGTTAGGAGAATCCGTAAACTATTTTCAGAAGTTGAATTTGAACAAGCGATAGATTAACATCAGTGTTTGGAGAATCCGTAAACTGTTTTCAGAAGTTGAGTCTGAACAAGCGATAGATTAACATCCTTGTTTGGAGAATCCGTAAACTGTTTTCAGAAGTTGAGGGAACATGCGATAGATTAACATCCGTGTTTGGAGAATCCGTAAACTGTTTTCAGAAGTTGAGGTCTGTATGAGTAGCAGAATGACTTCCATGTCTGGAGTATATCTGAGACTATAACCGAAGTTGAGATCTGTATGAGTAGCAGAATGACTTTCGTGGCAATTGAACTGGGGAGAATCAAGCTGCTGGTGTAAGGGACAGAATAGCATCCGTGTCTGGAGCGTATCTGAACTTGTGGTTGATAGTTGAATCTAAATGAGAGATAGAATGGCCTCCGTGTCTGGAGCGTATCTAGTCTGTATCGGGTTGCTGAAGTCTGAATGAGTATTAGGATGACCGCCGTGTCTGGGGTGTATCTGTACTGTATCTGAATAATTGTTAACGATAGCCTTTTAATCTTATCCTGAAAAGGGTAAAATGTTAGCTAAAACATAAAGTCATGTTGCATGATATGTATGATGCAGTGAACTGTACTTCGTCAATGTTTATGATATGAATGTAATGGATGCGCATGTAAGCTGAGTAGTTGTCTTGTTGAGGAAGATGAATCCTGGATAATGAAATCTTTGACTGCTGCCGGGGAAAGTAAATCCTTGACTGCTGCTGGGGATTGAAAATCCTTTGGTCGTTGAAAATGAGAAGTCCTGGGACCACTGTTGGGGAATCAGGAGTTTGGGTTGTATGCCAATCTACTGGGGATTCCTGTTTTGAGGAGATCTTCACTGGGGAACATCTGAATACTCTGTGAGGAACTGAGAATGAGAGTCTTCATTCTGCTTGGGGAATAAGAATTCTGTGGGGAATAGCCATACTGTTGAAAAGTAGTTATCCTGTTGGAGAGTAAAACTCAAGATTCTGGAAAAAGCTTATTCCTGTCTGGAAGAAGTTCAGGTTTAGGTTGTATGCCACTTTAAGGACGAGAATCTTCATTCAATCTACTGGAGAAGCCAAAATGAGAATCTTCATTCAGGTCTTGGGTCAGAAGGTTGGGTGTATGCCAATCTCTTGAGGTTTCAAGGATGAGAATCTTCATTCTTGAGAGAAACAGATTTTTAGGAGCTTCAGTTGTCCGTTATTCTGTTGGTGGCTGTAACTTCCAACAGGTGATGAAGGAAATTTTGATGACGACCATAATTTCCAGCAGGTGATGAAGGAAATTTTTAATGATCGTGAATTCTAACAGGTGATGAAGGAATTTTTTATGACGACCGTAACTTCCAGCAGGTGATGAAGGAAATTTTTAACGACCATGAATTCCAACAGGTGATGAAGGAATTTTTGATGACGATCGTAACTTCCAGCAGGTGATGAAGGAAATTTTTAACGACCGTTCAACTTGAAATGTAATTTATTTTGGAGAATAAATCCTTGACAAATGTTGGGGAAATAAACCCATGACTGCTGGTCTGCTAGAGAGGTGATAACCTTCTCGAGGACGCTTGAATTTCTTTTCAGAAAGATTTCGGAGAGATTTCATCACTGCCCTTAGTATCAGATGCTTGTGGTATTGCCAGGAAACTTGGACTGTTCGTAACCCTTTGAAGAGATTGACGTTTAAATGCCCCAAGTGATGGTGAGGGAGACTTGCCCCAGGTTATCCTGTAATTGAGAGATTTTCTTGAAATCTTGACTGGATTTCCCCAGGTTTAATGGTCTTTGAAAGATTTGTTGAAATCTTGACTAGATTGCCCCAGGTTTAGTGGACTTTGAAAGATTTGTTGAAATCTTGACTGGACTGCCCCAGGTTTACTGGACAATACCATACCAAGTCCCTTTTTTTTGTTGATAGGAGATTTTTGCCATGGGAGTGTCATCCCACTTGAAGTGATTTCATTCACCGAGAGAGCTTTCGTTTCTCCGAACATTCATTGTTGTGAATTTCTTTGCTGTCAAACAAATAACATGTGCAAACAACGATATTCAAATAATGCAAAGTTTATGCTTGTCTCGAAGTTTTGAAAAATGCGTTTTTTAGCAGAAAATTTTTTATAAGACAAATTCAACACAAGATTTAGAGTAGAGCCTTACAGGAGTCAGGATACCTTTTGTAACATTATGCTTTCGAACTAACCCATGCTTCAATTAGGACTTTTGAAGGGTTGTAACGTGGCTTGGTTCACGGTTTAAGAAATAAAGGATGAAGGCTCAAAGTAAATTGGTACCCACCCGCTCTTCGTGATGTTCTTCAATCCTAAACTCAGTTAATTGTGCGTCGAACTCTATTCGAGTTTGGAACGACATTTTGGTGATGGTCCACACAAGTTGAATTTTATGGATGGCAGTCATCATTTTCAACATTTTTCATGTTGTTGAGGATTTATAATGACCTCTTTTTTTTTATTTATTATCCCTAATTTTTGCCTGACAGATCTGGTTTTCGAGATTACAGTCAGCGGGCTGCCCCAGCTTTCTTAATCCTCCTTTGTAGCTTTTGGCTCAACGGGCTTTTCTCTTTTGAGATATAATGACTGCCTACGAGATAAGGAACCATCACTGTCTTTTGATTCCAAAGGAATGTTTTTGATGTCATTCATTGTATTATGAACTGAGAATTTGCGACTTCAATGCGCATCTCTTGAATTAACTGAGAGACTACCCTGCCCTAGGTTTAAATCAAAGGTTTCGATCTGTGTTTAAAACAGAAAACTCCTACTTCTTTGGCTCGAAGGGGGTTGACTAGCGATTATCTTACTTATAACTCCAGTGTTTAGGATCTGAAAGAAATGCTTGTACATCGTCAGCAAGGTCTGTTCAAAAGCATACTGTATGAGATTATGGTATTGTTTTGTCATCCTCCCTCTAAAGACTTGTAACTTTTATCAAGAGCTAAATATCATAGAGAAAGTAGAAAGCATATTTCAAGAATAGTGAAAACGAATGGATGAATTCAAGACAAACACATGCAATGCATTAATGAAACAGAGTTTGACATCAACGGATAATTGTTTGAATAACAAAAGAAATTACAACTTGAAAATTCAAATGAAACAAAAGTCTCTTAGTTTGAACTTGTCATTTCAGGTGGAGAACCCTCAGCGGAATATTTTCATCTCGCCATCCAGCATGAATTCCAGCACTCCTTCGTCGATCAAGTCTTGGATCTTGTTTTTCAAAGCCCAACAGTCATCGGTGTCATGTCCAGGACTATGGGAGTGGTATACGCAAAACGCGTCGGGGTGATAGCTAGGAGTAGAGGTATTGGGCTTCCGAATAGGATCCCTTAAAGCAAGCAGATTGACCTCCAAAAAGCGTTTCAGTATTAGAGATGATGGTATGTCAGTCTCAGAGAAATGTCTTCCAGACGTATTTTTCTTACGCCGATTACCCTGTTGACGCTGACGAGGTTGTTGCTGGGCTTGTGACCCTGAAGCAAGTTGGGGAGCCTTTCCCTTGTCTTCTTGTCTCAAAGGAGGTTGAATGATGACTTGGTCTTCAACCCTAGTTGTTTGCCCCACTTGGTTTTCTCGAAGCAGTTTGTTGACGAGGACCCTGAGCTCTTCTTGTCTTTGAGCCAAGTCTTGAATGAGAGCCATCTGTCCCACCAGTTGTCCCATCATTTGGATCTTCATTGTTGCCAGCTCAATCTGTAGTTCTTCCAACTGATCATTCCTGACACTGCCTGAATTCCCTAGGACCATGCCCCTTGTGAGGAGAGCTTTCACTTCTTCTTGCCCCTGGGACAGGTTCAAGAACATTTCTTGAAGTTGAGCATTTTGATCCCGGATTTCATTGACAATCCTCTCTAGAGCCATCTCTACTGAAATAAACAGTAGGAGAATAAGGAAACCTGAAAAGGAAAACATGTTATGATACAATGCATGATATGTGGATGCATGTTTTCAAGGATCTCTCGGGGTAAACAAAAAAAAATGTTAGAGGTCGAATTTTGATCAACATCTTTGATTGGAGAACTTTGTATCAGTGGATGTCTTTCCACGAGAATCAAGCTCACCATGTCAAGTGGGTCATAGCCCCCGATTCAAGTTGTTTCACTTGATCTTTGACGGCGTTTATTTAGAGGCAGATGAATCCTCTTGCCCTTTGGTAGACGTCTGGTTCAACGTGACCCTGCATCACAAAACCCTTGAGATCCTTGAAATGGTTATTGAAAATGCTATGGTATGATGTTATGATGTTATGTACATGTATGCAAAAGTAAGCCAGTGTATATACAGGTAATCATATTCACACAAAGCAAAACAAGTCCTTAGGTTTAGGCTTGCATGGGGTTTGTAGGTAAGTACCCTCTTGAAGTTAGTTGGCTCAACCTGTCCTAAATAGAAATCGGGTTCTAAGGAGCTCAATATCACTGGATTATTTTCTGTGTTCATGGTTTCAGTTTAGCCACTTTACTGGCGACCGAAATATTCCAAGAAAATAATCCTCCATGAGTGTAGTATCGAGTATCTACCAACTTCGGACTGCACCAACATCGGTCATCTCACTACCCCTAAAAAGGCCAAGATGGTCAAGTAAGGTTCTAAGAGTTCGTTAGTGCTTCATGACATCACTCAGCGGCCCCGTATTCTCTTTGGTTAACTCAAAGGCTACCAATACCCACAAATATGTCACACTAACGTAGCTACTGCTTCAACCATGTCGGTATACCCCGCACAGTTCCCTCACAGTTTATTGCTACTTACCTAAAAGGTGTCCCTAAATACGGGTGTAGGATTTAAAACAAACCCAAACAAGGAACCCAAAAAGTAAAGCAATCAAAGCAATCAAGGTAAGCATGTAAAGGTGATCTAAAACCCTATGGTAACCCCATTTTTAGAAGTATCCCCAGCAGAGTCGCCAGTTCTGTGATACGGTGGGAGAACTGACTTGGGATTTTGCGTTTGTTTTCGCAATTGTTCGGTTTAGCAAGAGTCGCCACCGACTTTTTATTTTATCCAAAGGAAAGGTCAAAAAGCTTAGGAAAGACCTTTGAGATGTTTTCTTGGGTTCGGGGGGTAGATTATGAAAAGGGAAGGTGCTAGCACCCTTTTCATCCATGGTTATCCATGGGCTCTTAGTTACTTGTTTTAGATCACTTTCCTTTGCTTTTCAATTGTTTGAAATGGTGCTTTGTGTGTGTGGTTTTGAAAATGTTTTGAAAAAGATGCCTTGTCTAGGCAACCTTTGTAATGATTCTTGTTTGAATATATACAAAGGTGTGTGTCTTTTTGAAAAGATAATTCAATATTTTGAAAGTTGTTTTGAAATTGTTTTGAAGTTGTGTTGTGAAGTGTGTTTGAAAATGGCAAGGATGTTTTGCAAGATTTTTGATCAAGTAACTAAGAGTTATCTACCCTATTTTACTCAAGTATCTTTCTTATGTTTTTAACCCTTTTAACAGTGTTGTTTCACCATTGTGTTTGATGAACAACCTTGCGTTAGGATGTTAAACGGGACAGGCGCGGGTCATCGTATACAATCATTGAAGGCAACTTGTGAGACGCTCTAGCAATTTTCAAGGGATGAGATCGTTTTATCGAAGGCAACATCGAGGGTGATCGAGGGACTACGATCTTTGTTTATCAAAGGGACATTTTCTAGAGTGTCTCGTACTCGAGGGACATGATTGCATTTTCCGAGGCAACAAGCGAGGTTACCCTAGAGGTGCAAGTGTGAATGGTGTATTGATTTTCATGCATTTATCTTGTATTAGGTTATCTAGCGATTGATTCTGAATCTTCACATACAAGCCCTAATTACTATACAGTATATGGAAAGCGATAAATTGCAGGAATTTAAAGTCTAAGTTATTACAAATAAGTATCCGGAGATGGGGGTACAAATGTTTACAAATGGGGATGAGTCTTATCAGAATAGTAATGTCCAAATATATATTACAACCAAATCGAATTTGTCTCATTCTCATTGTAAAATTATAACAAGGTATAAGATAATGAAAATCAAAGAGATATGAGATGTGTATATTTATTTACCAATGATCAAAATAAAAATATTAGCCTTGTGAAAATTAAGTACTTATTATTATTTTTGTATTTTTGTTAATTATATAAACAAATATTTTTAAAGAAAGGAGAAATTATTTAAGTTAATGCTTAAGATAATTCTTGTATTTTATTAATTCAAAAAAGTTAAAAAAAACAAAATTGCTCAAATTAAGCTAACTAACTATTCTTTTTTTGTATTTTTATTATGTTAAAACGATATTAATAAAGGGAAATAAAATTAGTTTAAAAAAGAAAATAAAACAAAAATTTAATTAGTGTTTAATACCTACAAGAAAGAAAGTGATTTTTTAAGAAAATATTAGTCTTAAAAATGATGGGCCTAGAGTAATTGTGGCCCATAGAATAGAGAATTAAGAAAACCATAAATGAAGGAAAAGGGGGGGTACGCGCTAGGAAAGTGTTGGGATTTAGGACGAATTGGGGCGAACTGGCCCATGTTATGTTGTTCAATTTTTTAGGGTTAATAAGTTTTAGGGTTAATCAGTTTTAGGGTTTGCAGTTTGTAAACGGCACCGCTCCTCTCGTCTTCGTCCTCTTCGTTTCTCTCAAACCCCAAGAGCAACTGATATCTTCTCTCCTCACCTTAGGCTACCAGAATGTTACCTCCATCCTCCCCTCTCCGTGACTATACAAGGCGGTGATTTGAAAGGGTACGCGTTTTCTTTACAGTTTGCATGTTTAATCTTTATATGTTTTATTGTTTGCAAAGTTTATTTTTTGGTGTTTCGTTGTGAGATGTAGGAAAAGTTTGAGAGAAGAGACTATACCTTTGGCGTTTTGTTCTATAATACGATGGAGGGAAAGGGCTAGGACTGGTGGCGCTCTCAGGTGGCCAAGGCGGAGGGAGGATGATGACAAGAGCGTTGCTTTCTGGTATTTTGTATCTTTAGCTTCTTTTTGAATGTTTAGTGATGATATTACTCTGAAAACTAAGCTTCTGGAATATTTTTGCTTCCAAGATTCTTCCTCTTTCTATTTGCTGAATATCTTTGATGATGATGAATTTGTATTCTGAAAACCCTATATCGTTTTGCTTTTTAATCTTCTCTTCTTTGCTCTGAATGCTGACTTTGTTTTTATTGTCTTGAGTTGATGATGAGTACTTCTGAAATGTTGTTCTGATTTGATGTTGAATATATTCTACTGATTATGTTGATGACGTATTTTTCTGAGACTATGTTGTTTGGATTTTCATTGATGTTTGATGATGGTGAAACTGAAAACGCTTGCTTTGTTCTTCTTCTTCTTTTGGGTATCCTGTTTACTTGATGATGGTGAAATTGGACTGTGTTTGTAGCTTAGGAAGTTTTTTGGCCTTGAGTTGCAATTCTTTGGCCTTTGAAACAGGTCTGTAAGTTTGTGAGTTTGTTTGGCCTTTATGCAGGCTTGTTATGTTTTGGCCTGGACTGTATGTTCATTGTGTTTGTAAGGCAGGCTTTGTTATTAGCTTGCTTTCTGAGTTTGAGTAGGCTTGCAAGTTTTTTTGGTAAGTTTCTGGCAGGCTTGTTATTGTTTGAACAGGTTCTTTGTTTTTTTGGATTTGTTTGAGTTGCAGGTTTGAGTTGGTTATGCAGGCTTGTGAGTTCTGGTGTTTTTGTAAGGCAGGTTACCGGTTTCAAAATTTTGGCTTGCACTCTTTTGTTTTGTAAGGCCAGGCCTGGGTGTTGGGCTTGCTTCTTTTTGTTGGAAGCAGGTTTTATCCTTTTGTTGAGCTTGCTTGTTTTTGTGTTTGGAGTTTGATATCTGTTTTGTAATGCAGGGCTATGCAGTTTAATAGCCTTTTCTTGTTACTGCACTTTGAAGGTTTATGCAATTTTCTGCTTTGATAGCAGGTTTTTTGGTTGAGCTTCTGTGGGCTCCCCTGGGCTGCTATACAATCTTGCTTTTTTTTTTATCTTTTAAGCCTACCAAAACTGCAAACCTCCCACTTCACTCTCTTTCTCTCTCCATAAAATCACCTTTTGCTTAATATATTTTTAATCTGAAAAGCTTGTTTTGGCTAGAATATGATGAGAAGTTTTGACAAGCCTGCTTGCTTGTATCTTGGTTTATCTCTGCATTGTACTTTCTTCCAGATTTCCTGCATTGTATGCTTTTTTATAGCTTGTGTACTTGGTTTGACAGTTTTGCAACTTAGTTTGCTTTTGTGCAACTTAGTTTGCTTTTGGTTGACTAATGCAGTTTGTTGTTCAGTTTGCTTTGCCTTGCTGCCTTGTATATTTAATTGATTGTATGCTTGCAAAATCTTTCCTCTTTGTGAACCAAGAAGAGAAATCTTCTTGTGATTTGCAAAGAGGACAAGTAAAACATGATGAACCCAAAAACAATCTGATTCCGGCCAACAAGCTTTAATGATGACTTTATATTTATCTACTTGAAAATGCTTTTCAATTTATCTGCACTGATTTCTTTTTCTTCTTTCCTTTGCAGGTAATTATCAGTTGAATAATGGAAGAAGCAATAGAAGATCAAAGATTTCAAGATATTTAGATTTATTTTCTTTTCATTTATTGTAACAAATATTATTGTAAACACTGTAAATTATAAATTTACAATATTCGAATAACATTTGTAATAATATTTGAAATAAATAAATAAAAAGTCTTTGTCAAATAAGAATTTTCTACTGTCAAATATTTCATTCTTTCTTTTGCACTGTCTATTTAATTATTTAAATCTCTTGAATTAAAATAACTGGAAATGTATCCCAATAACTTTAATCCAGATGAAATAAATAATCAACAAACTTTGTCGTCTCGCAATCTCGCATTAATCACAATACGCCTGACACTCCAATTAATCATATGCTTTGTATAGTTAAACAAACCAGCATTCCACACACCTTTCACTTCACTGATCAAACCAATGCCTCAAAGTTTCAATCAAAGCCTCAGCTCCTATCCCAGATATTTAGGTCTTGAGAAACAACCGGTGATCTGGAACAAGCGTAAAAATAATGTAACAGCCAATTGAATTATTGTGGATTCAAATTCTTCTGAGAAGTACGAGCGAAAACCCTAATTCCATATTTATCGTAAAAGAAAAGTCTGTTTGATCAATTCAAAATCATTGGAAACCCTAATTCTCGATTGACTCATAAAGAAAAGTCTGTTTGACCGATTCTTTAGTCAATCTGAAAAATCAGGGAAAACCCCGAAGTTATGATTTCTTGTGAAAAAGGGAGGGTAAATTTTGGGGTACAACAGTATCAAAAGGGAATGTTCAAGCTTTGTAGAAACAAATTCAAGATGAATCAAGTATGCAAGATAGCACCAAAATTTCATTGTATAAATTTACAAGTGAATTGGAATTCATTGTTTAAAATTACAAGGGAATTGATATACAGTTTACAAGTTTCTAAATCTTAAAACTCAAATCACAAGTTCACAATGTTACAAATTCTTAACAATGCACTAAAACTACAAAGGAGTTTTCTTCATCATCAAGCTTTCTTCAAGTGCTTCAAGTCACTCTTCGTCAATTCTCCCTATCATCCAATGGGCCCGTACATGTAAACAAAAGAAGAGCATTAGTTAGCAAAATTCATGTTGGAATAAGATTGGAAAATTTCAAAGAAATCTCTATATTTTCATCATTAGGGATTGGTAAAAAGAATCAGAAATAAGGGGACAATGTTTTGTCAGTGTTTGGTCCATTGCAAATCACAATTTTCAATTGGTTCACAGAGGACAAAATGAGGAGAAATGCAACTCAAAATCAATAAGTTCATCATGGTTTCAAATTCTGCAAAAGTAGTTTACATCACAATGAAAAAAGCACAATCACAAAAAGCCAAAATGTTGTCAAAAAATGGATTGCAGCCCTCCATAGGCTGTCCATAAGAGGCCAAAATCTGTCAAAATAGCTGCAAACATACAGCCCAAAATTGCACATAAATAGGCTAAGTCAAAACTGCAACAAAAAGAGGAAAGGCAGCATAACACAAATGTTCAAACCCAATTGCTTTTCCCCCAAAAAAGTTTTGTTTTTCAGATGAAGAATATAGCATCTAACAAGGCCATTCGGAGGAGAGAAAACAGTTTTTCATTATTCCAAAAAAACCAACAGTAAGCATACGAAAAACACAGAGAAAAACCAAAGATCAAAAGAGCATACAACAACATAACAAAGCATACCAAAACCCCAAAATATCATCATCATTTTTTTAAAGACCACCCTTCAGAAAGGAAGAGAATACAGAAAAAAGGATAGAAATCAACTTCCCTGTCAAGCAAAAGCCAGCAACAAGGTAAGTTTTCATCACTCCTTTGCATTTATCGTGAAACCTTTCATCTGCATATTTTCTATTTTTTTGTTAAATAGTCAGATAAAGAAGAAAACGAAAAAATCCAAAAACCAGAACAGAACAAATCAAGGAAACAAACAAATCTGGAAAAAAAACAGTAAAAACCAGTAATAGAACTGACAAACCATCTCAAACCATCAGCATCCAAAGACCAAAAAAATATAGCAATCAAGAAAGCCACTCGCCAATCCGTCACCGTCACAAATCATCACCAACCCACAATCAAAAACCCAGTACGCTAGCCACTCGCAAATCCGTCGACGGCGAAAACCCAGGAAAACTCATTTTTTTTCCGAAAAGAACACCTCTCAGTACCATCTAGTAGCGGATTTAAATCGGGACATCATGCATGTTAAGTTTTGGTACAAAGATTTTGGTTCTGTACCGGATCTCGAAGCAAAGCTGAGTTTGAGAAAATGGAGAACAGAGGGAGTACATTTACAGCGAGGAGAAGAAGAGACGGACGCGTTTTTGATGGTGATGGCGGATAAGCGGAGGAGAGAAGATGAACAGGATTTAGGAGAAGGCATTAGATGCAGTTTTCCTTTCTTTTTTTATTTTTTTCTCGTTTTATCAGATATGGGGAAACATGTTTAAGTGTTTGTTGAAAAATCAAAAGATTTTTACTATTCCCAAGCTGGCGGCGCTCTTCGTGTGCCACATCAGGTTTGTTTTTTCTTTCCTCAATTGCTTCCCAGCTGGGTCAGGCCCCGTGGGCCTTTTGGCCCAATCATGCCACCGCGTTCTCTTTATTTACCATTTAAGCTGTTTTAATTATGAATAAGTAGTGTAGTTTAGTTGGCAAAGTGCATTCTTGATAACCCAAATGGCCTGAGTTCGATTCCTCCCGTGGGCATTTTTTTATTTTTGCTTAATTCTTTCAACCTTATCCTCTCTAATTTTTTATTTATACTTAGTTTTAACAAAACAATTCAATTAAACTTAAAACATACATTCTCTTTTTTTTTATATAATTAATTTAATTTAGACTTTGTGATTAATTTTTATCAATTTCTTTTTTCTTTCTTAAATAAACTTTGTTTTAGATAAAATTATTAATTAACTTAAATAATAAAAAAATACAAAAATAATACATACGATTTAATTTCTTTTAGTCAATCATTTTATTTTTAGATTAGGTTTTACTTTCTTCTTTTCGAATTGTTTTTTTCACAAACAAAATACCAAGAATTTATTTCCATATTTTGTTGATTAATACTATTTCATAAGATTGTTGTAGTTTTAATTAATTGTCCGATTCAATTTGGTTGTATTGTTTGCTATTTGGATATTTCAATCGCATTTGACTTATTCCCATTTGTAAAAATTGTACCCCCATTCCTGAACATTTTGTAATAGCGTAGAATTTCAATTTCCGCAATTTACTGTTTTCCTTATACTGTATAGTAATTAGCCGTGTATGGCAGGACATAAAATCAACCGCTAGATAACCCTAATCAAAGAACAAAATAACTTGAAACAAACACACTTTTTCACACGCGCACCTCTAGGGTAACCTCGGTCGTTGCCTCGGAAATACAGTCATGTCCCTCGAATATGGGATGCCTTAGCAATGACCCTTCGATAAAAAAGATCGTAGTCCCTCGATGTTGCCTTCGATAAAACGATCTCGTCCCTTACGAAAATTGCTAAAGCGTCTCATAAGTTGCCTTCGATGACTGTAAAATTGACCCGCGCCTGTCCCTTCATATCCAACGATGGAGCTTCTTACCAAATTAATGGTAAGATAGCAACATTAAAAGGAGGAAGAAAAGAACAATTGAAAACCTTTCGAGTAGGTAGATTCGCTCCTAATTACTCGTTTGCTCACGACAAAAACATTTTTACACCTACACTTTCATTTCAAAACATTTTCAAAAGACAAAACATTTTGTATACGTTCTTATAGAGAGGAGAACTATTACAAAACCTCTTTTAAAACCACTTTCGAAAACACATTCCACAAACACATCTTTGAACTATCTTTCAAAATAAAACTTTGTACGCGTTCTTATAGAAACGAGAACTATTACAAAGAGATTTTTCAAAACACTTTCAAAGCCCGCACCACAAGCACACTGTCAAATAAAAGCAAGTGATCTAAACGAGTAACTAAGAGCCCATGGAAAAGCATGGATGAAAAGGGTGCTAATACCTTCCCTTTTCATAATCTACCCCCCGAACTCAAGAAAACATCTCGAAAGGTCTTTCCTGTGCTTTTTCACCTTTCCTTATTGGATAAAAGAAAAGTCAGTGGCGACTCTTGCTATCTGCACAAATGTGATCGAAATGAAAAACACTCAAGTCAGTTCTCCCACTGTATCACAGAACTGGCGACTCTGCTGGGGACATTTAAAAAAGTGGGGTTACCTTAGGGTTAGATCACCTTTACTCGCTTTCATTATTTGATTTGTGTGTATTATATTTAGTTCTTTGTATTGGGATTGCTTTGATCCTCCACCCGGATCTGGGACACCTTTTTAGGTAAATAGCAATAGATTGTGGAGACTGTACGGCGTAGACCGATATGGTTGAAATAATGGCTATGTTAGTGTGACGCATTTGTGAGTACCGGTATCCCTCGTGGTAAATCGAGGAGAATACGAGCCCGCTGAGTGGCGTCATGAAGCACTAATTGACCTTAGAACCCTAATTGAATAAACTTGGCCATTAGGACGTAGTGAGGTAGCCGGTTTCGGTGTAAAGCTGAAAATTGGTTGATACTCGATACTACACTCATTGAGGCTAGACTTTCGGGATATCTCGGCCGCAAGAAAAGATTTTTGTGCTGAGACAATGCCTAAGAGAAAGGTCGGTGATATTGAGATCCTTTAGAACCCGATCATTATTTCTAGGACAGGTTGAGCCAACTAGACTTCAAGAGGGTACTTACCTACAAAACTCATGCAAGCCTAAAACATATGGTTTTGTTTGCTGTGTGTATATGTTTACTTGTACATTGACATCATAAACATCATCAACGTCATATGCATGCTCACTAACCATTTCAAGGATTTAGAAATTTATCTTTGTTTTTGTTTTGTAGGACATGAATTCTCTCCGAAGAAACACCATCCGAATCAACTTCGTAAAAGCACATCCTCAACTTCAAGAGCTAGCCTCAAGAGTGCCCGGGGATTCTTATTTTACCAAGAAGTATGGTCGACTCCTCAGTTTGGCTATATCCAACTTCCAAGAAGAGATGATGTGTGTACTATTCCAATTCTTTGATCCCATACATCATTGTTTCACTTTTCCAGACTATCAGTTGGTACCTACACTAGAAGAGTTCTCTCTACTCTTAGGGGTGCCCGTTCTTAATCAGATACTGTTCACCGGTCTAGAAGGGATTCCAAAACCTGAAGTCTTCTCCGAAGCTTTACATGTGAAGAGAGCCGACGTCATAGCCAATTGGGAGACGAGAAGTTGGGTTAAAGGTTTTTTAGATAAGTTTCTATTGGAAAAAGCTCGTTCATTCTGGGATGACATGGATTTCCAAGCTTTTGAAGACGTGCTAGCTCTCCTCATTTATGGTTTGGTTCTGTTTCCCAATTCGGACCAATTCATAGACGTTAATGCCATCAAAGTCTTTCTCTCTCGCAATCCTATACCTACCTTATTAGGAGACATCTTGCATTGCCTTCATACCCGCACCATGAAGAAAAGAGGTACCCTTTTGTGTTGTATCCCCCTACTCGCTAAGTGGTTCACTTCACACCTTCCTCAGTCAGCATTGAAGAACGAGCAAAGATTGACTTGGTCTCAAAGGATGATGTCTCTCACCCACTCTGATATCCGTTGGTGCTCGAGATCCTTGGAAGATATTTCTATCATTGACCGCTGTGGGGAGTTCCCCAATGTACCTCTGCTAGGTATTAGGGGAGGTATCACATACAACCCGTGTTTAGCTCTTCGGCAGTTTGGGTATGCCCGAAGGGACGACCCTTATGAGATGCTCATCCAGGGTTTGGTGTTCGACTACGACAAAGAAGACCAAGGTTACCGCCAGAGGTTTACACGTGCTTGGGGAATGGTGAACAAGGTGGACAGTAGGACTTTGGGACGTAAAAACTCTATCCCTCTCGAGCCTTACCTTAAGTGGGTACGAGCTTGTACCCAAAATCTCTTGATGCCTTACCCTTCCATCCTTCCTGTCATTATTGAGCCTGTTATTGAAGGAGACATCCCATACACCGTTCTTCATCCTGACATGCCTACCTCTCTCGAAGACATGCAGAAAGCTTGGGTTCAGTTGAAGGAAGAACGAGACACCTTTGAAACCCAGTACTACGCCAATGAGAAGAAGGTTTTGGAGCTCACCAAACTGCTTCATGAAGAGAAAAACCTGAATACCTACATTGCTCTAAAGAGGATGCGTTCGGTCTTTTTGTCTTAGGAGTTTTGCTGTACTTTGTTTTTTTCCTTGTAAGCCTAAGGAGGCATGATGTATTCAAACTTGGTTTTATTTAATATGACGTGTGTTCTTTTTTGGTTTGAACATATTTAAATCTCTAAATTTCCTTGAAATCATTTGCATATTGCATCTTCATTCATCATAACATCATACAGGTTTCTCATAACAGGTCGCCTTATCCTTCTACTGTTTATTTCAGTGAGATAGACGTTGAACAGACTGTGAAAGATCTTTAGGTGCAGAATGCCCAGTTTCAACAAATGCTCATGGCCCTAACAAAAGGACAAGAGGAGTTTAAGACTCTGCTGGCCAAAGAGAAGAAGAAGAAAACGAAGAAACCAACTGGAGTTGTGATCATGGGAAGAAGGTTTAAAGGGCAGACCAGGCGAACTTTAGACTTTGCAACATCATCGGGTGAAGGAGATAATCAAGGAGCCGAGACCCAGGAAGTGAACGACGACCCAGTATCCGAAGGAGAGGAAGAGCCTGATTACTCTAAGGAACAATATCCTCCTGCTGATGATAAATACAAACAGCTAGAGGATCGTTTGAATGCCATGGAGATTCAGAGGGTACCTGGTTTGGACTTTGAAGAGTTAGGACTCATCTCGTGGGTTGTCATCCCACAAAAATTCAAGGTCCCAACTTTCGCCAAGTACGATGGTGACTCTTGCCTGAAACTACATCTGAGGTCATGTGTCAGAAAGATTCAACCCCACACGGCTGACAAGAATTTGTGGGTGCATTTCTTCCAGGAGAGCTTATCGGGGACTCAGTTGGATTGGTTCTACCAATTAGAAGGGTCTAATGTTCGCAACTGGGAAGAGTTGGCTGCCGCTTTCTACAAACAATATCAGTATAATGTTGATTTGGCTCCGACTAGGACACAGTTACAAAGCATGTCTATGGGAACAGATGAGGGTTTCAAAACCTATGCTCAAAAATGGAGGGATCTCGCAGGCGGGGTCCAGCCCCCTTTATCCGATAGAGAATTAGTGGATATGTTCTTAGGCACCTTGTCAGGACCAATTTTCAATCACCTGATTGGGAGTTCTTCATCTGGGTTTACCGAATTAATCATGACTGGTGAGCGGGTCGAAGCTGGTATAAAAAGTGGCAAAATTCAAAGAGATGCATCCTCAAGTATGGTGAAGAAACCTTTTGTTGGAAAGAAGGAGGTCAGTGCTGCATATGACGATAGGAATCAAAACAAAACCGACCGTCATCCGGCAGTAGGGGCTGTCATGATTTCTAATCCTGCGCCAAATCAACAACGAAATTATCAGCGCAAACTAGAAGCGCCCATGAGATGATTTACCCGGATTAACATGACCATGTCTCAGGTTTTGCCACACCTTCTCAAGACCAATCTGGAAACTTTAAATGAAGCTCCCAAGAATCCCAATACTGCTTCTCCTCGCTACAACCCGAACACCCGATGTGCCTATCATTCTGAAAGCCCGGGGCACGATACCAATGCCTGCTGGGCCTTAAAGAATAAGGTGCAAGACCTTATCGATGCGAAAGAGATTGAATTTGAGTCCCCAGAAACGCCTAATGTGATAACGGCACCAATGCCCAGACATGGCCAAGGTATCAACGCCATTGATGATGATCGTTTTGTTTCCTCTGCGAATGACTTGGTTACTCCTCTGTTGACCATTAAAAAAAATCTACTACAAGCCGGCCTATTCCCAGGTTGTGATGAAAATTGCAACCTATGAAAATCTCTACCGAACGGTTGTTTGTTACTAAAGATAGGCGTCCAGCGCCTGATGACCAGTAAAGAAATCCTATTTGAAAAGTTACCTATTATCAAAAGCTCTTATCAAGATGTTTCGATAATCACCATTTCTGACAATCCTCCCAGGGTCTCCACCAAAAGACCCGTCAGGATTACATCCGCTCCTAGATCTGCACCCTTAATCATCACTATGCCAAGACCAATACCATACTCCTCGGATAAATCTGTTCCCTGGAGTTATGAGGCTGACATTTATTACTATGGCGTCAAGCAAGATCAGTTGGCTGTCAAGAATGAAGTTGTGAGAGATATTGATCCTGATGTCGGTAACATCACTGCGACCAGCAAAATAACAAGAAGCGGAAGAGTCTTCTCACCTGAGATTTCTCCAAAGACCGTTGCTACTCCTGTGATCATTACTACTGCCACTCCTACCGACACCCCAATGATACTCCTACTGTTATCCCTACCGTCGATACAAGGGGCAAAAAGGCCTTGGTTGAGCCTGCCCAAGCAAGAGAACATCCCGAGGTCATCCTTAAAGCTTCTAGAAAAGAACTAGAATAAATCCTAAAGATAATTAAGAAAAGTGACTACTACATTGTAGAACAATTGGGGCAGACCCCCTCGAAGATATCATTGTTGTCCTTACTTTTGTATTCTGAAACTCACGCCAAAGCCTTGGTAAAATTTCTTAAGACCGCTCACGTGCCCCAAGAGACCTCCATCGACCAATTTGAAAACTGTGTGGCCAGCCTAACTGCTGATAATGGATTGGGCTTTTCCGATGCTGATTTAACCTCTAAGGGAAGGAAGCACAATGATGCCTTACATATTTCCATTGAATGCAGGGGCACCACACTTGCCCATGTTTTGGTGGAACCCGGTTCATCATTGAATGTCTTACCCAAAAATGCTCTTGACCGACTGGATTGTGAGAGGCTCATCTTGAAACCTAGAAACATCATAGTGAGGGCCTTTGATGGTTCTAAGAGGATAGTGCACAGAGAAGTTAGTATCCCCATAAAAATTGGGACTCAGACTTTTGACTCAATTTTCTATGTGATGGACATCCGACCTTCGTACTCTTGTCTGTTGGGTCGACCTTGGATCCATGGTGCTGGTGTCGTCACTTCCACCCTGCACCAAATGCTAAAATACCGATCAGAGGAAAGATTGTCACAATTCACGGAGAAGAGGAATACATGGTTAGCCATTTGAACTCTTTCAGGTATGTTGAAATGGATGGTGAATTCATAGAGACTCCCTGTCAGAGCTTTGAGGAAGTTCCAGCAACGGTCGCATCAACCAAGTCTACTCCAAAGGTCCCGAAGATTACCAGACCTCCACTAAAGATGGCCTCGTCGAAAGATGCTCGAGCAGTATTTGAAGAGGGAGGATGTACTATCTGGGGTCAGCTTCCGGATATTCCTTACAAGTCCGACAAATTTGGGTTGGGGTTCACTTCAGAGGCACAAAAAGCTATTCGACGTTCTCGCGCAGGGGGACCACCTCTGCGAATCAGCAATCAAGGAGTCAATGCAATAGAAGATAGTGATGGCAGCTGTGACATGGACGAATGGATTTTTCCAACCACCGGCGGAGGGCTCAACAATTGGGAGGCCAAGGATTTCATTCCTATTAATTTTATTCAAGAGTAATTGTCTTTTAATATTTTTAGGCTTGTAATATTTAAACAATTCAGATTTTTTAAAACCTTGTGTCTTACCCGAGGCACAATGGTCCATTTGTGAGGGTTGTCACTTCATTCTCATATGTCATTAATGAATCATGGACGTTTTTGCATCAAATTTTGTTTTCTTCGTCTTTTCTTTCTTAAATTTTATTTCTTTCAAAGGTAGCTATGCTCTTACATACACTCACATATTAAAAATACAGATCTACATCCACTCAGGATCTCATGGGTAACAATTCTGCTATGGCCAATTGTGACTTTGAAAATCTGATCTACCAAGCCGATGACGAAGGTGAGAAAGATTATGAAGTGCCAGGAGAGTTGGCCAGGTTGTTGCAACAGGAAGAAAGGACCATTCAGCCGCATGAAGAGCCGGTCGAAACAATTAACTTGGGAACTGAGGAAGATAAGAAAGAGGTAAAGGTGGGTGCCAACTTGAAACCTAATGTCAAGGAGCACCTGATTCAGTTATTGCACGGCCATGTTGAGATTTTTGCCTGGTCATACGAAGACATGTCGGGACTTGATGTAGACATTGTGGTACATCATCTGCCTACAAAGGAAGATTGTCCCTCAGTAAAGCAAAAGGTTCGCTGCATGAGGCCCGATATGTCTGAAAAGATCAAAGCAGAAGTCATGAAACAATTCAATGCTGGATTTTTAGCTGTCACCTCTTATCCCCAATGGGTGGCCAATATTTTTCCTGTACCCAAGAAAGACGGTAAAGTGCGGATGTGTGTGGACTACAAAGACTTAAATAGGGAGAGCCCCAAAGATGATTTCTCACTCCCCCACATCGATATCTTAATTGACAATACGGCTCAACACAAAGTGTTTTCCTTCATGGACGGCTTCTCGGGCTACAACCAAATCAAAATGGCGCCTGAGGATATGGAGAAAACGACCTTTGTTACACAGTGGGGCACTTTCTGCTATAAAGTCATGCCATTCGGACTGAAGAATGCTGGGGCAACCTATCAACGCGCCATGGTAGCCTTATTTCATAACATGATACATCATGAGATAGAAGTCTACGTAGAAGATATGATAGCCAGATCACAGACGGAAGAAGATCACCTTGATCACCTACAGAAACTGTTTGAGAGGTTGAAGAAGTACAAGTTGAGATTGAATCCAAACAAGTGCATGTTCGGAGTACAGTCTGGTAAACTTTTAGGATTTATCGTCAGCAACAAGGGTATCGAAGTTGATCCTGCCAAGGTTAAAGCGATACAAGAAATGTCGTCTCCTCGTACTGAGAAAGAAGTCAGAGGATTCTTGGGATGTCTGAATTACATAGCCAGGTTTATTTCTCACCTGACAGCTACTTGTGAGCCAATCTTCAAACTCTCGAAGAAAGATCAAGTAGTCAGATGGAACAACGAATGCCATGTTTCTTTTGACAAAATCAAAGAATATCTGCAAGAACCTCCTGTGTTGTTGCCACCTGTCGAGGGAAGGCCATTGATCTTATATCTAACTGTTTTAGAAAACACAATGGGGTGTGTGATGGGGCAGCATGACGAGTCTGGCCGAAAAGAGCATGTTATTTATTACTTGAGCAAAAAGTTTACCGATTGTGAAACAAGATATTCACTGCTCGAGAAAACTTGCTGCGCTCTGGCATGGGCTGCTCGCCGGCTGAGAGAGTATATACTGACCCACACTACTTTGTTGATATCTAAAATGGATCCGATAAAGTACATCTTTGAGAAGCCCTCTCTTTCTAGGAGAATAGCGAGATGGCAGATGATCCTGACAGAATATGACATACAATATACTACCCAGAAAGCTATAAAGGGCAGTGTATTGGCTGATCATCTTGCTCACCAAGCTGTAGAAGACTATCAGTCTATGAAGTTTGAATTCCCGGATGAAGACATCATGATGTTAGACAACTGTGAGGAAATCAGGCCATATGACGGACCTAAACAAGGATCCCGATGGACCCTGTTCTTTGATGGGGCATCCGACGCACTTGGAAATGGTATCAGTGCCGTACTCATATCTCCAGAAGGATGTCATACTCCCTTCACTGCCAGACTGTGCTTCAACTATACAAACAATATGGCTGAATATGAAGCGTGCATCTTCAGTCTCAAAGCTGCTATAGACTTGGGGACCAAACACTTGGATGTATTTGGAGATTCAACCTTGGTCATCAGTCAAGTCAAAGGGGAATGGGACACCAAGCACCCCAACATTATCTCTTATAAAGAACATGTGTTGACATTGTTTCCGCATTTCGAGAAGATTACCTTCGAGCATTTCTCGCGAGAAGAAAATCAGCTAGCAAACGCATTATCTACAATGTCATCTATGTTTAAACTTAATTGGGATAACGAGGCTCCTCAAATCACCATTGAGCGGATGGATGAACCAACCTACTGTCACGAGATTAATACTGAAGAGGTAGTGGACCAACCTTGGTTTCATGAAGTCAAGAGGTATCTCGAGTCTCAGGAATATCCAGAAGGAGCTTCGATGAATGACAAGAAGTTCCTAAGAAGGTTCTCGGCTAAATTCTTCCTTAGTAACGACATTTTGTACAAATGCAGTCATGACTCTGTATTGCTTCGGTGCATAGACAAGGTTGAGGCTGAAAGGATCATGGGGGAATTACACGAAGGCACTTTTGGTACTCATTCCAGTGGGCATACAATGGCAAAGAAAATCCTATGGGCAGGCTATTATTGGTCTACCATGGAGGCAGATTGCCACCAATACTCTCGGACTTGTCATAAGTGTCAAATTTATGCGGAAAAAGTGCACGTACCTCCGGTTCCTCTGAACATCTTGACGGCTCCTTGGCCCTTTGCTATGTGGGGAATCGATATGATTGGGGAAATCAAGCCAACGGCCTCCAATGGATACCGCTTCATCTTAGTGGCCATCGACTATTTTACAAAGTGGGTTGAGGCAGCTTCTTTTGCTTCCGTTACTAAGAATATGGTCGCTCGGTTCATCAAACCGAATCTCATCTGTCGGTATGGCATCCTAGAGAGAATCCTCACTGATAATGGTACGAATCTAAACAACATTATGATCACCGCCTTGTGCAAGCAATTCAAGATTCATCATCACAATTCTTCCCCTTACCAGCCAAAGATGAATGATGCTATAGAAGCTGCTAACAAAAACATTAAGAAGATCATACAGAAAATGACAGTCACATACAAAGACTGGCATGAGATGCTACCATTCGCTCTCCACGGGTATCGTACTACAACTCGCACATCAACTGGGGCAACACCTTTTTCTCTCGTGTACGACATGGAAGCTGTCTTGCCCATTGTGGTCCAGGTCCCCTCTCTAAGAATCATGAAGGATGCTGGTTTGAATGAAGAAGATTGGATCCAGACTTGGTTTGACCAACTAAACTTGATTGATGAGAAGAGGCTTACAGCTATCCGTCATGGTCATATGTACCAAAAACGCATGATCAAAGCTTTTAATAAAAAGGTCAAACGTCAGGTATATCGGGTCGGTGACTTGGTAATTAAGCGTATCATTTTGCCACAAGGTGATCCCAGGGGAAAATGGAC
Source organism: Vicia faba (assembly GCA_948472305.1). NCBI lineage: Eukaryota > Viridiplantae > Streptophyta > Magnoliopsida > Fabales > Fabaceae > Vicia > Vicia faba. The sequence continues at coordinate 1,186,230,566 of OX451739.1, read as the reverse complement.
CCCTACATATGAAGGGCCGTTTGTAATCAAAATCATTTTCTCTGGTGGAGCAATGATCTTGACTACTATGGATGGCGACGACCTCCCGCACCCTGTAAATACGGACATAGTTAAAAGATACTACGCATGATCAAAGACCCACTAGGTTGACTGGCCTAGGCAAAAATAAGGGCTTCCCGGCGAACCAAAAGGGTTCGGGCAAAAATAAGGGATGAAAATTAAAAAAAAAATCTGTACACCCGGCAAGTCAAAAACCCGAAAGGGCGGCTTAGGCAAAAAAGGGTATCCCGGTGGACTGAAAACCCGAGAGGGAGGTCTAGGAAAAAGTTAGGGATTGAAGACAATCTTCAGCGTCAACCAATCAACTCATTTGGCTCTAAATCAATCCAATCGACTTCGCCGAGGCGACAAGCTGACAAGACATTCAGAGACATGAAGACTATAGCAGAATGGGAACCCCATGGGATTATTTCACATAACTATCTTTTCTCTGTATCAATTTTCATTTTTTACGACGACATTCTCTCGCTAGAATGCTCGTCTCATTGTACAAAAAATACTTATTCAAGTTAATACAAATATATCCCTTTTTGAAAGTACAAAACCATATGTTTTTCTTTATTTCTATGTTTTATTTACAAAAAGAAACGGAAAGACAATTACTAATGACTTTAAGAAATATAATAATATCTGTAAGCCTATCCATAAAACCCCCGCAGGTACTTTCTCCAGCCAGAGCAAAAATTTCCAACCACCGATCCAGAGTGTCCCCAGTAAGTTGCCCAACTTCTCAGATTTCCCCAGCAGGATATCGCGAAGACTGCAAGCAATGTCTGGATTTTCCCTTCTACAACAGAGTTTACACTTGGAAACTCACCCATTAGTGCTTCAAAAGGGATTTATTTTCCCCGCTTCCAGCAACGCTACGATACAAACAATCTTCAAATTCCATACATTTGCATCCATACGTCATAACATTGACAACTCAAGTACATACAGTGCAATCTCATTTATTTTGAGAGGCAAACATCACACCATGCATCGCATACATCATAGCATTGCATATAATTAACTCTTCACCTTTTCACAGGAAAGAGCCATTGGACAATTATTATCAACAAACTTTCGGAAGACACAAATTTTCAACAAGTCAAATGCAGATCAGTTTCCAAGAAAAGGATGGTTCTTGCTGGTTCAGATAAATCTCTCAACGGTTTATTCTGATTCATCTCCAGATTATTTCACTGGTTCAGATAAATCTCTCAACGGTTTATTCTGATTCGTCTCCAGATGATTTTTACTGGTTCAGACAAATCTCTCAAGGGTTTATTCTGATTCGTTTCCAGATTTTCACTGGTTCAGATAAATCTCTCAATGGTTTATTCTGATTCGTTTCAAGATTTTCATTGGTTCAGATAAATCTCTCAACTGTTTATTCTGATTCGTCTCGAGATTATTTTACTGGTTCAGATAAATCTCTCAACGGTTTATTATGATTCGTCTCCAGATTATTTCACTGGTTCAGATAAATCTCTCAACGGTTTATTCTGATTCGTCTCCAGATTATTTCACTGGTTCAGATAAATCTCTCAACAGTTTATTCTTATTCGTCTCCAGATTATTTCACTGGTTCAGATAAATCTCTCAATGATTTATTATGATTTGTCTCCAGATTTTCTCACTAGTTCAGATAAATCTCTCAACGGTTTATTCTGATTCGTCTCTAGATTAATTCACTGGTTCAGATAAATCTCTCAATGATTTATTCTGATTCGTCTCCAGATTTTCTCACTAGTTCAGATAAATCTCTCAATGATTTATTCTGATTCGTCTTCAGATTTTCTCACTGGTTCAGATAAATCTCTCAACGATTTATTCTGATTCGTCTCCAGATTTTTACTAGTTCAGATAAATCTCTCAACGATTTATTCTGATTCGTCTCCAGATTTTCTCACTGGTTCAGATAAATCTCTCAACGATTTATCCTAATTCGTTTACAGATTTTTACTGTCTTAGATAAATCTCTCAAGGGTTTATTCTGATTAGTTCTCTGTTGAGATCGAGTTCAAACTTTACGTCAACAATCACCTTTGGATGGCATCTATAAGCCCATCTCTGACAATTCTCCTTTGTTTCTCCAAATGGCATCTTTAAGCCCATTTCCGTACACAATCAACCAACACGTCATCAAGTGCAAATTTCTGGGCACTCTAGTGTTCAATCACCTTCTACTTTCAAGCCACGAATGACAAACGCGTCGATCTCGCTTTTCAAGTTTAAGAAGATTGAACAGGGGCATCTGTTGTACCCCAAAATTTTCCCTCATATTTTTCATACAAGATACAATCCTAGGGTTTCTCGGATATTCAAGTTGGCTCAGAAATCGATCAGACAGATTCTCTTCCGAGGCAGTAAAATCAGCAATTAGGGTTTTGCATTTCTCAAAAGAAAATGAGTTTTCAAAGTTTCAAATGGTCTTTATGGTCCTTCATGTGTTATCAAAGATGTTTGTGCCAAGTTTCAAGCCTCGCATTGTGAGTTTGCTCAGTCAGTGGTTCAGACGACTGAAAATGACTCCATTAACCCAAAAGATGACCTTTGCGACATCAAGTTCAAGTGACTGTAACTTCTTCGTTATTCGATATTTTTGGGTGTTTCTTTTGCGTATGACTCTCCTTGACGTCATCTCTAATTTCTCTTCACAAGTCAAGATTTGATTATGTGCGAAAGATCATCAGAAAATTCAAATTCTTTAAAGGTCATTTTGCAAATTTCTCCTAATTACAAGAAACTCTTGCCCAATTTTCGAGGATCACAACTTCTTCAATTTTCAATATCATGAAGTGATTCTTTTTGCAAAGTATCACAAATAGCATTGTCTATGAGATTACTTCAACGATCAAAGTCAAAATGCGCTTGGAAGACCATGAAATTTGTTAAAATTTTGTAGGAATTTCTTGACTGTAGAATGTTATTTCTAGATGTTGATCATCACGTTGAGATAATTCATTGAAACAAGAGTTTGAGTTTGAAAGTCCATGAATAGTTTGTTGTTCGTACTTCAAATCATTCGCGTTTGGATGATAATGATTATTGGATCGAAATGGGATTTCTATCAAAATTCTTACAGGATATTCAAAAGGGTGTAGCACCAATTCCATTTCCAAATTTAAGACATCCATTTCAAGTTTGCAAGAATTCATGATTCAATTCTACAAGAAATTACAAAGCATTATTCAAGGCATGTTTCAAAGATTCAAGTATCTTTCTTTTCTCAAGAGGCATTTTAAAAGAAGAACCCAAATTATGCTTATGATTTAAATTGTATCAAAATGGAATGTTCAAGCTTTGTAGAAACAAATTCAAGACGAATCAAGTATGCAAGATTACACCAAAATTTCATTGTATAAATTTACAAGTGAATTGGAATTCATTGTTTAAAATTACAAGGGAATTGATATACACTTTACAAGTTTATAAATCTTAAAACTCAAATCACAAGTTCACAATGTTACAAATTCTTAACAATGGACTAAAACTACAAAGGAGTTTTCTTCATCATCAAGCTTTCTTCAAGTGCTTCAAGTCACTCTTCGTCAATTCTCCCTATCATCCAATGGGCCCGTACATGTAAACAAAAGAAGAGCATTAGTTAGAAAAATTCATGTTGGAATAAGATTGGAAAATTTCAAAGAAATCTCTATATTTTCATCATTAGGGATTGGTAAAAAGAATCAGAAATAAGGGGACAACGTTTCGTCCGTGTTTGGTCCATTGCAAATCACAATTTTCAATTGGTTCACAGAGGACCAAATGAGGAGAAATGCAACTCAAAATCAATAAGTTCATCAAGGTTTCAAATGCTGCAAAAGTAGTTTACATCACAATGAAAAAAGCACAATCACAAAAAGCCAAAATGTTGTCAAAAAATGGACTGCATTGCAGCCCTCCATAGGCTGTCCATAAGAGGCCAAAATCTGTCAAAATAGCTGCAAACATACAGCCCAAAATTGCACATAAATAGGCTAAGTCAAAACTGTAACAAAAAGAGGAAAGGCAACATAACACAAATGTTCAAACCCAAATGCTTTTTCCCCCAAAAATTTTTGTTTTTCAGATGAAGAATATAACATATAACAAGGCCATTCGGAGGAGAGAAAACAGTTTTTCATTATTCCAAAAAAACCAACAGTAAGCATACGAAAAACACAGAGAAAAACCAAAGATCAAAAGAGCATACAACAACATAACAAAGCATACCAAAACCCCAAAATATCATCATCATTTTCTTAAAGACCACCCTTCAGAAAGGAAGATAATACATAAAAAGGGATAGAAATCAACTTCCCTATCAAGAAAAATCCAACAACAAGGTAAGTTTTCATCACTCCTCTGCATTTATCATGAAACCTTTCATCTGCATATTTTCTGTTTTTTTGTTAAATAGTCAGATAAAGAAGAAAATGAAAAAATCCAAAAACCAGAACAAAACAAATCAAGAAAACCAATAAATCTGGAAAAAAAAAACAGTAAAAACCAGTAATAGAACTGACAAACCATCTCAAACCATCAGCATCCAAAGACCAGAAAAATATAGCAATCAAGAAAGCCACTCGCCAATCCGTCACCGTCACAAATCATCACCAACCCACAATCAAAAACCCAGTACGCTAGCCACTCGCAAATCCATCGGCGGTGAAATCCCAGGAAAACTCATTTTTTCCCGAAAAGAACACCTCTCAGTACCATCTAGTAGCGGATTTAAATCGGGACATCATGCATGTTAAGTTTTGGTACAAAGAGTTTGGTTCTGTACCGAATCTCAAAGCAAAGCTGAGTTTGAGAAAATGGAGAACAGAGGGAGTACATTTACAGCGAGGAGAAGAAGAGGCCGACGCATTTTTGATGGTGATGGCGGATAAGCGGAGGAGAGAAGATGAACAGGATTTAGGAGAAGGAATTAGATGCAGTTTTCCTTTCTTTTTTTATTTTTTTTCTCGTTTTATCAGATATAGGGAAACACATTTAAGTGTTTGTTGAAAAATCAAAAGATTTTTACTATTCCCAAGCTGGCGGCGCTCTTCGCGTGCCACATTAGGTTTTCTTTTTCTTTCCTCAATTGCTTCCCAGCCGAGTCAGGCCCCTTGGGCCTTTTGGCCCAATCATGCCACCGCATTCTCGTTATTTACCATTTAAGTTGTTTTAATTATGAATAAGTAGTGTAGTTTAGTTGGCAAAATGCATCCTTGATAACCCAAATGGCCTGAGTTCGATTCCTCCCGTGGGCATTTTTTTTGTTTTTGCTTAATTCTTTCAACCTTATCCTCTCTAATTTTTTATTTATACTTAGTTTTAACAAAATAATTCAATTAAACTTAAAACATACATTCTCTTTTTTTTTTATATAATTAATTTAATTTAGACTTTGTGAATAATTTTTATCAATTTCTTTTTTCTATCTTAAATAAACTTTGTTTTAGATAAAATTATTAAATAACTTAAATAATAAAAAATACAAAAATAATACATACGATTTAATTTCTTTTAGTCAATCATTTTATTTTTAGATTAGGTTTTACTTTCTTCTTTTCGAATTGTTTTTTTCACAAACAAAATTCCAAGAATTTATTTCCATATTTTGTTGATTAATACTATTTCATAAGATTGTTGTAGTTTTAATTAATTGTCCGATTCAATTTGGTTGTATTGTTTGCTATTTGGATCTTTCAATCGCATTTGACTCATCCCCATTTGTAAAAATTGTACCCCCATTCCCGAACATTTTGTAATAACATAGAATTTCAATTTCCGCAATTTACTGTTTTCCTTATACTGTATAATAATTAGGCGTGTATGGCAAGACATAAAATCAACCTCTATATAACCCTAATCAAAGAACAAAATAACTTGAAACAAACACACTTTTTCACATGCGCACCTCTAGGGTAACCTCGCTCGTTGCCTCGGAAATACAGTCATGTCCCTCGAATATGGGATGCCTTAGCAATGACCCTTCGATAAAAAAGATCGTAGTCCCTCGATGTTGCCTTCGATAAAACGATCTCGTCCCTTACGAAAATTGCTAAAGCGTCTCATAAGTTGCCTCCAATGACTGTAAAATTGACCCGCGCCTGTCCCTTCATATCCAACGATGGAGCTTCTTACCAAACTAATGGTAAGATAGCAACATTAAAAGGAGGAAGAAAAGAACAATTGAAAACCTTTCGAGTAGGTAGATTCGCTCCTAATTACTCGTTTGCTCACGACAAAAACATTTTTACACCTACACTTTCATTTCAAAACATTTTCAAAAGACAAAACATTTTGTATACGTTCTTATAGAGACGAGAACTATTACAAAACATCTTTTTCAAAACCACTTTCGAAAACACATTCCACAAACACTTCTTTAAACTATCTTTCAAAACAAAACTTTGTACGCGTTCTTATAGAAACGAGAACTATTACAAAGAGATTTTTTAAAACCCTTTCAAAGCCTGCACCACAAGCACACTGTCAAATAAAAGCAAGTGATCTAAACGAGTAACTAAGAGCCCATGGAAAACCATGGATGAGAAGTGTTGTACCCCAAAATTTTCCCTCTCATTCTTCAAGGCCTTTCTCACAAGGATTCTCAAGGTTCAAACTTGAACAAGTGCATTGGGATTTTCCAATACCAAAATTAAAAGGAGACTGTCAAAAAGGGAGAAAACAGATAAAAATAACATTTTGACAAATTTGGAGGAAAACATGTCTCCTTCGATTCAGCACCCTTCGATTGACTCTTGGCCTCCTTCGATTGCTCACAATGGCTACCAGCGTGCCTCTTTCTCCTGGGCCTGTAACTTCTCATTACAGGCTTCGTTTGTGCCTTTTGCTGCCTGCATGCTTGCAATTGAAGGCCATGACCTACTGGCCACACATGCCCCCTGCAAGGAAACCCTTTTCGATTCACCGAGCGTGCTGCCTGCAAGCCTACTTCAATTTGGACAAGTTTACTGCCTACAAGCCTGCTTCGACTGGACAAGTTTGCTGCCTGCATGCTTGCTTCGTTTGGACAAGTTTTGATGGGACAAAGTAACCATCTCTATGCATCCTTCGAATCCACTTGCACCAAGGGCCTCTTGCATTACTTTGCTTCTCACAAGTTTCGTTTGAGCCAAGAGATATCTTCATACAAGATTTGACTAAGTTCTTGCTTCCTGTTGTACCCCAAAATTTGCCCTCTCATTTATCAAGACTTTCTCACAAGACTTCTTGGACTCAAGACAAGATTAGGGTTTGGTCAGCTCAGAACATCTCATCTTGCACTGATAACCCAAAATTAGGGTTTGAGTTTGCACAAGGATTTTTGGACAACCAATGCTTCATATGACTCTCATACACCATTTTGGACCCCTAAGATTGCTCATGATAAGTTTCAAGCCTTGAACCATATTTCTGATCAGTCAATTGGACAGTTGACCTAAAAATCAACTGTATTGAGGAAAAAGTCAACAATGGCCAATTTACAATCAAACTTCATAATTTTTGATCCACATCAACATTTTACTCATATGTATCATTTGATCGAGTTTGGATCACAACTCCTCAAGAAATTTGATCAAATCATCAAAAGGGTAAAATGGTCAAAATTAGGGTTTTGACTGAGAAAGGGTAATTTCTGATTTTTAACCTAGCCAATGACCAATTGAGTTCAAGCATGATTTCAAGGATTCAATGGCATCATCTTGACCTAATTACATGGTTCAAAATATCTCAAGTTCATTGGATTGACTGATGAAATTTGCAGTCAACTGATCAAAAGTCAACTGAATACTGAAAAGTCAAACTTTGACTTTTTGGTCAAAATCAAGTACCAAGAGTCATAATTCATCAAGATATGTCAAAATATGAAAAATTTTCACCAAGAAAACCAAATTTGAAAATTATGGTTTTAATTTGAAAATTTTCATAACTTAGAATTTTTCTAAGTATAAAAATTTTCTTATTTTTTCCCAAACTTTTCACCACTTTTTCACCATGATGCATTTTGATTCAAGGAAAGTTCCCAACATGAAAATTGTAGTCCTCCATGAAATATACAACTTTTCTTCACAAACCTTTCCCTAAAGATGCTTGGATATCAAGTTATGAATTTGTGAATACATGCTCATGAACTAAATAACTTAGTGAAATTTTGCGCTAATTTAGGCAGGTTTTGGACCCAACTTCATGGCAACTTTTCACCTAGTTCCAAGAGGTATCTCAAAATGAATTTAAAAGATGGACTATAGAGAATATTTCAAGCTTTCCAAAATTTCAAGGAACTCTCCAAGATCATTTTTGAGTAGGGAGAATCGAAGAAGGGAAGTTGGCATTTTCTCACTTTTTATTCAAGCCATTTTCACATAGAATCAAGTTACAAATCAAACCTATGCTGGTTATATCTTGCTTTACAGGTCCTAAGCTTGCTATACACTCCTTAATTAAATGCATAATCAGAAGCTAAAGCCTTTATCCTTGCTTTTTAAACTTTACACAAGTTGTAATTCCATTTTGGACAAAAAGGTTACATTGCCATTTTCATAAAGATGAACTTTTGCAACTTTGTCAACTTGGAGCATTTGACTTGTCCCCTTGATACAAGAAAACTCTACAACTCTCAAGCAATGTGTACCAACTCTTATCATCCCTAAAGCAAGCTGGTACAAGCATGTGGGATTGGTCTTGTCAACTTTGCTTCAAGTACAATAAAAGTTGCAAAAAGGGCTAGAGCTTGCACAACTAGTAAGGGCTGACTTTGTATCACTTCTATACATATTTGCAAACTTTGTACAAGGCAGAAAATGCTTGGCTTGAACCTAAAACACTCTGAAACTGAAAAACCCCACAAAACTGCCCAAGCTCACAGTTTTCTGCAAAAGCACAACCAACTCTCATTTGGCTCGTGCGTTTTGTGTTTAATCAATTCAAACATCTCATACACTTGATACGTAGTCAATCCAAGCCATCACCCTGGTTCTGTAACCTCTGTTTCAGCATCTACCATTTTCAACTTGGAAGCTTGCAGTTGGACTTGGTCAGGGAGTTCCAGCCATCCTCAGAGCAAGATAAGCATTGGAATAGGTTCAGGGAAGTTCAAGGAAGCTTAAACAATCACCAGGCCTCCATTAAAGTCCCTACATTGTCCTACACGATTCCAGATGAAGGAGGTATTTTCTTAAACTCTATCTCTGTATATAGGCAACTTCAAGCCACGATTTGTGAAGAAAAAATGTATCTCTCATCATAACGAAGCTGTACATATCATTACTTTTCATTTACATTACTTGTGCTAAGAGAATTTGAAGCTTGAAATCTCTGAAAAAATTAGGTCACGATTTGGGGATTCCAAAATTCTCTTTGATCTTTAAGAGTTAGGTTACATAATTTATATGGTTGGAATCGTGAACTCAAATGCCACATTTTTCATATTATGAGTTTTTGTTTTTATGCAAGCATAAGCAAGATACAGTTTGAACTGGAAAACGCGCGCAGGAAGACGGACGAAGGACAGGGATGAAGTCTTGGGCTTTTTTGGCAGCGTGGCCTTTTTGTTTTTGCTATTTGCACCCCCTGACTTGCTACTGCACCCCCCTGACTTAACTATTTTATATTTTTGTATTTTTTCTATATTTTCATATTTAATAATTTTGTTTATTTTTTCTGAATGATAAAAAATCCAAAAAATGATTTCTTTATTTTTACACTTTTATTTTATTTTTTTATTATTTTTTCACATAAAAAATTAATTTATTTGAGTAAGATAGAATTTATTTTTCTTAAATAGTTTGTAAATAATCAAATACATTTAATATTTTTATTATACCTATTTATACTCATAAATACTTATTTTTTACACATATTAAATTTTTTAGTATTTAGGCATAATTTTATTTTATTATTTTTTATATACAAAAAAATATACAAGTTAATAAATATAGAACATTATTTTCTTTTAATTAAAAAAACTAGGGTTTAAACCCCTTCCAAAAATAAATATTATTTTTCCCCTTTTTTAGGTTTAAATTAAATATTGTTCTTCTCATACAAAAACAAGATATAAAATATTTTTTAACATGAACATTGCATTGTATTTTAAATATTTGTGCTATATTTATTTAATTCGCGCATATTCGATTTGGTTGTAATAATATATTTAGTTTTATATTTGTGCAAATCCCCCATTCAAACTTGTATTCCCCCTCCCATAAAAATTGTTGTAATAGCTTAGTATATTTACATTACGCAATTTATCGCTTTTATACCATGATTAGTAATTAGGGTTTGCATGACAAGAACAAAAACAAAGAAAAATAGAAAACCCTAAATACAAGACAAAAGCATGAAAACAATAAACTTTGCACACAAGCACCCTTAGGGTTTCTCCCACTTGGTTGCCTAAAACAAAATGGCCATGTTACGCATGCGAAGTATCTTGGCAAAACAAAACAAATATAAGATCATAGTCCATCGATGACGCTATTCAAAGGTTGCCTAAACAAAATGATCTTGGTCCCTCAAAAATGCTAAGATACTTGGCAACATTGCTATCATGGTTATACGATGACCCACGCCCGTCCCGTTTACATTCAAAGATAGGGTTGCTTACCAAATCAACGATAAGTCAACAATGTCAAAGGAATAAAAATGCACAAGAAAGACATTTGAGTAGGTAGATAGCTTCTAAGTTACTTGCTCCATTTCAAACAATCCTTGCTATTTTCAAAAACCAACACACAAACATTTCAAAAACATCTTACAAAACATTGAAAACATTTTCAAAAGACAAACATCTTTGTATACATTCTTACGAATGAGAATTATTACAAAGATTGCCTAAACAATGGCCTCTTTTACAAAATACTTTCAAAACCACACCAAACACCATTTCAAACAAAGCAAAGCAAAGCAAGTGATCTAAGCAAGTAACTAAGAGCCCATGGAAAACCATGGATGAAAAGGGTGCTAGCACCTTCCCTTTTCATAATCTACCCCCCGAACTCAAGAAAACATCTCAAAGGTCTTTCCTGTGCTTTTTTACCTTTCCTTTGGGATAAAAGAAAAGTCGATGGTGACTCTTGCTAATCGCGACATTTGCGATAAAACGCAAAACCCCCAAGTCAGTTCTCCCACCGTATCACACTTCCCTTGAAGGAACACCCTTCGACTCAGAAGCCAGGAATTCCCCTCACGCTAAAAGACAATGACTCCCTTTATGTTTGTTTCGATCCACATGCTTCGATTGGGCAATATGTTTCCTTCGAGCATGAGCTTTCGATTGGGCAATATGCTTCCTTCGAGCATGAGCTTTCGATTTGGCAATATGTTTTCTTTGATACAAGCTTCGACTGGGTATTAGCTTATTTCGACCACAAGCTTCAACTGAGGGAAAGGCTTCCTTCGAACAAGTGTGTTTCAATCTCATTCTTGCATTCGACTCAAGACCAAATCTCATTATTCAATGTTATGCTGCATCCAAATCTTTCCATAATCAGATGCTTGTACAAGGGTTTTAAACTTTGTCTTTTAGATACTACTATTCTTGGTTAAAGGCTACATACTCTTTCTTTTCACAGAGAGTACTTTTATCACAAAAAGCAGCTTTCAACCTGAATTTGGTCTGAGCACAAGCAACGCCAAAAAAGCATAAGTCACATCTTCTGCACCCCAACTACCAAGAGGCCCCCCCAGATGTACTTTCACGTTACCTATTATTTTATCATTTCTTTGCAAGGCTGGCTTTGGACAACATGTCCATTCTTTCTCTATAAATAGAGGAATTTTTTACAAATCTGAGGGAGGATCTTTGGACCAGAGGAACGAATCTCCCAAATTTTCTCAAACACAACAAATCTCTCAAGTACCTTCAACACTTGTGAGAACAAACCCAGAATCACATACTTACTTCCTTCGATTCTGAAGAACAAGTACTCTTCAGTATCCTTCGAATCCAGTTTGGAAAGAAACATAAGACTTGTTTATTTCCTTCCTTCGAATCCAGCATTCCAAGCACAGCTGTTGGCCCCCTCTTTCAAATCCAGAACCCTGGGCCTCCACTCAAGGTCCCACACCCATTCAAAGCCTCCATCAAGGTAAGTCACTCTTACCCTTGAACCTTTCATTTCATGGCATAACATGTAAATAATCTTTTCGTTCGTTTCAAGCATGTATATACCATTGTTCCTTTCATTTCCACCCTTTTAACATGTTTTTTAGAGTTAACCCTTTCGTTTTGCTTTCTGTTTACCTGAACTAGCTTTAACTATTAAACTGTTTGCAAGGAAAATACTAGCATGGCCTCCGGCCATGTTGCCATTTAATGCTTTAAATGAAAGAAACAGGAAATAGGAAACAAAGCTTCTGGCTTCTACCCTTTTTCTCCAGGTCAAACGAAAGCGACAACCAGGAGGAAATCTGTGATCGGTGGATCTGGAACTGACTGTTTTAAAGCTGGTTCGCGAAATGTCGCGGTAAGCAAGAGTCGCCACCGTCTTTTATTTTCTCCAAATGGAAAGGACAAAAGCACAGAAAAATTCCTTAAAGAGATTGCTCTCGGTTCGGGAGGTAGGTTATAGAAAGGGAAGGTGTTAGCACCCTTTCTATCCATGGTTATCCATGGGCTCTTAGATACTTGCTCAATGTGTTTTCAAAAATGTTTGCTTGCTTTTCAATGTGGGTTTTAAAAAGTTTCTTTGAAAAATTTCAGTTCGACTCGCACGTCAGAGTGTTTGAAAAGTTTGTTTTGAAAGTTTTTGAAAGTGTGTGGGTGTGAAAAGTCTTTGAATTTTTGTTTTGAAGAGAGCAAGTATCTACGAGAACCTACCTACCCTAAGGAATTCGTCTGTGTAAATGTCCTTTAAAGTAGTGCCATCCCACCATTGAGAGGTAGGTAGCACCACCGTTGGAGGTGTTCGGGTCAATTCGAGTGTTAGGGACATGGTGATCACCGGAGCAATGGGAAGACACCTTAGAAGCTACCCTTATGCCATTGATCTTTTATTCCGAGGCAACTATTCCGAGGCAACTTGTTTCGAGGCAACTAGATCAATGGAACATAAGGACTTACTAAGACGTCTTATACTCGACGATCACCTTTCGAAAGGCAACAGTGAGGCGTACCCTAGGGGTGGTGTGTGCAGTTCGTGTGTCATGTTTCAATTATTTTGTCTTGTCATGTTTGTTGTGATCTACGCTTGATTTTATTTTTAAATCCATACATTCTTTCATGCATATTTATTAACAGTTATATATTTGCAAGAAAATAAATCTAAACTATTACAACTGGCGCGGGTCCACATCGCCAAAAATAACCGAACCCGATTTGACTGAAAATAAATAAAGCTAATAAATAAAAGTGCGAGAATTTTAAATTACATGGCTTTGGGGCATATACAGAATTATTTAAACAATATAGAATAAACGCGCGAAATAAAGAGATTAAACAAAACTAGGGCGTTGGACCCTTTTACAAACAATTAAAATTAATCAAGGAATCTAAAATTAAAATTAAATGAAAAATAGTATTTTTGTGTTTTTTAGATTTAAAAGAAAAAAAGACAAATTAATTAAAACTAAAATGCTAAACCCTAGTTCTAATGTTTTTTAAGTTATTAAGAAAAAGATTTAATTTCTAACCTAATTTTAATTCTAAATTAATTTATGTACATTTTTTAATTTATGAAAATAAATAAATAACATTATTATTCTGAAAAAAGGGAAAAGTAAAAAAAGGAAATACAAGTCATTAAACCTAAATTCTAGTTTTTGGATTTTAGTTATTAAAAGAATTAAATTTGAAAACCTAATTAAAACTAAATAATTACAAACATTTATTTAGAAAATAATTAAAATAAAAATTGTATTTTTTGGCCTTTTCTGATTTTTGAATGTTTTTACATTTTGATTAAAAATTAAATAACAAATAATTAAAATAGCATAACAATTAAAATAAATGAAGATATAAAAAAGAAGTAAATAAATTTGGCAAACCAGGGTGGGGTGTAGCCCCAGATTAGGAGGTTCAGATTTGAAAAGCCTGGCCCATTTTCTTGAAGTCCATTGACTTTCTGGATCCTGTACCAACGCGTTGACCTGATGTATGCTACACCTTGAATCTTGGCCATTGATCTGATCATTGTGGACGCGTGTATGGTCCAACTTGAAGACGTATGGTGCATCCTTGTCTTATGCCTGCATGAGAATATGTGTTGCAAAATAATATTGAATTTTTGCCAGACCTGGGACTTGAACCCAGGTCTTGAAGGTCACATGCGCGTATCCCTGGCCACTGAGCCATTTGTGTTTCATTTAATATATAACGTCAAATAAATAATATAAAGGAAAAGTGGCACAACACTTGGGGCGCGCGCGAAATTCAAATCTCCCAATCCCTGCATGCCACGAGTCCTTCTTCTTCGTCCCTGTAAAACAAAACAAATAAGCAACGGTTTTGCAACCGTGGTGTTAGGCAAGCTATGGAGAAATAGCGACTAGCGCTATGGTGATCAGAAATTAGGCGCGAGGGTCAAGATGTCTTCGTCTTGAGGCACTGAATCCAATTATGGTACTCCTGAGTCCTAATTTTTCCCTTATGCCAAAGCCCCAATTCAAAAAAACTGTAACCCTAAATATCGTTCATGGCCAAATCACATGTATTGCTCAAAAATGAAATTAATTAGTATGGTTAGCTTTAGAACATCATGAGGAACACGAATCAATCAATGAAATGTCATGAAAATGCGTAAAATATGAAATACGATTTTGAAGTTTCCATGGAATTTCTTGAGTTCTGTACCCTAATTCTTTGAGCTTTTGTGATTGATATCAATTGGAACACCTTCAGGGATGCTTAAGGATGCTTATGGAAAAAGAATTAAGGCCTAAAACTCCCTCTAACCTTGATTTCAGATTTGACTTATATGCCTCATTTTTCAAATTGTCCAATGGCTTTTCAGCGCAGCATATGGCATCTTATGGTTAGGGTTTGACTTAGGGCTTATGCTGGAATGGAATTGGCTTGCTAACTCACCTTAATTCAAGCTCATGAATGAACAAGTCTTAGGGTTTTTACCATTGACCATTTTTCCTTCTTTTTAGCCAAGACCTAGACCTAGTGTGAAACTTAACCCTAGCCTGAGTTTTTGAGTTGGCCCATGACACATAGAAATTGTCCAAGTTCACATGACACTATTCCATTGGTTTTTAAATTTTATTTGAATTTTCAAAGATTTAAAATGAATTAAATTATCAAAAATTAAATAAAATAAAAAAATCAATATTTGGTCTTGAAATTAATCATGGGACACGTGTGTGGCATGACAAGGATGAACCAAGTGGAAAAAATGGGCCCTTTTGTCAAAAATTGGAGTTTCAAGGATAGTTGACTTTTGCCATTTCACAAAAATTTCCCAACTTCTACAAGGCATAACTTGCTCAATTTTTAAGCTTTTCTCATGTTCTTGGACATTTTGGAAAGGTCTTTGAGTCCTTTAACCAATGCCTTTGGTCCCATGTCATTTTGATTTACCAATCTCAAGTTATGGCCTTTGACTTAAAGTCCCTTTTTGTTGACTTTTGAAAATGACCTATAATGTTGAAATTGATAACTTTTTGTGAGAGCATTTCTTGGACTTGAAGTATGAAGATGAGTTGTAGGAAATGCTTTTCTCTTCAAAATGAGCTTTGGATGGGATTTTTCTGATAATCCATGTGAAAGTTATGCCCTGGTCAATTTCAGTTGACTTTTTCAGCTGTCCAAATATAGCAACTTTTGCATCTTTGATGATTTCTGAGCCAAATTTTGAGAATCATGATCAAGCATTGATCAAATGATGTTTGTGGCTTCAAAATGATACGTTGACCAAAAATTTGAACTTTTGACTGTCAAATGACCATTTTGCCCCTACAGTTGACTGTAGTGCAATTTAGGGTTTTGACTGTGCAATCTTGAGCTGAATGCCTTGAAACTTGATATGAGGATGCTTGACCATGTTTGTAAGCATATGAGACTTGATTGAGCCTTTGAAAACTTCATTTTCTTGATCAGACTCAAAACCCTAATTTTGACTGTATGGGAGACTGTTGCACTGTACAACCCTTGGGGAATTTTGTAGCTTGGTTTGGCAATTTCTTGAGGAATATGGGAGGGCAAATTTTGGGGTATAACAGTTGCCCCTGTTCAATCTTCTTAGACCTGAGGATGCAGATTGGCTGACGTGCCTTTCTTAATCCGATGGTAAAAGAAGATTGGACACTAGAGTGCCCAGAAATTTGCGCTCACATGTTAGCAATGATGGGGGAATGGGCTTATAGATGCCATCTGGATGTCTGATTGCGTAAGAGATTCCTTGGCGAGAACCTGCATACCTGCAAAACAGAAAATGAGTACCTGACACGTTGCAGGAGCTGATTTTTAGATGCCTGGTATAGATGTGTCCTGACTGGTTACAGGAGCTGAGTCTGGAGCTTCAAACGGCGATGAAAGAACCAGGGATGATTACTACCTTATCATGAATAGCAAGAGAACCTTGGGAGACTTTAACTTCAACAACGCTCGTTGAGAAAAGTCTGGGGTGTATTTAACTTCAACCACGCTTGTTGAGAAAAATCTGGGGTGTCTTCTACTGGGATAAGAATCAGGGAGCTCTTAGGGTCGATCTGACTGAACCAGAGAAGGCCTTTGACTGGATAAGCATCAGGAAAATCTTGGGACGATTTAACTGAACCGGTCTAGGTCTTGAAATGTCTTCAACTGGATAAGCATCAGGGAGATCTTAGGGTCGATCTGACTGAACCAGAGAGGCCTTTGACTGGGTAAGAATCAGGAAAATCTTGGGACGATTTAACTGAACCGGTCTAGGTCTTGAAATGTCTTCAACTGGATAAGCATCAGGGAGATCTTAGGGTCGATCTGACTGAACCAGAGAGGCCTTTGACTGGGTAAGAATCAGGAAAATCTTGGGACGATTTAACTGAACCGGTCTAGGTCTTGAAATGTCTTCAACTGGATAAGCATCAGGGAGATCTTAGGGTCGATCTGACTGAACCAGAGAGGCCTTTGACTGGGTAAGAATCAGGAAAATCTTGGGACGATTTAACTGAACCGGTCTAGGTCTTGAAATGTCTTCAACTGGATAAGCATCAGGGAGATCTTAGGGTCGATCTGACTGAACCAGAGAGGCCTTTGACTGGGTAAGAATCAGGAAAATCTTGGGACAATTTAACTGAACCGGTCTAGGTCTTGAAATGTCTTCAACTGGATAAGCATCAGGGAGATCTTAGGGTCGATCTGACTGAACCAGAGAGGCCTTTGACTGGGTAAGAATCAGGAAAATCTTAGGGTCGATTTAACTGAACCGGTCTAGGTCTTGAAATGTCTTCAACTGGATAAGCATCAGGGAGATCTTAGGGTCGATCTGACTGAACCAGAGAGGCCTTTGACTGGGTAAGAATCAGGAAAATCTTAGGGTCGATTTAACTGAACCGGTCTAGGTCTTGAAATGTCTTCAACTGGATAAGCATCAGGGAGATCTTAGGGTCGATCTGACTGAACCAGAGAGGCCTTTGACTGGGTAAGAATCAGGAAAATCTTGGGACGATTTAACTGAACCGGTCTAGGTCTTGAAATGTCTTCAACTGGATAAGCATCAGGGAGATCTTAGGGTCGATCTGACTGAACCAGAGAGGCCTTTGACTGGGTAAGAATCAGGAAAATCTTGGGACGATTTAACTGAACCGGTCTAGGTCTTGAAATGTCTTCAACTGGATAAGCATCAGGGAGATCTTAGGGTCGATCTGACTGAACCAGAGAGGCCTTTGACTGGGTAAGAATCAGGAAAATCTTGGGACGATTTAACTGAACCGGTCTAGGTCTTGAAATGTCTTCAACTGGATAAGCATCAGGGAGATCTTAGGGTCGATCTGACTGAACCAGAGAGGCCTTTGACTGGGTAAGAATCAGGAAAATCTTGGGACGATTTAACTGAACCGGTCTAGGTCTTGAAATGTCTTCAACTGGATAAGCATCAGGGAGATCTTAGGGTCGATCTGACTGAACCAGAGAGGCCTTTGACTGGGTAAGAATCAGGAAAATCTTGGGACGATTTAACTGAACCGGTCTAGGTCTTGAAATGTCTTCAACTGGATAAGCATCAGGGAGATCTTAGGGTCGATCTGACTGAACCAGAGAGGCCTTTGACTGGGTAAGAATCAGGAAAATCTTGGGACGATTTAACTGAACCGGTCTAGGTCTTGAAATGTCTTCAACTGGATAAGCATCAGGGAGATCTTAGGGTCGATCTGACTGAACCAGAGAGGCCTTTGACTGGGTAAGAATCAGGAAAATCTTGGGACGATTTAACTGAACCGGTCTAGGTCTTGAAATGTAGCTTGAGAACTTAACTGGATCTTTCCTGAAAGGTAAAAGTCAGTCATATGCAATGCATGATATGGATCAAGCAATGATGTTCTCAACATAAATGAGATTTGTATGATGCAGTGTGTTATGCATGCTATAATGATGTATGTGATGTTTTATGACTTGTATGTTTTTGTCTAGGAAAGTAAATCCTTGACGGGTGCCGGGAAGTCACTCCTGGGCTGATGTCGAAGAATAGATTTTGCTTCCGCTGGGGATGATAACTGCAAGGATACCGGTAGGAGAAGATGACTCCGTTGCGGAATAAACTTGGCGAATGGAAGATTCTGCGGGGAGAAAAGATACTCTAGCGAGCATGCTGGGAAGCAATACTCTGTGGGGATAGAGATGCTTTGCTGAGTGTTGATAGTAGTAATTTGCTGGCGATATCCTTGTTGTACTGAAAGTGTTGATAGACTTCGCTAGGGTGAGAAGACTTCGTCGAGGACGCTCTTTCTGTGGCTTTTGGCTGAGGATAACCCAGTTATATCCTGTTGAGGAAATAACTCTTTAAATCAAGCCAGACGACGCGTTCGTGTTCTGTGAAGGATAAGCTTCCAGAATTTACTGGGGATAAGCTTACTACTCGGGGAGATGAATTCCATCTTTCCTGGGAAACTTGGATGGGACTCTCCTGGGGAAGTTTTGATATGCTGGGGAAGTGATTCCTTTGAGTATTTGATATGCCGCCGGGGAACAATCCTTAGATCAAGACTGCCGGGGATGCTTGTTAAGAATATATGTGTACTGCTGCTGGGGATGTATTGAGATCTACTGGAGGATACCCAATTTCCTTGAGATTTGATAATTTTGCTTGGATAAGAATGCACTGACTGCTGACTTACTCTCTGGGGAATTGAGATATGCCGGCTATGTTCTTCAGCCTAACCTGTTTTGATACCTTGTAGGACAGAACAATTAGATTGCTCTTAGACAGCTCCTTATTGCCCCTGTTTCTGAGGTGGGAGAGGAAGACCTGAGAGGTGCTGATAGCTTGCTGATGGACAAACCTTCTTCTGGTAGGCAGGTGACGAGATGACAGGACATAGTCGTACGCTTTGATCCCTAATTTGTGCCTGGACCGCCCTTTCGGGTTTTCAGTCCACCGGAGTACCCATTTTTGCCCAAGCCGCCTTTCCAGGTTTTCGACTTGCCGGGTGTACATATTTTTTCATTTCATCCCTTCATTTTGCCCGAACCCTTTTGGTTCGCCGGGAAGCCCTTAGGTATGTCAACCTAGCGGGTCTTTGATTATGCGCAGTATTTTTTCGACTATGTCCGTGTCCTCAGGATGTAGGGAATTGCCCCTGTTAGAATTGTTTTGTCATGCCACCAGAAGATCTTCGTTTGATCGTCCAATGCCCCAGGTGACTTAGACGGAGATTTGCCCCAGGCTGGTGGTGTCGCCATATTGTCAGAAGGTGTCTGATCGTGCAAGATTCGTTGCTGGATTGCCCCAAGTGACTCAGGCAGAGATTTGCCCCAGGCTTTTTGGCCTTTTGAGAGATTCTCTGGATCTTGACTTAACTGCCCCAGATGGTAGACCATGATCATGCCGTGCCCCTTGATTGGAGATACTCTTGTTCATTAGACTTTCGTCATGCGAATTTCTATGCTGTTCAAACAAAAAGTCATATGCAAACAAAGTTATATCAAAAATGCAAAGCTTATGTCTGTCTTGAAGTTTTTGAAAATGCATTCTTTTCATAAAACAAGTGATTGTTTGTAAAACGTGATGTCAACTCGTTATTTTATTGCGAGCCTTAAGGAGTCAGGATACCTTTCGTAACAGTATGCTTTCGAACTAACCCATACTTCAGCTAGGACTTTTAAGGGTTATAACGTGGCCTGGTTCATGGTTTTAAGAAACAAAGGATAAAGGCTCAAATTATTTGTACCCACCCACTCTTCGTGATGTTCTCCAAACCTAAACTCAGTTGATCCTACGTTAGACCTTGTTTGAGTCTTTGCTTTGATATACCAGCGATGGTTCGAATGTTGACAATTTATTTCAAATAGGCAGTCATCTTTGTTTTTGTTGAGGGTTTGTATGACCTCTTTCTTGTCTGATTTTTGTTATCCCTTTCTTTTTTGCCTGAACTGTTTCCTTTTTTGGAATTACAGTCAGCGGGATGCCCCAGTTTTGTAAGTCTCCTTCATAGGTTTTGACTTATTGGGTTCTTATTTTTGAGATATAATGACTGCCTTTCTTTATTGATTATTCGGAACCATCACTGTTTTTCTTCGTTTGGTAAGGACCTCCTTGGTGCCATTCGTTATGCACTTGGATCAACTGAGAGAACTACCCTGCCCCAGGTTATGATAAAGGGTTTTAAATTTCGCAAATAAAAACTCCTACTTCTTTGGCTCAGAGGGGTTGACGAGGGATTATCTTCCTTATCACTCCAGTGTTTAGGAATTGAAACAATGCCTGTACCTCATCAGCGGGGTCTGTTCAAAAGCATACTGTAGATAACGGTATCGTTTTCGTCATCCTCCCTCAAGAGGCTTAGAGTTTAGATCCAGGGTTGACATCAGAAAAAATATGAAAATAGTTTGCATATAGTGAATGCGAATATATTGATTCAAAAATAGACATAAGCGATGCATTAATGGAATAACAATGTTTTAACATGAATAAATGTTTGAACAAAAGAAAATTGCAACTTGAACATTCGAATGAACAAAACTTTCCAGTCTCAGGATCTGTCACTTCAAGTGGAAGATTCTCAGCAGAAGAATTTCATTTGGCCACCCGGCATGAACTCCAGCACCCTTCCGTCGACCAAGTCCTGGATCTTGTTCTTCAAGCTCCAACAGTCATCGGTGTCATGTCCAGGACTGTCAGAGTGGTAGGCACATCTTTTATCAGGGTTATAAGTAGGAGCAGAGGTGCCAGGATTCTGGGGAGGACCTTTCAAAGTAATCAGATTGGCCTCCGATAAGTGTTTCAGCATTAGAGATGGTGGTATGCCAGTCTCAGTGAAATGTCTTCCAGGAGTGTATCGCTTGCGCCGATTACCCCGTTGATGCTGGGCTTGTGAAGTAGTAGCAATTTGGAGAGGTCTATTCATTGGGCCCGGCCTTTGCCCTCTTGGAAGCTGTTCCATGACTTGGTCCCTGACTTGGGCTGGTTGCTTCATGTCTTGATGAAGCTGACTGATCATGGCCCTCAGCTCTCCTTGCTCCTGAGCTAAACCTTGAATGAGGGTCCTTTGCCCCAGCATCTGGGTCTTCAATGTGTCTACCTCAGCTTGTAGACGTTTCAGCTGTTCGTCCTTGTCATCCTCAGCATTGTTCCTGACCAAAGTCCCCGTGAGAAGTGTCCTTAACTCCTCCTGCCCCTTGGATAAATTCAGGAGGATGTCCCCGAGCCGAGCCTCTTGAGCAAGAAGGTCCTGGTTGTCTTGTTGTGAAGCCATTGCTGAAATAAACAGCGGGAAAGGTAAGTGACCTGCAACAAAGATACCTGTTATGTAAGGATGAGTATGATATGCATGCAATGTTTTCAAGGATCTCGCGGGGTAAACCAGAAAATTTGTTAGCATTGGAATTTAGAGCTTGATTGAAGGACACCCATGTTATTGAGAACTCTTCTTCAAGAGTCAAAGGCTCACCATATCAAGTGGGTCATAGCCCCTGACAACCTTGGCTAGAGGAAAATAAATCCTCCTTGCCCCTTGCTGGGATAGTTGGTTCATCATGACCTGCATCACAAGCCCTTGAGATCCTTGAAATGGGTTAGGATGTATGCAATGGTATGATGTCATGCTATGCATGGGGTGATGTAGGTAAACCATGTTATGAGTCCCAACTAAGGACTATAAACAGACCCTGCAAGAAATTCAGTATACTTTGTTATGAGTCCCAATTAAGGACTATAAACAAAACCTGCAAGAAATTTGGTAAACCTTGTCATGAGTCCTAGCTAAGGACTATAAACAAAACCTGTAAGTAGTTCATGTGTCAGCTAACAAGCATGCAAGTAGGCAAGTACAAAGGCACACAAGTCACACAAAAGAGCCCTTAGAGTTTAGGCCAGCATGAAGTTTGGGGTACTACCCTCTTGAAGTGGGTGGGTTCAACCTGTCCTAATCAAAGTAACCGGGTTCTAAGGTTCCCAATATCACGGGACTGCTTTCATTGTTCATCGTTTCGATTTAGCCACTGAACTGGCGACCGAAATATTCCAGGAAAGCAACCCTCAATTGAGTGTAGTATCAAGTATCAACCAACCTCGGACTGCACCAAAGTCAGTTATCTCACTACCCTAAAGAGGCCAAGATGGTTCAATTAAGGTTCCTAAGGTCTGTTGATGCTTCATGACACGGAGGCCCCGTACTCTCCTTGACTGAACTCAAGGGTTACCGGTACACACCAAAGTGTCACATCAACGTAGCAGACTGTTTCAACCATGTCGGTATACCCCGCACAGTTCCCTCACAGCCTTGTTGCTACTTTCTAAGAAGGTATCCCCCAGATCCGGGTTAGGATCTATAGAACTCCCAAGCAACCCACAATTTAAAGCACACAAGGAAAACAATTGAAAACAATTATGAACTAGCCCTAAGGTACACCTCACTTTAAGTTTAATTCCCCAGCAGAGTCGCCAGTTCTGTGATCGGTGGATCTGGAACTGACTGTTTTAAAGCTGGTTCGCGAAATGTCGCGGTAAGCAAGAGTCGCCACCGTCTTTTATTTTCTCCAAATGGAAAGGACAAAAGCACAGAAAAATTCCTTAAAGAGATTGCTCTCGGTTCGGGAGGTAGGTTATAGAAAGGGAAGGTGTTAGCACCCTTTCTATCCATGGTTATCCATGGGCTCTTAGATACTTGCTCAATGTGTTTTCAAAAATGTTTGCTTGCTTTTCAATGTGGGTTTTAAAAAGTTTCTTTGAAAAATTTCAGTTCGACTCGCACGTCAGAGTGTTTGAAAAGTTTGTTTTGAAAGTTTTTGAAAGTGTGTGGGTGTGAAAAGTCTTTGAATTTTTGTTTTGAAGAGAGCAAGTATCTACGAGAACCTACCTACCCTAAGGAATTCGTCTGTGTAAATGTCCTTTAAAGTAGTGCCATCCCACCATTGAGAGGTAGGTAGCACCACCGTTGGAGGTGTTCGGGTCAATTCGAGTGTTAGGGACATGGTGATCACCGGAGCAATGGGAAGACACCTTAGAAGCTACCCTTATGCCATTGATCTTTTATTCCGAGGCAACTATTCCGAGGCAACTTGTTTCGAGGCAACTAGATCAGTGGAACATAAGGACTTACTAAGACGTCTTATACTCGACGATCACCTTTCGAAAGGCAACAGTGAGGCGTACCCTAGGGGTGGTGTGTGCAGTTCGTGTGTCATGTTTCAATTATTTTGTCTTGTCATGTTTGTTGTGATCTACGCTTGATTTTATTTTTAAATCCATACATTCTTTCATGCATATTTATTAACAGTTATATATTTGCAAGAAAATAAATCTAAACTATTACAACTGGCGCGGGTCCACATCGCCAAAAATAACCGAACCCGATTTGACTGAAAATAAATAAAGCTAATAAATAAAAGTGCGAGAATTTTAAATTACATGGCTTTGGGGCATATACAGAATTATTTAAACAATATAGAATAAACGCGCGAAATAAAGAGATTAAACAAAACTAGGGCGTTGGACCCTTTTACAAACAATTAAAATTAATCAAGGAATCTAAAATTAAAATTAAATGAAAAATAGTATTTTTGTGTTTTTTAGATTTAAAAGAAAAAAAGACAAATTAATTAAAACTAAAATGCTAAACCCTAGTTCTAATGTTTTTTAAGTTATTAAGAAAAAGATTTAATTTCTAACCTAATTTTAATTCTAAATTAATTTATGTACATTTTTTAATTTATGAAAATAAATAAATAACATTATTATTCTGAAAAAAGGGAAAAGTAAAAAAAGGAAATACAAGTCATTAAACCTAAATTCTAGTTTTTGGATTTTATTTATTAAAAGAATTAAATTTGAAAACCTAATTAAAACTAAATAATTACAAACATTTATTTAGAAAATAATTAAAATAAAAATTGTATTTTTTGGCCTTTTCTGATTTTTGAATGTTTTTACATTTTGATTAAAAATTAAATAACAAATAATTAAAATAGCATAACAATTAAAATAAATGAAGATATAAAAAAGAAGTAAATAAATTTGGCAAACCAGGGTGGGGTGTAGCCCCAGATTAGGAGGTTCAGATTTGAAAAGCCTGGCCCATTTGCTTGAAGTCCATTGACTTTCTGGATCCTGTACCAACGCGTTGACCTGATGTATGCTACACCTTGAATCTTGGCCATTGATCTGATCATTGTGGACGCGTGTATGGTCCAACTTGAAGACGTATGGTGCATCCTTGTCTTATGCCTGCATGAGAATATGTGTTGCAAAATAATATTGAATTTTTGCCAGACCTGGGACTTGAACCCAGGTCTTGAAGGTCACATGCGCGTATCCCTGGCCACTGAGCCATTTGTGTTTCATTTAATATATAACGTCAAATAAATAATATAAAGGAAAAGTGGCACAACACTTGGGGCGCGCGCGAAATTCAAATCTCCCAATCCCTGCATGCCACGAGTCCTTCTTCTTCGTCCCTGTAAAACAAAACAAATAAGCAACGGTTTTGCAACCGTGGTGTTAGGCAAGCTATGGAGAAATAGCGACTAGCGCTATGGTGATCAGAAATTAGGCGCGAGGGTCAAGATGTCTTCGTCTTGAGGCACTGAATCCAATTATGGTACTCCTGAGTCCTAATTTTTCCCTTATGCCAAAGCCCCAATTCAAAAAAACTGTAACCCTAAATATCGTTCATGGCCAAATCACATGTATTGCTCAAAAATGAAATTAATTAGTATGGTTAGCTTTAGAACATCATGAGGAACACGAATCAATCAATGAAATGTCATGAAAATGCGTAAAATATGAAATACGATTTTGAAGTTTCCATGGAATTTCTTGAGTTCTGTACCCTAATTCTTTGAGCTTTTGTGATTGATATCAATTGGAACACCTTCAGGGATGCTTAAGGATGCTTATGGAAAAAGAATTAAGGCCTAAAACTCCCTCTAACCTTGATTTCAGATTTGACTTATATGCCTCATTTTTCAAATTGTCCAATGGCTTTTCAGCGCAGCATATGGCATCTTATGGTTAGGGTTTGACTTAGGGCTTATGCTGGAATGGAATTGGCTTGCTAACTCACCTTAATTCAAGCTCATGAATGAACAAGTCTTAGGGTTTTTACCATTGACCATTTTTCCTTCTTTTTAGCCAAGACCTAGACCTAGTGTGAAACTTAACCCTAGCCTGAGTTTTTGAGTTGGCCCATGACACATAGAAATTGTCCAAGTTCACATGACACTATTCCATTGGTTTTTAAATTTTATTTGAATTTTCAAAGATTTAAAATGAATTAAATTATCAAAAATTAAATAAAATAAAAAAATCAATATTTGGTCTTGAAATTAATCATGGGACACGTGTGTGGCATGACAAGGATGAACCAAGTGGAAAAAATGGGCCCTTTTGTCAAAAATTGGAGTTTCAAGGATAGTTGACTTTTGCCATTTCACAAAAATTTCCCAACTTCTACAAGGCATAACTTGCTCAATTTTTAAGCTTTTCTCATGTTCTTGGACATTTTGGAAAGGTCTTTGAGTCCTTTAACCAATGCCTTTGGTCCCATGTCATTTTGATTTACCAATCTCAAGTTATGGCCTTTGACTTAAAGTCCCTTTTTGTTGACTTTTGAAAATGACCTATAATGTTGAAATTGATAACTTTTTGTGAGAGCATTTCTTGGACTTGAAGTATGAAGATGAGTTGTAGGAAATGTTTTTCTCTTCAAAATGAGCTTTGGATGGGATTTTTCTGATAATCCATGTGAAAGTTATGCCCTGGTCAATTTCAGTTGACTTTTTCAGCTGTCCAAATATAGCAACTTTTGCATCTTTGATGATTTCTGAGCCAAATTTTGAGAATCATGATCAAGCATTGATCAAA
Organism: Vicia faba; assembly: GCA_948472305.1. NCBI lineage: Eukaryota > Viridiplantae > Streptophyta > Magnoliopsida > Fabales > Fabaceae > Vicia > Vicia faba. The sequence continues at coordinate 1,186,204,098 of OX451739.1, read as the reverse complement.
TGATGTTTGTGGCTTCAAAATGATACGTTGACCAAAAATTTGAACTTTTGACTGTCAAATGACCATTTTGCCCCTACAGTTGACTGTAGTGCAATTTAGGGTTTTGACTGTGCAATCTTGAGCTGAATGCCTTGAAACTTGATATGAGGATGATTGACCATGTTTGTAAGCATATGAGACTTGATTGAGCCTTTGAAAACTTCATTTTCTTGATCAGACTCAAAACCCTAATTTTGACTGTATGGGAGACTGTTGCACTGTACAACCCTTGGGGAATTTTGTAGCTTGGCTTGGCAATTTCTTGAGGAATATGGGAGGGCAAATTTTGGGGTATAACAAAATCCATGTTGACTTCTAGGCCCAGACAAAAAGCATGCCTTCACTGATTCCAGGCTCAGTCGAAAGGCATTCCCTCACTTCTTTCAACCTCCAGTCGAAGAAGGCAACAAGGCAGAACCAGAAGGCTTCGCCATACACATACTTATCCAATCCAAAGACATGACTTTGCTGATTCCTAAAGCCTGTCAAAAGAAATAGCAAGAAGGGTGAGTCGAAGGTTACCGGCTAACACTCCTGCAGTTGAAGGAAACAAAAAAGGCAGATTCGAAAGGGGCCATGAAGATTTGAGTCGAAGGGTGCTACTGCCTGGGTCGAAGAGCTCATTTTCCTTTCTTTTATTTTTTTTTCCTTTACATCTTCTTGCCTTTCAATATGGTTTTAATAGTGTAGGATCTTTATTTCCTGCATTTTTATTGCTTTATACAAATGTTAGTAACTAGGATGTATGGTAAGATAAAACCAACAAATATGCCACCCTAATCAAAGACTAAATGCATGCAAATCAAACACATTATTCACACATGCACCTCTAGGGTAATCTCACTTGTTGTCTATCGAAAAATAGTCATGTCCCTCGAACATGGGCGTTTTAGCAAAAGACCCTCGATAAAAGATTGTATTCCCTCGATGACCCTCGATGTTGCCTTCGGTAAACGATCCAGTCCCTAAAACGACATTGCTAAAACATTCCATGAGTTGCCTTCTATGACTATACAAAAATGTCCTGCACCCGTCCCTTCACATCCAACGACGAGGCTTCTTACCAAATCAATGGTAAGATAGCAACATCTAAAGGAGGAGGAAAAGCACATCTAAGACCTTTTGAGTAGGTAGATTCTCTCCTAGTTACTCGCTTGCTCACAACAAAAACATTTTTACCCACACTCTCATCTTTGAACTATTTTCGAAACAAACACTTTGTAGGCGTTCTTATAGAAACGAGAACCATTACGAAGTTCCATTTTCAAAATACTTTCAAAAACACATCTCACAAACACACCTTTGAACTATTTTCGAAACAAACATTTTGTATGCGTTCTTATAGAAACGAGAACCATTACGAAGTTCCATTTTTCAAAAATTCTTTCAAAACCCACACCACAAGCACACATTCAAACAAAAGCAAGTGATCTAGCAAGTAACTAAGAGCCCATGGAAAACCATGGATGAAGAGGGTGCTAATACCTTCCCTTTTCATAATCTACCCCCCGAACTCAAAAACATCTCTAAAGTTCTTTCCTATGCTTTTTCGCCTTTCCTTTTTGGATAAAAGAAAAGTCGGTGGCGACTCTTGCTAAACTGCAACATTTGCAAACACAAACGCAAACCCTCAAGTCAGTTCTCCCACCGTATCACAGAACTGGCGACTCTGCTGGGGAGATTCTAAAAGTGGGGTTACCTTAGGGTTAGATCACCTTTACTTGCTTACATTGTTTGATTTGTTTGCTTTACATTTTTGTTCCTTTTTTGGGTTTGTTTTAAATCCTACACCCGGATTTGGGGACACCTTTTAGGTAAGTAGCAATAAACTATGAGGGAACTGTGCGGCGTATACCGACATAGTTGAAGCAGTAACTACGTTATGTGGCACTTTGGTTGGTACCAGTAACCCTTGAGTCGAATCAAGGAGAGTACGGGGCCGCCGCGTAGTGTCGTGAAGCATCAACTGACCTTAGAACCTTACTTGACCCACTTGGCCATTAGGACGTAGTGAGATGACCGGTTTAGGTGTAGAGCTTAAAATTGGTTGATACTCGACCCTTGAGTTTTGTTCGGTTGCGAGTCAATTGCTTATTGAACGAAGCTTGTGGGAAAGGTCAGTGATATTGAGATCCCTTAGAACCCGGTTACTATTAACTAGGACAGGTTGAGCCAACTAAATTTCAAGAGGGTACTTACCTATAAAACCCCATGCAAGCCTAAAACTAAGGACTTGTCTGCTTTGTGTGAATATGATTATTTGTATGTAAATCTGCTTACCTCGCATACTTGTACATAACATCATGAACATCATACCATAGCATTTTCAATGACCATCGCAAGGATCTCGAGGGCCTATGATGCAGGGTCACGTTGAACCAGACGTCTAGCAAGGGGCAGGGGATTTATTTTCCTCTGACCAAATGCCGTCAAAGATCAAGTATGGCAAACTCGAGTCAAGGGCTATGACCCACTTGACATGGTGAGCTTGATTCTCGTGGAAGGACATCCACCAATACAAAGTTCTCCAATCAAAGTTGTTGATCAAAGTTCAACTTCTAACTTTTTCTTATGTTTATCCCGCGAGATCCTTGAAAACATGCATCCACATATCATGCATCATATCATGACAGGTTTCTCCCTTATAGGTCTCCTTATCTTCCTGCTGTTTATTTCAGTAAGATAGATATGGAACAAACAGTGAAAGATCTCCAATCTCAGAACGCTCAATTCCAACAAATGCTTATGGCTATGGCTAAGGGGAAAGAGGACCTGGAAGATCTCCTTCTCAAAGAAAAGAAGAAAAAGTCCAAGAAGTCAGTAGGCGTCTTGAACTTGAGAAGAAGACCTACAACCCTAGATCTTTCAACTCCATCCAACATAAGGGATAGTTTTGAAGAAGACCACAATTTGGAGAATGATGAAGTTGAAGATGACTACTCCGAGGAACAATATCCTCCCACTGATGACAAGTACAAACAGTTGGAGGATCGCCTCAGTGCTATGGAGATTCAACAGATACCTAACTTGGATTTAGGAGACATGGGTTTGGTTTCTGGAGTGGTCATCCCGCCAAAGTTCAAAGTCCCTACCTTTGCCCTGTACAATGGAGTCTCTTTCCCTAAGATGCACTTAAAGTCTTATGTCCGGAAGATTCAACCATACACAACTGATCCAAAGCTTTGGATCCATTTCTTCCAAGAAAGCCTGGTAGGGACTCAACTCGAGTGGTTTTATCAACCGGAGAGTTCTCGCATCCACACCTGGGAGGATTTAGCTGCTACTTTTTACAAACAGTATCAGTATAATGCTGATCTTGCACCAACTCGTGTGCAATTGCAGAACATGACCATGGGTTCCAACGAGAGCTTCAAAGGATACGCCAAAAAGTGGAGAGATCTGGCTGGTAGGGTGCAACCCCCTTTAACTGACAGGGAGCTGATTGGCATCTTCATGGGAACTTTCACCGAGCTAATACTGACCGACGAAAGGGTCGAAGTTGGCATCAAAAGTGGAAAGATTCAAGAAGTTACACCTTCTGATGCTCAGAAAAAGCCATACAGTGGGAAGAAAGAGTTCAATGCTGTGTATGGTCAAAAGAGTCATCATGACCAACACGTAGGAGCAATCTTGATCTCTAATCCTACGCCTGCTCAACAAAGGCAGGGGCATCAGCGTAAGTAGGTCGCACCTAAAAGACAATACACTAAGATCAACATGTCGCTGGATCAAGCGCTACAACACATGTTGAAGGCAGAACTGATTATGTTAAAGGCTCCTCATCCGAACCTTAAGACTTCTTCTCCTAACTACAACCTGGATGCAAGATGTGCTTATCATTTTGGTATCCCAGGGCATGACACAAACAACTGTTGGGCTCTGAAGAACAAGGTCCAAGACATGATTGATGCCAAGGAGATCGAGTTTGACCCTCCGGAGACTCCAAACATAATCACTGCTCCTATGGAGAATCATTGAAAGTTTTTGTTCATTTGAATTTTTAAGTTGTAATCTCTTTTTTTATTCAAACAATTATCTATTTAATGTCAAACTTTGTTTTCATTAATGTATCGCATATATTTGTCTTGATTTGATCCACTCATTTTCATTATATTTAAACTATGCTTTTTTACTCTCTTTATGACATTCAACTCTTGCTAAAAGTTACAAGCCTTTAGAGGGAGGATGACGAAAACAATGTCATAATCTCATACAGTATGCTTTTGAACAGACCTTGCTGATGATGTACAGGAATTCTTTCAAATCCTAAACACTGGAGTTACAAGGAAGATAATCCCTAGTCAACCCCTTCGAGGCAAAGAAGTAGAAGTTTTTCTTTTTCACAAATTTAAACCTTTAATCAAAACCTTGGGGCAGGGTAGTCTCTCAGTTAATTCAAACGCGCGTTTAACTGCAAACTCTCATCTCATAATACAACGAATGACATCAAAAACATTCCTTTGGAGTCAAAAGACGGTGATGGTTCCTTATCACATAGGAAATCACATCTCTCAAAAAAAATAAAGGCCCACTAAGTCAAAACCTACAAAGGAGACTTAAGAAAACTGGGGTATCCCGCTGACTGTAATCTCAAAACAAGAACAGTCAGGCAAAAATTAGGGATGACAAATCAAAAGAAAGAGGTCAGTACAAATCCTCGACAACATGAAAAAAAATGTTACAAAAATGACTGCCTTCCTTGAAACTGTTTGGATTCACATGTTTGGAAGCACCCGTAAACTGTTTTCATGATCCTTGAAGCTGAATAAGCAATAGATTAACATCCATGTTTGGAGCATCCATAAACTGTTTTCAAAAACTGAATCTGAACAAGCGATAGATTGACATCCATGTTTGGAAGCACCCGTAAACTATTTTCAGAATCCTGGAGTTGAACAAGCAATAGATTAACATCCGTGTTTGGTGCATCCGTAAACTGTTTTCAATGAGCTGAATCTGAACAAATGATAGATTAACATCCATGTTGGGAAGCATCCGTAAACTGTTTTCATGATTCTGAAGTTTGAAGCTTGCTAATCCTATCCTAAAAAAGGTAAAGTATTAGCTGAAACACAAAGTTATGTTGCATGAAATGTATGATGCAATATATGTGTTTTATCAATGTTTATGATATATGAATGCGATGTATGCGCATGTAAGCTGATGAGCTGTCTTGCTAAGGAAGATAAATCCTGGATAGCTGGAGATAATAAAATCTATGAATGCCGTCGGGGAAGATAAATTATGGACCACTATTGAAGAGTATGTGTATGTTCAAGCTTTTTTGACAACCTCTATGGGGAGAAGCTATACTTCTGGGGAAATCAAGAATTTGGGTTGTATGCCAATCTACTGGGGATTCCTGTTTCGTTGTTTGAGGAGAACTCCGCTGGGGAATATTTGAAAGCTCCATGGGGGAATTGAGAATGAGAATCTTCATTCTGCTAGGGGAACTTGTGCTGAGGAGTCAAGAACGAGAATCTTTGATCTGCAGGGGATTAAAAATTCTGACAAATTTATGCTGAGAGTAAAGAAAGGCTCTGGCAACTTCACTGGAGAATCAAAGATGAGAATCTTGATTTTGTTGGGGAGTAAAAACTCTGTGGGGAATAGCTATACTACTGGAGGGTAAGCTCGGGACTCTGGGAAAAGCTTATTCCTGTTTGGAAGAAGTTCAGGAGTTTAGGTTGTACGCCACTTTGAGAATGAGAATCTTCATTCTGTCGGGAATATCAGAAATTCAGGTTATATGCCACTTTGAGAATGAGAATCTTCATTCTGTTGGGAATATCAAGAATTCGGGTTATATGCCACTTTGAGAATGAGAATCTTCATTCTGTCGGGAATATCAGGAATTTAGGTTATACACCACTTTGAGAATGAGAATCTTCATTCTGTCGGGAATATCAAGAATTCAGGTCGTATGCCACTTTGAGAATGAGAATCTTCATTCTGTCAGGAATATCAAGAGCTTGGGTGTATGTCAATCTACTGGGGAAGCAAGAATGAGAATCTTCATTCAGGCGTTTGGGCCAGGAGGTTGTGAGTATAACAATCTTATGAGGTTTTAAGGATGAGAATCTTCATTCTGTTAAGGGTATCAAGAGCTTGGGAGTATACCAATCTTCTGAGGTTTTAAGGATGATAATCTTCATTCTTGAGAGAAACAGAATTTTAGGAGCTTCAGTTGTCCGTTATTCTGCTGGTGGGTCGTTTCTGCTGAGATTTAGGAACTCGTCTGTAATTCAACTGAGGAAACATCTATGCTGAGATTTTGGAACCTGTCCGTAATTCAACTGAAGTAAAATCTTTGTCGAGATTTAGGAACTTGTCCGTAATTCGAGCGAAGAAAAGCTTTGTCAAGATTTAGGAACTTGTTCGTAATTCAACTGAGAAAATATCCCTGCTGAGATTTAGGAACTCGTCCGTAATTCAACTGAGAAAACAGCTTTGTCGAGATTTAGGAACTTGTCCGTAATTCAACTGAGAAAACAGCTTTGTCGAGATTTAGGAACTTGTCCGTAATTCGACTGAAGAAAAGCTTTGTCGAGATTTAGGAACTTATCCGTAATTCGACTGAAGAAAAGCTTTGTCGCTTGAATTTGTGAGAATCTTTCCTGAAAGGTAAAGGTTAGTTGTATGTAATGAGGTTCTCGAAATAAGTGAGATTGTGTTGTATTATATCCTGATGTACGGATGTGTAATGTTTTTCAAGACAACTTCTCGCTGGGGAAAATAAATCCCGAACTGGTGATGGAGAAAAGAGTTGGATTCTTCGTCTCTGATAGTGAAAAATCTGGAAGTGAATCAGAATAAAACATTGAGAGATTTATCTGAAATAACAAAACTCGAAATATCTTCCGCTGGAATAAGAATCAGGGAGATCTTAGTGTCGATCTGACTGAACCAAAGAAGGTCTTGGATTAACTTTTACTCAACCGGATGATGAAGGAATCTTTGACGATTACTACTCCAAAAGGTAATGAACCTTTACATGCTGATCAATCTGCAAATGTTATGAATGTTGTTGAAATGTAATTAGTTTTGGAGAATAAATCCTTGACAAGTGTTGGGGAAATAAACCCATGACCGCTGGTCTGCTAGAGAGGTGATGAACTTCTCGAGGATTCTTGAATTTCTTTTCAGAAGGATTTTGGAGAGATTCGTCATTGCCCATAGTATCAAATGTTTGTGGCACTGCCAGGCAATTTGGATTGGACGTAACCCCTTTGATGAGATCGACGTTTAATGCCCCAAGTGACGGTGACAGAGACTTGCCCCTGGCTACTCTGCACTTGAGAGATTTCTTGAAATCTTGACTGGACTTCCCCAAGTTAATTGTATTTGAGAGATTTGTTGAAATCTTGACTGGACTGCCCCAGGTTTATTGGAAAATTCCATGCCAAGTCCCCTTTGTTGATAGGAGATTTTTGATATGGAAGTGTCATCCCCCTTGAAGTGATTTTGTTCACTGAGAGAGCATTTGTTCATCGGAACACTCACTGCGTGAACTTCTTCGCTGTGAAACAAATAGCCATATGAAAACAATGATTTTTGAATAATGCAAAGTTTATACTTGTCTTGAAATTTTGAAAAATGCGTTTTTTAGCAGAAAACTTTTATAAGATAAATTCAACACAAGATTTAGAGAAAAGCCTTACAGGAGTCAGGATACCTTTTGGTAACAGTATGCTTTCGAACTAACCCATGCTTCAATTAGGACTTTTGAAGGGTTCTAGTGTGGCTTGGTTCACGGTTTAAGAAACAAAAGATAAAGGCTCAAAGTATATTTGTACCCACCCGCTCTTCGTGATGTTCTTCAATCCTAAACTCTAGTAATTGTGCATTTGAACTCCAAATGAGTCTGGAACAACGTTTTGGTGATGGCTCACACAAGTTGAATTTGTTGGAAGGCAGTCATCATTTTTTCAACATTTTCATGTTGTTGAGGATTTGTAGTGGCCTCTTTCTTCTGATTTGTTATCCCTAATTTTTTCCTGACTGTTCTTGTTTTTGAGATTTACAGTCAGCGGGATGCCCCAGCTTTCTTAAGCCTCCTTTGTAGGTTTTGGCTTAGTGGGCTTTTCTTTTTGAGAGATAATGACTGCCTATGAGATAAGGAACCATCATTGTCTTTTGGTTCCAAAGGAAATTTTGATGTCATTCGTTGTATTACGAACTGAGAGTTTGCGGCTAAACGCACATTTTGAAGTAACTGAGAGACTACCCTGCCCCAGGTTTGATTAAAGGTTTCAATTTGTGTTAAAACAGAAAACTTCTACTTCTTTGGCTCGAAGGGGTTGACTAGGGATTATCTTCCTTATAACTCCAGTGTTTAGGATTTGAAAGAAATGCTTGTACATCGTCAGCAAGGTCTGTCCAAAAGCATATTGTATTAGATTATGGCATTGTTTTTGTCATCCTCCCTCTAAAGGTTCGGAACTTTTAGCAAGAGTTAAATGTCATAAAGAAAGTAGAAAGCATAGTTCAAATATAGTGAAAACGAATGGATGAATTCAAGATAAACATATGCAATGCATTAATGAAATAGAGTTTGACATCAACAGATAATTGTTTGAATAACAAAAGAAATTACAACTTGGAAATTCAAATGAAACAAAAGCCTCTTAGTTTGAACTTGTCATTTCAGGTGGAGAACCCTCAACGGAAGATTTTCATCTGGCCATCCTGTGTGAATTCCAGCACTCCTCTATCAATCAAGTCTTGGGTCTTGTTTTTTAAAGCCCAACAGTCGTCGGTGTCATGTCCAGGACTATAGGAGTGGTATGCACAAAATGCATTGGGATGATAGCCAGGAGCAGAGGTATTGGGATTCCGAAAAGGATCCCTTAATACAGTCAGATTGACCTTCAACAAGCGTTCCAGTACTTGTGATAATGGCATATTAATCTCAGTGAAGCGCCTTCCAGATGTATTTTGCTTACGCCGATTACCCTGTTGATGTTGGTGAGGTTGTTATTGGGCTTGTGACCCTGAATCAAACTGGGGAGAGTTTCCCTTGACTTCTTGTCTCAAGGGAGGCTGAATGGTGACTTGATCTTTAACCCTAGTTGTTTGCCCCACTTGGTTGCATCCCTCCTGAAGCAGTTTGTTGATGAGGACCTTTAGCTCCTCTTGTCCTTGAGCCAGGTTTTGAATGAGAGCCATCTGGCCCACCAGTTGTCCCATCATCTGGATTTTCATTGTTGCCAACTCAATCTGTAGCCCTTCCAACTGATCATTCCTGACGCCGCCTGGATTCCCTGTAACCACGCCCCTTGTGAGGAGAGCTTTCACTTCTTCCTGCCCCTTGGATAGGTTCAAGAACATTTCTCGAAGCTGAGCGTTTTGAGCCTGAATATCCTTGACAGTCCTCTCTAGAGCCATCTCTACTGAAATAAACAGTAGGAAGGTAAGGAGACATGAAAGGGGAAAACCTGTCATGATACGATGCATGATATGTGGATGCATGTTTTCAAGGATCTCGCGAGGTAAGCACAAGAAAATGTTAGAGGTTGAACTTCGATCAATATCTTTGATTGGAGAACTTTGTATTGGCGAATGTCTTTCCACAAGAATCGAGCTCACCATGTCAAGTGGGTCATAGCCCTCGATTCAAGTTGTTGTACTTGATCTTTAACAGCGTTTATTTAGAGGAAAATGAATCCTCTTGCCCTTTGGTAGACGTCTGGTTCAACGTGACCCTGCATCAAAGACCCTCGAGATCCTTGAAATGGTTACTGAAAATGCTATGGTATGATGTTATGATGTTATGTACAAGTATGCAAAAGTAAGCAAGTGTATATACAAATAATCGCATTCACACAAAGCAGACAAGTCCTGAAGTTTAGGCTTGCATGGGGTTCGTAGGTAAGTACCCTCTTGAAGTTAGTTGGCTCAACCTATCCTAGAAATAGTAATCGGGTTCTAAGGAGTTCAATATCACTGGATTATTTTCTGTGTTCATTGTTTCAGTTTAGCCACTTAACTGGCGACCGAGATATTCCAAGAAAACAACCCTCAATGAGTGTAGTATCGAGTATCTACCAACTTCGGACTGCACCAAAGACGGTCATCTCACTACCCCTAATAAGGCCAAGATGGTCAAGTAAGGTTCTAAGAGTTCATTAGTGCTTCATGACATCACTCAGTGGCCCCGTATTCTCTTTGATTGACTCAAAGGCTACCGGTACCTACAAATATGTCGCACTAACGTAGCCACTACTTCAACCATGTCGCTATACCCCACACAGTTCCCTCACAGTTTATTGCTACTTACCTAAAAGGTGCCCCCAAATCCGGCTGTAGGATTTAAAACAAACCCAAACAAGGAACCAAAAAAGTAAAGCATACAAGGCAAACAAGATAAGCATGCAAAGGTGATCTAAAACCCTAAGGTAACCCCACTTTTATTGTCCCCAGTAGAGTCACCAGTTCTGTGATACAGTGGGAGAACTGACTTGAGGTTTTGCGTTTGTGTTCGCAATTGTGCGGTTTAGCAAGAGTCGCCACTGACTTTTTATTTTATCCTAAGGAAAGGTCAAAAAGCACAGGAAAGACCTTTGAGATGTTTTTTCTTAGGTTCGGGGGGTAGATTATGAAAAGGGAAGGTGCAAGCACCCTTTTCATCCATGGCTTTCCATGGGCTCTTAGTTACTTATTTAGATCACTTGCTTTTGCTTCTCAATTGTTTGAAATGGTGCTTTGTGTGTGTGGTTTTGAAAATGCTTTTAAAAGAGGCCATCATTGTGGAAACCTTTGTAATGATTCTTGTTTGAATATATACAAAGGTGTTTGTCTTTTTGAAAAGATATGTCAATGTTTTGAAAGTTTGATTTGGGAAATTGTTTTGAAATTGTGTTGTGAGGTGTGTTTGAAAATAGCAAGGATGTTTTGCAAGTTTTGATCAAGTAACTAAGAGTTGTCTACCCTATTTTACTCAAAGATCTTTTCTATGCATTTTTAACCCTTTTTGACAGTGTTGTTTTACCATTGCATTTGGTAAAACCCCTTGTATTAAGATGTTAAACGGGACAAGCGCGAGTCATCGCATACAATCATTGAAAGCAACTTGTGAAACGCTCTAGCAATTTTGTAAGGGACGAGATCGTTTTATCGAAGGCAGCATCGAGGGTCATCGAGGGACTACGATCTTTGTTTATCGAAGGGGCATTTGCTAGAGTGTCTCATATTCGAGGGACATGATTGCATTTTCCGAGGCAACAAGCGAGGTTACCTTAGAGGTGCAAGTGTGCATTGTGTTTATCATTTTCATGCGTTTAGGTCTTGTATTAGGTCATCTAGCGATTGATTTTGGATTTTCGCATACAAACCCTAATCTCTAATCATGGCATATTTGAAAGCATAAAGTGCGGGAATTAAAATTCTAAGCTATTAAAAAAGTATCCGGGGATGGGGGTACAAATTATTATAAATGGGGGTGAATCTCACAAGGATATCAATGTCCAAATATCAAGTGTTACAACCAAATCGAATTGTCGCAATTCAAAGTAAAGCCATAATAAATTATAAAATAAAGAAAATCAATCAATTATGAAATGCATGTATTTACTTGAAAATGAAATCTATTCTAAAAAAGAAAGATTAAATATTATTATTATTGTTCTTTTTGTATTTTATTAATCAAATGATAAAAAAACTTAAAGGAAGCAAACTAACTAAATCAATTTAAAAGTTTTGTTTTTTTAGTATTTTTACCATGTATAAAAAAAATGATTTAAATAGACTAATAAAAGAAACTAATTTATTTTACAAAAAAAGTTTTAAATGTTAGTATATTATTTTAACACAATAAAATAAATTAAATTGAATCAAAAATATAAAAAAACAAGTAGAATGGGCCTTAAGAGATTTGAGGGTTGGGCCCAAACAAAAACTAGGGAAGAACAAAGGGGTCAGAATGGAAAAAATGGGGGGGGGGGGGGGGGGGGGGGGGGGTAGCGTTTCGTATGGGATTATGTGTTTGGACAGGCCCAAAGCAAATTTTTGTACAATTTTGGTTGGGGTCTCAGAACTTTAGGTTTTGTAGAACGAAAATCACAGCGGCGCCGCCCTCTCGTTTTCTCTCTTCTTCATCTTTTCATCTTTCTCAACATAGGGTTCTGATCCCCCTCTAAACCTAAGCCGCTGGAGCGCCACCCCCACTCCATATCCTCTTCCTAACATTCAAAGTCCTTGGTGGCAAAAAGGGTATGATTCGTCCCTCTGATTTGATTTTTACAGTTTCTTTTGCTTCGCATGTTTTGCTTTACAATTTAGTTTTTTAATCTTTGGTGTTTACATGTCTGTGATGCATGGAAGAGGGTTTGAGAAAAACGTACCTTGGGGATTTTCTGGAAATAAAAATGGAGAGGAGAAAAGGGTGAGACGGAGGCGCTTCCTTGGTGGCTTGGAAGCGGAGGGGAAGAGATGACGGCGAGCTTCGTGGTAACCTCTTTCCTTTGTTCTAAATGTTAATGATGAGTATAGTTCTGAAACTTCTTTGTTGTTGATTGTTGATGATGATACTGTTCTGAAACTCTTTTCCTCTGAAACTCTTTTCCTCTCTCTTGATTTTTTGATGATGATTTGATAATCTGAAACTTTGTTGTTGTTGATTGTTGATGATGATATGTCTCTGAAACTCCTTGTTGGTTGCTTTTGAAAACTCTTTTCCTCTCTCTTCATTTGTTGATGTTGATTTATGATGATTCAATGTTCTGAAACTTCTCGTTTTTTGTTGTTGGTGAATGATTTTCAGTTCTGAAACTTGTTGATATGCTTCTGAAACTCTGATTTCTCTTTCTTTCTCTCTTTGAATGTTGATGTTGATGATGATGTGATAATCTGAAACTGTGTTGGTTTGGATTGTTTATGATGATGCTTGTTTTGCAAGTTCTGTTATGGACAATGGCTTGGTGATGATAGTTTTCTGAAGGTTTGGAAACTGCAGACTTGGTTTTTGTTAGTAGGCTTTGAGTTTGATAACTGTTGCAGGTTTTTGGTTTGAGTTATTGTGCTAACAGGCTTGGTGGTTAGCAGGTTGTGCAGTTTGATAACTGTTGCAGTTTTTTGAGTATTTTTGGTTGCAGTTTTGGCTGGCTTGTGGTGTTCTGTTTGGTTGTGCAGGTTGGTGAGTTTGCTGCAGTTTTGGTATTTGTTGTTCTGAGTTTGAAACTTGCAGGTTTTTTTTGAACAGTTTGGGATTTGATGTACAGTTTTGCTATGTTTGTTTGGAAGGTTCAGGCTGTGTGTTTTGATTGATATGCTTGGCTGTTGGTTAACATGTTTGTGGTTTGTTTGATATGCTTGGCTGTTTGTTAACAGGTTTGTGGTTTGAGGAGAAACTGTTGGATGTATTTTTCTGGTTGTGCAGTTTGGAGAGTTGTGAGTTTTGCAGGATGTTGGCTTTGGGTTTTTTGTAGTGCTGTTGGTATATTTTTCAGCTTGGTTTCTTGTTCAAAAGTTTAACAGGTTTTTAACTTGTGTTTTGACTTGGCTTGCAGTTTTGTCTTATAACCACACTCTCTACTTTTGGTTAGCAGGCTGGGACTTATGGTTTGTGTTTGAAACCACTGGGTTTTTTCTTCTTGCTATTTTTATGGTATTATTTCTTGATCCATTTTTTTAGCCAATTGTACAAATACCAAAAAGGTGCTCCCTTTTCTCTCTTTCTCTCTCAATGACAAAACAACTTTTCTTTTTTGTCTTTTTATATTTTCTGAAAAATTTGCCTTTTGACTGGAAAATGATGACAAGCTAAGACAAGTCTTTGACTTGTGATTTTGGATGACCTCTTGCCTTTTACTGCCATCCTACTGCCTTTTACTGCTATCCTGCTGCCTTTTACTGCTATCATGCTGCATTGCTACATTTGCACAGTTTGCATCCAATTTGTTTTGTAACTCAGTTTGGGCAATTTGTTTTGTAGGTCAGTTTGGCTCCTTACTTGTGTTGTTTTTTACAACAGGTTCCTGTCATGTAATGCATTGTATATTTGGTTATGCTTCAGTTTGCCTACTTTTCTTTGTAATGCAGCTTGACAGTTTGGCCTATGCTTGGCACCTTGCTTGTGCTGTTTGTACAGTTTGGCGCCTGTTGCATTTGAATAATTTTTGCTTTGTTTGCATTCTTCTTTTGCACTTTTATTTTTTTCTTTGTGAACCAAGAAGAGCAATCTTCTTGTGATTTGCAAAGAGAAAAATAAAACGTGATCAAAAATAAGCACTCTGATTCCAGACGGCAAATTTTAATGATGAATTTTTCCTTTCTTTTTCTGTTTGAAAATTCTTTTCAATTAACTGTACTAATCTTCTTTTCCTTTGTCTTTTTCATGTGAGTGCAACTTGGATGGCGACAAAGCAGTAGAAGCCAGAGACTTTGAGCATGGGAGCAATGGAGCTTAGGCTTAGACTTAGATTTTCCATTTATTGTAATCATTTATTTTTTTTAAAAATACTATAAGTTGTAAAAACTTACAATATTCAAGTAATAAATTATTTTTGTATCAATCATCTGAAAAATCTTTGTGAGTCAAACTGATATCCAATAAGATCATTTACTGTCCAATAATCTTGCCATTCTTCCTTTGCATCTTCACTTATTATTTAAGATTCCTGATTTAAAATAACTGAAACTGCATTCCAGCATTTCCAATACAGATAACTTAAAATCCAAGTAATCCAAAAACTTTGCAGTCTCGTAACCTTGCAACAGCATTCCAATTAAAATATGCATTGTGTATTCCAATAAACAAACAAGCATTCCATTAACAAGCAAACATTTCATTCCATTAACAAGCAGATGTCTTAATATTCCCAATAACAGTCTCAACTCCTATCTCTTATCCCAGATAATCAGGCCTTGAGAACAACTAGTTAACCTTTCAGCAAACTTAAAAAAAGTGTGAAAACAATGTAACAGTTAACTAAATTTCTGAGGATTCAATTTCTTTCTGAGAAATGCGAGAGAAACCCTAATTCTTGATCTGCTGCCAAAGAAAAGTCTGTTTGATCGATTTCTGAGCCAATCTTAAAAATCTGAGAAAACCCTAGGGTTGTGATTTCTTGTGAAAAAGGGAGGGCAAATTTTGGGGTACAACAGCTGCCCCTGTTCAATCTTCTTGAACCTGAAGAGTTAGATTGACAAGTTTGCCGTTCACGACTTTAAGGTAAAAGATGATTGGACACTAGAGTGCCCATAAATTTTCACTCGTCAAAGCATAGTTGAGGGAATGGGCTTAAAGATGCCATTTGGAGATGTGACAGAATCTTGTTGGAGATGGGCTTAAAGATTCCATCCAAGAATGTTTATTGAACTGTATGTTGTAGGTGAAAGAATGAGTATCAGAAAGGTATCCATGTTTGGAACGCCTCTGAGCTGGGGGTTTGAATAAGCAATAGATTAGCATCCATGTTTGGAGAATCCGTAAACTGTTTTCATGAGCTGAATTTGAACAAGCGATAGATTAGCGTCCATGTTTGGAAGCATCCGTAAACTGTTTTCATGACTCTGGAGTTGAACAAGCAATAGATTAACATCCATGTTTGGAGCATCCGTAAACTGTTTTCATGATCCTTGAAGTTGAATAAGAAATAGATTAACATCCATGTTTGGAGCATCCGTAAACTGTTTTCAAAAGTTAAATCTGAACAAGCGATAAATTGACATCCATGTTTAGAAGCACCTGTAAACTGTTTTCAAAAGTTGAATATGAACAAGCGATAGATTGACATCCATGTTTGGAAGCACCCATAAACTGTTTTCAAAAGTTGAATCTGAACAAGCGATAGATTGACATCCATGTTTGGAAGCACCCGTAAACTATTTTCAAAAGTTGAATCTGAACAAGCGATAGATTGACATCCATGTTTGGAAGCACCCGTAAAATGTTTTCATGATCCTTGAAGTTGAATAAGCAATAGAATAACATCCATGTTTGGAGCATCCGTAAACTATTTTTAAAAGTTGAATCTGAACAAGCGATAGATTGACATCCATGTTTGGAAACACCCGTAAACTGTTTTCATGATCCTTGAAGTTGAATAAGCAATAGATTAACATCCATGTTTGGAGAATCCGTAAACTGTTTTCAAAAGTTGAATCTGAACAAGCTATAGATTGATATCCATGTTTGGAAGCACCCGTAAACTGTTTTCAGAATCCTAGAGTTGAACAAGCAATAGATTAACATCCGTGTTTGGTGCATCCGTAAACTGTTTTCAATGAATTGAATCTGAACAAACGATAGATTAACATCCATGTTGGGAAGCATCTGTAAATTGTTTTCATGATTCTGAAGTTTGAAGCTTGCTAATCTTATCCTGAAAAAGGTAAAATATTAGCTGAAACACAAAGTTATGTTGCATGAAATGTATGATGCAATATATGTGTTTTATCAATGTTTATGATATATGAATAAGATGTATGTGCATGTAAGCTGATGAGCTATCTTGCTGAGGAAGATAAATCCTGGATAGCTGGAGATAATAAAATCTTTTAATGTCGTCGGGGAAGATAAATTTTGGACCACTGTTGAAGAGTATGTGTGTCTTCAAGCTTTTTTGACAACCTCTGTGGGGAGAAGCTATACTGCTGGGGATATCAGGAATTTGGGTTGTATTCCAATCTACTGGGGATTCCTGTTTCGTTGTTTGAGGAGAACTCCACTGGGGAATATTTGAAAGCTCCGTGGGGGAATTGAGAATGAGAATCTTCATTCTGCTAGGGGAACTTGTGCTGAGGAGTCAAGAACGAGAATCTTTGATCTGCAGGGGATTAAAAATTCTGACAAATTTATGCTGAGAGTAAAGAAAGGCTCTGGCAACTTCACTGGAGAATCAAAGATGAGAATCTTGATTTTGTTGGGGAGTAAAAACTCTGTGGGGAATAGCTATACTGCTGGAGGGTAAGCTCGGGACTTCGGGAAAAGCTTATTCTTGTTTGGAAGAAGTTCAGGAGTTTAGGTTGTACGCCACTTTGAGAATGAGAATCTTCATTCTGTCGGGAATATCAGAAATTCAGGTTATATGCCACTTTGAGAATGAGAATCTTCATTCTGTTAGGAATATCAAGAATTCGGGTTATATTCCACTTTGAGAACGAGAATCTTCATTCTGTCGGGAATATCAGGAATTTAGGTTATACGCCACTTTGAGAATGAGAATCTTCATTCTGTCGGGAATATCAAGAATTCAGGTCGTATGCCACTTTGAGAATGAGAATCTTCATTCTGTCAGGAATATTAGGAGCTTGGGTGTATGTCAATCTACTGGGGAAGCAAGAATGAGAATCTTCATTCAGGCATTTGGGTCAGGAGGTTGGGAGTATACCAATCTTCTGAGGTTTTAAGGATGAGAATCTTCATTCTGTTAAGGGTATCAGGAGCTTGGGAGTATACCAATCTTCTGAGGTTTTAAGGATGAGAATCTTCATTCTGTTAAGGGTATCAGGAGCTTGGGAGTATACCAATCTTCTGAGGTTTTAAGGATGAGAATCTTTATTCTTGAGAGAAACAAAATTTTAGGAGCTTCAGTTGTCCCTTATTCTGCTGGTGGGTCGTTTCTGCTGAGATTTAGGAACTCGTTCGTAATTCAACTGAGGAAACATCTATGATGAGATTTGGGAACCTGTCCGTAATTCAACTGAATTAAAATCTTTGTCGAGATTTAGGAACTTGTCCGTAATTCGAATGAAGAAAAGCTTTGTCGAGATTTAGGAACTTGTCCGTAATTCGACTGAGTAAACATCCCTGCTGAGATTTAGGAACTCGTCCGTAATTCAACTGAGAAAACAACTTTGTCGAGATTTAGGAACTTGTCCATAATTCAACTGAGAAAACAGCTTTGTCGAGATTTAGGAACTTGTCCGTAATTCGATTGAAGAAAAGCTTTGTCGAGATTTAGGAACTTATCTGTAATTCGACTGAAGAAAAGCTTTGTCGCTTGAATTTGTGAGAATCTTTCCTGAAAGGTAATGGTTAGTTATCTGTAATGAGGTTCTCGAAATAAGTGAGATTGCGTTGTATGATATCCTGATGTACAGATGTGTAATGTTTTTCAAGACAACTTCTCGCTGGGGAAAATAAATCCCGAACTGGTGATGGAGAAAAGAGATGGATTCTTCGTCTCTGATAGTGAAAAATATGGAAGTGAATCAGAATAAATCGTTGAGAGATTTATCTGAAATAATAAAACCTGGAATATCTTTCGCTGGAATAAGAATCAGGGAGATCTTAGTGTCGATCTGACTGAACCAGAGAAGGTCTTGGATTAACTTTGACTCAACCGGATGATGAAGGAATCTTTGACGATTACTACTCCAAAAGGTAATGAACCTTTACCTGCTGATCAATCTGCATATGTTATGAATGTTGTTGAAATGTAATTTGTTTTGGATAATAAATCCTTGACAAGTGTTGGGGAAATAAACCCATGACCGCTGGTCTGCTAGAGAGGTGATGAACTTCTCGAGGATTCTTGAATTTTTTTCAGAAGGATTTTGGAGAGATTCGTCATTGCCCCTAGTATCAAATGTTTGTGGCACTGCCAGGAAATTTGGATTGGACGTAACCCCTTTGATGAGATCGACGTTTAATGCCCCAAGTGACGATGACGGAGACTTGCCCCTGGCTACTCTGCACTTGAGAGATTTCTTGAAATCTTGATTGGACTGCCCCAGGTTAACTGTACTTTGAGAGATTTGTTGAAATCTTGACTGGACTGCCCCAGGTTTACTGGACAATGTCATGCCAAGTCCCCTTTGTTGATAGGAGATTTTTGCTAAGGAAGTGTCATCCCTCTTGAAGTGATTTTGTTCACTGAGAGAGCTTTCTTTCATCGGAACATTCACTGCGTGAAATTCTTCGCTGTCAAACAAATAGCCATATGCAAACAATGATTTTTGAATAATGCAAAGTTTATACTTGTCTTGAAATTTTGAAAAATGCGTTTTTTAGCAGAAAACTTTTATAAGATAAATTCAACACAAGATATAGAGAAAAGCCTTACAGGAGTCAGGATACCTTTTGGTAACAGTATGCTTTCGAACTAACCCATGTGTGATACGGTGGGAGAACTGACTATGGTTTTGCGTTTGTTTTCGCAAATGTTTCGGTTGAGCAAGAGTCGCCACCGACTTTTTATTTTATCCTAAGGAAAGGTTTAAAAAGCACAGCAAAAACCTTTGAGATTTTTCTTGGGTTCGGGGAGTAGATTATAGAAAGGGAAGGTATTAGCACCCTTTCTATCCATGGTTATCCATGTGCACTTAGGTACTTGCTTAGATCAACTTGCCTTGATTTTCAATTGTTTGAAATGGTGCTTTGTGTGTGTTTGAAAATGTTTTGAAAAAAGATGCCTTGTCTAGGCTACCCTTGTAACAATTCTTTACTCGAATGTTTTATAAAAGGTGTTTGTCTTTTTGAAAAGATGTTTCAAGGTTTTTTGAAAGTTTGTTTTGAAAGTGTTTGTGAAGTGTGGTTTGAAAATAGGCAAGTGTTTTTGTTTTGCAAGTTGACAAGTACTTAAGAGCTATCTACTCTAAAGTTCTAAAAGATTTATGCTATGTTTTAACCCTTTTGACAATTTTGTTCCACTATTGCATTTGGTGGACAATCTTGTATTAGGAGGTGAAAGGGACGGGCGCGGGTCATCGTTTAGACCATAATTGCAATAGTGTTAAGTGTCTTTGGGCAATTTTTCCTTGAAAGGGACTTGATCATTTTAGGCAACTTTTCGAAAGCGTCATTGAGGGACTATGATCATTTGAATTGTGTTTGTTTTACCCAAAGAGACCTGACATGCAATATGGCCCATTTATTTGAAGGCAACAAGTGGAATACCCTAGGGGTGCAAGTGTGATATGTGTTGTCCATTTTTCATGCTTGTTTATCTTGAAATTAGGTCAAACTATTTTTGTTCGTTTTATTTGCATACAAACCCTAATTCTAGCATGGTATATTTAGAAAGCGTTAAAATGCGAAAAGTAAAATTCCTACACTATTACAACACAATATGGGAAGGGGGGTACAAATGTTCAAATGGGGGGGATATTTAGACAAGGAATTTAAACCTAGCTATTACATCAATTTTGGAATATTTACAAGATAATTAATTGCATCAATTAAATGGAAAATAAAATAAAGATGCAAAATGCAAAAAGGGTTTTTTATATGTATGGAAAAAGATATTTTTCATGTCAAATAAACAAAAAATGAATGAAATAAAAAAGTAACATTTTTGGAGTTTTTGTGTTTTAAGGGTAAAACCCTAATTTTTATTAAGTAAATATATATATTATTTAATTTATACAAGTATTCATTTATTATATACAAAAAATAAAATAAAATGAAGTATATTTATTTTTTTTATGTCAAATATTAATAAAATAAAAAATGTATATATTTTTTGTATTGTTTACCTAAATATAATAATATATATAAATATCTTTATTATTTACTAAATAAATACTATATATATATATAATAATAATATTTACTATTTATAAAAAAAATATTTTTGATACAAAATGTTTTCAAAAGAGAAAATGAAATAAAAATCAGAAATAAAATATATTTTCATTATTTTTCTAATTTTTTCTAAATAATAGTATATATATATATTTATGTATAAATGTCCATATAAACAAATAAATGCCTAAAAATAGGAAAATGGTGTAAAAAATGTTTTTTTATGTTTTTAATATTATTAGGAAAAATAAATAAACCAGAATGGAAAAAGAAAAAATCAAAAAAATCAATAAAACACACAAAATGGGCTCAGGGGGTATGAAATCAAAAATATGGTGTGAAAAGGAAAGACAAAGCTGGCCCAGCCCATGAAGCTTCTTCTTCAACCTTCAGACAAAAAGATGTCAAAAACGCGCGCCTGTATCCAAGTTCAAACATCTGGATTCTTTGACTTTTTGCACAAACTTTCAACATAAGAAATGTTAAGCATTGAATCACGATTCTAAATATATAAAGAACTCATCCTAACTCTCAGAAATGAGAGAGAATTTTAACATTCCCAAATCATGACCTAACTTTTCTTCCATATTCAGACCTTAAATTCTCATAGCTCAGGCAAAATAAATGAAAAGTAAAAGCATGTACAGATTCAGGGGCATGAGTAGAACACTTCTTATTCACAAACTTAGAGCTAATGATGCCTAGACTAAGAGTTAGAAGTTCAAGAAGATACCTGTTCAGTTGAAGTTCTATCTGGCAATGGGGGAGCTTTCAGAGCAAGATGATGATCTGTACAGCTTGCCTGAAGTGTGGTGATGCTATTCCAATGCTTACTTTGTTTGGAAACACCTTGAATCGAGCTATGGACCTTCAACTGCAAAACAAGAAAGTGAAAATGGCAGAACTGGTTAGAGGAGTTACATGTCGTGTTTTGTGTTTTGGTTAGCTTCAAATGATGCTAGGGAATGTGTTTGATGAGCTTTGAGCAAGAAAGCATGAAAGGGATGAGTTATGGGATTCAATCTGCAGACCCTGCCCTGTTTTTGCAGTTTGAGAGTGATTCTGGGAATGGGAGTGTTTGGGACCTTGTTTTCTCGTGTTCTAGCTTGGGTTGGATGATTAGAAGGTGTATAAAATATTTGCTTAGGCTTCTCTTTGCTGAAATCAAAAGTTCTGTTGTGTTATGCTAAGTTTCTTAACACTTAAGCAAGCAAAGGCCACTTGAGTTTCTAGGCTGATAGAGGACCCCTAAGCATGCTGCAAAGCTTCTCCTTGATCAGTGTGATTAAATCATAAACTTGTGCCAATTAGATTTGATATGTACTTCTTGGATTTGCATTATGACATAAAGCTTGCTTTTGCAAAAATGGCTATTTCACTTTTTCCATAAATGGCTTAATTCAACATGTAATGCATAAACTCATGAAACAAGGCCTTAGCACAATGAACATGCATTAAATTATTGAGTGTTGGATGGTTTAGAGGCCTGTAATGTAGCACAAACCAAGCTGACTTGAAAATGGCATAAGTTATGAACATGTACATGACCAATTCAAAAGTGAGTTTTTGCCATATTGCAAAATTCGATTCTCTCAAGTCATGAGGTTGTTTGATGAGTTCTTGGACATTTTCGAAAGCTTGGAATGTGTAATACAATCCATCTTTGAAATGAAAATTGAAATTCCAAGTGGAAGTATGTGAAAAATGGTCTTGAAGTTAGGTAGAAAACCTTGCCAAAATAGGTTAAATTTTCACTAAGTTAAGAATGGTTTAGTACCCTTATTCCAAAAATTGTAACTTGAGATACAAGCCTCTTTTGGGAAAACTTTGTGAATAAAAGTTGTAGATTATGCAACAAGCTACAACTTTCATGTTTTGACTTTTGCTTGAATCCAAATGAATCTTGGTGAGAAAGTGGGGCAAAGTTGGGAAAAAATTAGGGTTTTTTCATAACTTAGAAAAATTCTAAGTTATGAAAAATTCTCATTTCAAACCCTAATTTGCAATTTTTGATTTCTTGATGAACAAATTTCATGATTTGGCATGTTTTGATGAAAAATGAATCTTGACCCTTGATTTTGACCAAAAAGTCAAAGTTTGACTTTTCAGTATACAATCAAAATTGATCAATTGACTGGGAAATTCAACTGTCAATCTTGTGCATTTGGGATCTTTTGAACTTGTTGAGCATGTCAAGACAATTCCATGGGGTCCTTGAGTCCATATGTGAGCTTGGTTTGCCATTGGCTAGGTCAAACAGTCAAAAATTGCCTTTGTGCAATCAAAACCCTAAAAATGACCATTTTGCCCTTTTGGTGATCTGATCAAATTTCTTGTGGAATTGTGATCCAAACTTGGTCAAATGGTCCATGTGAGTTCATAATGTTGATGTGGGTCAATTTTCATGAGATTTGACTGTCAATTGGCCATAGTTGACTTTTTCCCCAATACAACTGATTTCTAGGTCAATTGTCCAATTGACTGGGCAAAACTTGGAATCAAGGCTTGAAACTTGATATGGATAAACTTGGGAGTCCAATATGAAGCATGAAAGTCATCTTAGGCATTTTAGGTCAAAATATATTTGTGCAAACACAAACCCTAATTTGGGTCAACAGTGCAAGGAGAAGTCTTGAGCAGATGAAACCCTAACTGGATCTTGATCTCCAAGGGATTTGTGATGAGAAATCAATGAGAAATGGGAGGGCAAATTTTGGGGTACAACAGTTGCCCCTGTTCAATCTTCTTGAACCTGAAGAGTTAGATTGGCAAGTTTGCCTTTCGTGACTCGAGGGTAAAAGGATATTGGACACTAGAGTGCCCTTAAATTTGCACTCGTCAAAGCAATGGATGCGGGAATGGGCTTAGAGATGCCATTTGGAGATGGGCTTAACGATGCCATCTGGAAGAGTGACAGAAATTTGTCGGGGATGGGCTTAAAGATGCCATCTGGAATGAGTATCAGAAATGTGTCGATGTTTTGAACCACATCTGAATTGGGGGTCTGAACAAGCAATAGGTTGACATCCGTATCTGGAGGCATCCGTAAACTGTTTTCAGAGGTTGAGAAGAGTCTGAACAAGCGATAGATTAACATCCGTTGTTGGGAAGAATCCATAAACTGTTTTCAGAAGTCTTGAAGTTGAATAAGCAATAGAGCAACATCCGTTGTTGGGAAGCGTCCGTAAACTGTTTTCAAAAGTTGCATCTAAACAAGCGATAGATTAACATCCGTTACTTGGAGAACCCGTGAACTGTTTTCAGAAGTCTTGGGAAGAGACTGAACAAGTGATAGGTTAACATCCGTTACTTGGAGAACCCGTGAACTGTTTTCAGAAATCTTGAAGTTTAAGGAGGAACCGGTGTAGGGTTTCCTGATGATGAGCTCGTGTAAAACTGCATCTGGATGAATTTGGAATAAGCATCAGAATATTGCCATGTCTGGGTCACATCCGAACTATTCCTGGAAAGGATCTCGGAAGATAATGATATTAGTCTTTCGACTGATCTTACCTGAAAGGTAAAGAGTTAGTTATATGCAATGTCATGATGCATGATACAATGTATGTTATGTGATATGAATGTAAATGGATGCGCATGTAAGTTGGAGAGATGTCTTGCAGAGGATAGATGAATCCGAGACGGCTGAAGATAAGAGTATCTTGACTGCTGCCGGGAAGAATAATTCCTGGTTGTTGCTGGAGAAAAAGGAGCTTGGGTTGTATACCAATCTTCTGGGGAATTCCTGATGACTTCTACTGGGGAGTACCAATCTAATAGACTCATGCTGGGGAGGTAAGATTGAGAATCTTCAGTTTGGTAGGAAGTATTTCTGGTGACTTCACTGGGGAACTCAAGATTTGTCCTCCTAAAAAAAATCTGTGGGGAGAAGGTTCACTTAGTCTGGCTTCACTAGGGATTGATAATTTGAAACTTTAGCCCGGCTGGGGATACTGAAACTTAAATTCTGAGGGGAATTGAATTCCAGAGGATCCTCTGGCTGGGGATTGTATTGATAAGTTATGCTAGGGAACTCTGATGAACTCCGCTGGAGGTAGGAAGAATTTTGGTGAGCGCGATCTTCCGTGGCAATAAGCTGAGGATAACCCAGTTATAAGCCTTTGTGAGGGATAACTTTGAATAAGGCTCGGGAGAGACGTTCGTACTCTGCAGGGGATAAGCTTCCAAAATCTACTGGGGATAAGCTTCAGGGTTTGCTGGGGATATGGATTCCAAATATCCTAGGGGTTTCCTTTGAAAGGGTATCAAGATATCCAATTGTACCTTCAACCTATCAGTAATCCTCTTTCTCGATTCATAAGGAAATGGTTAAGTTCAAATGCATATTCCTATTTAACAAAACATTGGACGTTTCTCAAAATAAAACAATTAGTGCAAGAGAAAAAAGAAAAGGAAATGACACAAATTTCTGGGAAAAGTATTTGTATTGACTTTCTACGAGTATATTTGTACAAAGGAGACAATCATCCTAGTAAGAGGATTTTGTCGTAAATATTGAAAGATTTATACAAAATAAAGATGGCTATGTGAAATAATTCCATGGGATTCCATTCCGCTATAGCCTTCACAACTCTGAATATTTGTCCGTTCAATGCTTCGTTTGCCGATGACTGGATTGATTAGAAACCTGGAACTGGTAGATGAAGAGATTGTCTTTGAAGTGATCCGACGAGACATAGTCATACGCTTTAACTCCCTAACTTTTGCCTGAATCGCCCTTTCGGGTTTTCGATCCACTGGGAAACCCCTTTTTACCCAAGCCGCCCTTTCGGGTTTTCAACTTGCCGGGTGTACAGATTTTTTTTTGTTTTTATCCCTGATTTTTGCCTAAACCGCCCTTTCGGGTTTTCGATTCACCGGGATGCCCATTCTTGCCCAAGCCGCCATTTCGGGTTTTCGACTTGTCGGGTTATTTTATGCGTAGTATCTTTTGACTATGTCTGCGTTCGCAGGGTGCGGTAAACCGTCGCCGTCCATGGTGGTCAGAATCATTGCACCACCAGAAAATATGCTCTTGATCACAAATGGTCCTATATATGTAGGAGTCCATTTGCCCCTGGGATCACTTTACGGCAAGATAATCCGCTTGATTACGAGATCTCCGACTTGATACACTTGACGTCTGACTTTCTTATTGAAGGCCTTGATCATTCGTTTTTGATACGTCTGACCATGGCATATAGCAGCGAGTCGCTTCTCGTCGATCAAATTGAGTTGATCAAGTCGGGTCTGCATCCAATCATCTTCATTCAAACCTGCGTCCTTCATAATCCTTAGAGAAGGAATCTGGACTTCCATAGGCAAGACAGCTTCCAATCCATATACCAAAGAAAATGGGGTTGCCCCGGTTGAAGTACGTGTCGTCGTACGGTATCCATGCAGAGCAAACGGTAACATCTCATGCCAGTCTTTGTAAGTGACTGTCATTTTCTGAATGATCTTCTTAATGTTTTTGTTCGCAGCTTCAACAACACCGTTCATCTTTGGCCGATAGGGAGATGAATTGTGATGATAAATCTTGAACTGTTCGCACAAAGCGGTGATCATTGTGTTGTTCAGATTCGTACCGTTGTCTGTGATGATCCTGTATGGAACACCATACCGACATATGAGATTTTGCTTGATAAAGCGGGCAACCACGTTTTTAGTAACAGAGGCGAAGGAAGCTGCTTCGGCCCATTTGGTGAAATAGTCAATGGCAACCAGGATGAAGCGATGTCCGTTGGAAGCCGTGGGCTTGATCTCTCCAATCATGTCAATGCCCCACATTGCAAATGGCCACGGAGCAGTCAGAACATTGAGGGGAACCGGAGGGATATGAACTTTGTCAGCGTAGACTTGACATTTATGGCAAGTGCGGGAATGTTGATGGCAGTCAGCTTCCATGGTAGACCAGTAATAGCCTGCCCTTAGGATCTTCTTAGCCATTGTATGCCCGCTCAAGTGAGTGCCAAATGTGCCGCTGTGTATATCAGTCATGATCAACTCTGCTTTAGCTTTGTCTACGCATCGGAGTAACACACAATCATGGCTTCGTTTGTAAAGGATGTCGTTGCTTAGGAAGAATTTGGCAGCGTATTTCCTTAAGAACTTCTTGTCATTTACGGAAGCTCCTTCGGGATAATCTCTAGTCTCGAGATACCTTTTGATCTCATGGAACCAAGGTTGTTCCACTACTTCTTCGGTATTAATCTCGTGACAATGCGCAGGTTCATCCATTCGCTCGATGGTGATTTGGGGAGCCTCGTTATCCCAATTGATTTTAAACATGGAGGACATTTTGGCTAAAGCATCTGCTAGCTGGTTCTCTTCTCGCGGGAAATGCTCGAAGGTAATTTGCTCGAAATGCGGCAACAATGTCAGGACATGTTCTTTGTATGGGATAAGATTAGGATGCTTGGTGTCCCACTCTCCTTTGATTTGACTGATAACCAAAGTTGAGTCCCCAAATACGATCAAAGATTTGATCCCCAAGTCTATAGCAGCCTTGAGACCAAAGATGCAAGCTTCGTATTCAGCCATGTTATTTGTGCAGCTGAAGCAAAGTCGGGCCGTGAAAGGTGTGTGACAGCCTTCCGGAGAAATGAGTACTGCGCCGATACCATTTCCAAGTGCATTTGAAGCACCATCAAAGTACAGGGTCCATCGGGATCCCTTTTTGGGTCCGTCATACGGTCTGTCACTTTCAATGTTGTCCAAATTCATGATGTCCTCGTCTGGGAAGTCAAATCTCATGGGTTGATAATCTTCAATAGCTTGATGAGCCAGATGGTCAGCTAGCACACTCCCTTTTATAGCTTTTTGGGTGGTGTACTGGATGTCATACTCAGTTAGGATCATTTGCCATCTAGCTATCCTTCCAGATAAAGCGGGCTTTTCGAAGATATACTTGATAGGATCCATTTTGGAAATCAACAAGGTAGTATGAGTCAACATATACTGTCTTAGTCGGCGAGCAGCCCATACCAAAGTGCAACAAGTTTTCTCGAGCAGTGAGTAGAGAGTCTCACAGTCGGTAAACTTTTTGCTAAGGTAATAAATAGCATGCTCTTTTCGACCAGACTCGTCATGCTGGCCCAAAACACACCCTATTGAGTTATCCAAGACGGTCAAATACATGATCAATGGTCTTCCTTCGACGGGTGGCATCAGAATAGGAGGTTCTAGCAAATACTCCTTGATTTTATCAAAAGCAACTTGGCAATCATCGTTCCATTCGACTACCTGATCTTTCTTCAAGAGTTTGAAAATTGGCTCACAGGTAGAAGTCAGATGCGAGATGAATCTGGCAATATAGTTCAAGCGCCCCAAGAATCCTCTAACCTCCTTTTCAGTACGGGGAGCAGGAATTTCTTGTATTGCTTTCACTTTTGCTGGATCGACTTCAATGCCTTTGTTGCTTACAATGAATCCCAGGAGTTTACCAGACCTAACTCCAAAAGTGCATTTACTTGGATTCAGCCTGAGTTTGTATTCTTTAAACCTGGCAAACAGCTTTTCTAGATGTTCAAGGTGCTCCTCCTCTGTTTGTGACCGAGCTATCATATCGTCTATGTAAACTTCGATCTCATGATGTATCATATCATGAAATAAAGCTACCATGGCGCGTTGATAAGTTGCCCCTGCGTTCTTCAGCCCGAACGGCATCACCTTGTAACAGAAAGTTCCCCATTGCGTGACAAAAGTTGTTTTCTCCATATCCTCGGGGGCCATTTTGATTTGATTGTAGCCCGAGAATCCATCCATGAAGGAAAACACTTTATGCTGAGCTGTATTGTCGATCAAAATGTCAATGTGTGGAAGTGGAAAATCATCTTTGGGGTTGGCCCTATTCAAATCTCGGTAGTCCACACACATCCTGACTTTGCCATCTTTCTTAGGTACTGGCACGATGTTAGCGACCCATTGAGGATAGGACGTAACAGCCAGAAAGCCAGCGTCGAATTGCTTCATCACCTTGCTTTGATCTTTTCAGACATGTCAGGCCTCATTTGGCGGACTTTTTGCTTGATCGGTGGACAGTCCTCTCTTGTGGAGAGACGATGAACCACGATGTCTGTGTCTAAACCCGGCATGTCTTCATAAGACCAAGCGAAGATTTCAACATACTCATTCAACAACTGTATCAGGCGCTCCTTGACTCTTGGTTCCAGATTGGCACCCACTTGCACTTCCTTTCGGTCTTCCTCGGTCCCCAAGTTGACAGTTTCCAATGACTCTTCGTGAGGTAAGATGGCCCTTTCCTCTTGCTGTAGAAGTCTGGCTAGTTCCCCTGGTACTTCACAACCTTCGTCATCTTCATACTCGGCTTGATTGACCAGATCTTCAGAGTTATTGAAGGATATAGCAGAATAGTCACCCATGGAATCCGGAGTGGATGGGTACCTGCATTTGTGAGTGTGGGTGTGTGTAAGGGATAGCCATCCTTAAAGAAAAATGCAAAAGGAAAGAAAATGAACACAAGCAGTTTATCAAATGAAAAACGTCCAATGAATCATTAAACATGGCATATGGATATGAAAAATAATCAAAACCCTTACAAATGGACCTACATGCCCCGGGCAAGGCATGAGGTGAAAAGATAGTGTACGGATTGTTTGAAAATAAATATTACAGACCAAATAGGAAATGTTTAACAGATAAATTACTGATGAATAAAAGTGATGGGGACAAAGTCTTTTACCTCCCAGTTGCTCAATCCTCCTTTGACAGTTGGGTAAATCCATTCTTCGATGTTGCTCTCTTTGTCCTCGTCCTCCAAAGCATTGATTCTGTAGGGAGAAATTTTGACTGGCGCTCTTTCAATCTTCGACCGGCGCATAGCTTTTTGGCCTGCGGTAGTGAACCCTAAACCGAATTTGTCTGTCTTATGCGGAATATCAGGTAACTGCCCCCATGCTGAATTCTTCCCCTCCTTTATTGCGGCCCTCGCGTCCTCTAAAGATGCCATCCTGGTCATCTGCCTCGGTGTCTCAGCTGCCAACTTTGCTACTGCTATCTCAGGAAGGACCTCTTCGAAATGCTGAAAAGGCGTCTTAATGAACTCCCCTTCTACCTCCACATATCGGAAGGAATTCAAGTGGCTAATCATGTACTGTTCTTCACCATGGACAGTAATGATCTTTCCCTTGAAAGGATACTTTAACATCTGATGTAAGGAGGAGGTGACTGCCCCAGCATGATGTATCCAAGGCCTACCCAGCAAGCAAGAGTATGACGGACGGATGTCCATCACATAGAAAGTAGACTTAAACACCTCAGTGCCTATCTTGATGGGAATTTCAACCTCCCCATGGACCATTCTCTTCGAACCATCGAAAGCTCTGACAACAATATCACTCGGTTTCAACTCCAACCCTTCGCAATCTAGTCGGTCCAAGGCCTTCTTAGGCAGTACATTCAGCGACGAACCAGTGTCAACCAAGACATGTGCGAGAGTGGTTCCTCGACACTCGACTGAAATGTGCAAAGCATCATTGTGATTTCTACCTTTAGGAGTTAGGTCGGCATCAGAGAAACCTAATCCGTTGTCCGCAGTCAGGCTAGCCACGCAATTTTGAAATTGATCCGCAGAGGTTTCCTGGGGCACATGGGCTGCCTTCAGGAATTTTATCAGGGCTTTAGCGTGCGCTTCTGAGCAAAGTAGCAGTGCCAGCATGGAGATCTTTGAGGGGGTTTGCACCAACTGTTCTACTACATCGTAATCACTCCTTTTGATTATCCTCAAAATCTCATCCATTTCCTTCTTGGAGGTTTCCGGGATGACCAAGGGTTGAGCCCTCGTCCTGACGAGCTCATCTTGGATTCACTTACCTTTGTCAGCAGTGGTAGGAAGGACAGTACTAGGAACAACAACATCCTCAATCAAAGGGGTTCTAGCAGAGAGTTTTATTGGTGCCGGGATGACCTTGTCAGTTGATGAGGGTCCAAAGATTGCTCTTGGAGGGGCAATCTCTGGAGAAAATATTCTCCCGCTCCTGGTGATTTTGCTAGTGCCTGCAATGTTACTAATGCTGGCTTCTTCATCATCCGAACTTTCTTCAGTTATTTCGATTTGTTTAATACCATGGTAGTAGACGTCACCTCCATAGTTCCATGGTATCGACTTCTCAGAGACATAGGGGACAGGCCCTGGCATTGTTATCTTCAAAGGAACAGATTTTGTAGCTGGTGTAATCTTAACAGGCTTTTTGACGGCCTTGGAAAGATTGGCGTGAATGGTTATGATTGAGACATCTTCAGTATGGGTTGGCACAGCAGAAACTTTTTCAAGCAAAATTTGTCGACTATCCATAAGGCCTTGGATGCCTTTCTTCAGTAACGGACAATCAAACGGCAGAGAGTAACAACAATAATAGTCTTCTTTACATCTCGGGAAGATCCCGACCTTTAACAGATTCAACTTGATTGTTAGCAATGGAGTTATCAGATCATTGACGTCAGCAACATACAAATCTTCTTCAATGGCATTGACATTTCGGCCGTGCTTCGGCATGGGTGCAGATATCACATTAGGCTTATCCGGAGCGTCAAACTCCACCTCCTTCGCCTCTATCAGGTCTTGGATTTTATGCTTGAGTGCCCAACAATCATTGGTGTCGTGCCCGACACTGTCAGAATGGTAGGCGCATTTAGCATTAGGATGATAATGCAGAGAGGACGTATTCACATTCTTTGGTGCCTCCTTGATGGTGGTGAGGTTTAACTTTAACAGATGGGGAAGCACTTGCGCTGGAGTCATATTAATACGGGTGAACTGTCGTTGTGGCCGTTCCACTCGTTGCTGATTTGGTCTGGATTGGTTATAGCGAGGCTGTTCACTTGAAGGGTTTTGAATCATTATGGCCCCCACAGTTGGCCGACGCTCCGTCTTCCCTGCTCTTCTCTGAGAATATACCACAGCTGTTTCCTTCTTAAAAGGCTTCTTCTCAACACTTGCAGCAACACCCTTCTGAATCTTTCCTGACTTGATGCCAGCTTTTATTCTTTCGCCTGTTAAGATCAAATCGGTAAACCCCGCGGAAGAGTTACCAATTAGATGATTGAAAAATGGCCCAGATAGGGTCCCTAGAAACATATCTACAAGTTCACGGTCGGTTAAAGGAGGCTGCACCCTGCCAGCCAAATCCCTCCATTTTTGTGCATATTCTTTGAATCCCTCGCCTGTTCCTAGTGACATACCCTGAAGTTGGGTATGAGTAGGAGCAAGGTCAGAATTATACTGGTATTGTTTGTAGAAAGCGGTGGCCAAATCCTCCCAATTTCAGACGCTGGTTCCCTCTAGCTGATAAAACCACTCCAACTGAGCTCCAGAAAGGCTGTCTTGAAAGAAATGAATCCAGAGGTTTTTATCTGCCGTATAGGGTTGGATCTTTCTCACGTAGGACCTGAGATGCATTTTTGGACAGGACAGCCCATCATACCTCACAAACACTGGCACTTTGAATTTTGGGGGAATCACAATCCCGGCGACCAAACCCAAGTCTTCAAAATCCAAACCCGGTACTCTTTGTAGCTCCATGGCGGCCAACCTGTCTTCTAGCCCCTTGTATTTATCATCAGCTGGAGGGTATTGTTGATCAGAGTAATCTTCATCCTCTTCGACCTCTTCTTCTTCCACATCAGACTCGGAAGGTACCGCAGCCCCACCTCCTTTGTTGGTTCCTTCATCAGAAGTAGGAGGAAATTCAAGCATCCTCCGAGCTTCTCCGTCAAATCTTCTCCCCAAAGTAGCCACCCCGAGTCTCTTTTTCTTCTTCTTCACTGGGTCTTTATTCCCCAGTAAGGTCTTGAGATCCTCCTGACCTTTAGCCAAGGTTGTCAGGAGTTGCTGAAACTGTGCATTCTGAGCTTGCAGGTCTTTGATTGTTTGCTCGAGATCCATCCTACTGAAATAAACAGCAGACAGATAAGGAAACCTGGATTGAGACCTGCTTATGCACATGATGAATGGTATGCTTATGTATGCAATGCATTCAAGGATTTAGGACATTCAAAATTGTTTCAGACAAAGAAGAACGCACGTCATATTAATAAGAAGAAATTTGTTAGTACATAAATGCCCCATGGGCCAAACATTACAAAATAACTTCTCAAGGCAAAAAGACATTGCACATCCTCTTTGGTGCGATGTAGGTGTTGAGGGCCTCTTGCTCGTGGAGTCGGCGGGTAAGCTCTAGAACCTTCTTCTCACTGGCGTAGAAGCTGGCTTCAAAGGTGTTCCGTTCTTCCTTGAGCTGAATCCAACTTTTCTGCATTTCCTCCCACGATGTAGGCATGTCTGGATGTAGGATGGTGTAGGGAACCTCTCCTTCCTTGACGAGCTCTTTAATCACCGGGAGTACGTGAGGATAAGGCATCATTAGACTTTGGGCTCGAGCTCGTACCCACTTGAGATAAGGCTCAAGAGGGATGGAGTTCTTGTGTCCTAGAGTCATGCTATCAACCTTGTTGGGCCTTCCCCAAGCTCTAATGAATCTTTGGCGAAGTCCTTGCTCATTGTTGTCGAAGTCAAAAACTAGGTCAGGAATCAACATATCATGAGGACCATCCCTCCGTGCATATCCAAATTGCCTCAAAGCTAGGCAAGGGTTGTAGGTGATACCTCCTCTGATTCCAAGTAAAGGAACATTAGGAAATTCTCCGCAATGATCGACAATGATGACATTTTCTCTGGACCGAGAACACCAATGTACATCAGAGTGAGTAAGAGTCATCAACCGTTGGGACCACCTCGAGCCTTGGTCATTCTTTAGGACAGATTGCGGAAGGTGCGAAATAAACCACCTTGCAAGGAGAGGAGTACAACACATGAGAACACCCCTCTTTCTCATTGTTCGTGTGTAAAATGAGTGAAGAATGTCCCTAAGCAATGTTGGTATTGGGTTTCTGGACAAGAAGATTTTGACGGCGTTGACATCTACTAATTGGTCAGGATTTGGGAACAAGACCAACCCATAGATAAGGAGTGCCACAATCTCTTCAAAGGCTTGTAGGTCCAATGAGTTCCAACATTCTTGTGCCTTCTCAAACAAGAATTTTGCTAAGAATCCTTTGACGCCGCTTCTGGTTTCCCAATGCCCCTTGATGTCAGATGGTTGTAGATGTAATGCTCGAGCAACATATTCCAGCTTTGGTTCCTTTTCCGTACCGTTGAAGGGTAGTTGATTAAGGATAGGAATTCTCAGGAGTTGAGAAAACTCCTCCAAAGTGGGCACCAACTGGTAATCAGGGAAAGT
Organism: Vicia faba; assembly: GCA_948472305.1. Taxonomy (NCBI): domain Eukaryota; kingdom Viridiplantae; phylum Streptophyta; class Magnoliopsida; order Fabales; family Fabaceae; genus Vicia; species Vicia faba. Next base: position 1,186,170,333 of record OX451739.1, on the reverse strand, counting down.
GAAACAGTGGTGAAGAGGGTCAAAGAACTGGAATAGCACTTTCATCATGTCTTCTTCAATGTTGGTGTTGACTAGGCTGAGCAGTCTACCATGTCTTTCACTGAAGGGAGAGCTTTCGGGAATTCTGGATGTGAGCTCCTTGAGTTGAGGAGAGATTCTCACAAGGTTGACTTGGATGGTGTTTCTGCGAGGAATTTCCATGACCTACAAAACAGGAACAAAGATGAAGATCCAAACCCTTGAAATGGTTAGTGAATGCATGTGATGCTTCATGATGTTTATGATGTATGCACAAAACATATGTACAAGCAAATCACACCAAACCCTAGTTTCAGGCTTGCATGGGGTTTCATAGGTAAGTACCCTCTTGATTTTAGTTGGCTTAAAAACCTGTCCTATAAATAGTAAGCGGGTTCTAAGGAGCTCAATATCACTGGATTGTTTTCAATGTTCATTGTTTTGGTTTAGCCACTTAACTAGTGACCAAAATATTCCAAGAAAACAACCCTCAATGAGTGTAGTATCGAGTATCTACCAACTTCGGACTGCACCAAAGCCGGTCATCTCACTACCCCTAATAAAAGGCCAAGATGGTCAAGTAAGGTTCTAGGTCATTAGTGCTTAGTGACATCACTTAGCGGTCCCGTACTCTCCTTGATTGAACTCAAGGGTTACCGGTACTCACAAATATGTCGCACTAATATAGCTATTGCTTCGACCGTGTCGGTATACCCCGCACAGTTTCCACAACGTATTGCTATCTATGAAGGTTTCCCAAAATCCGGGTGTAGGATTGCAAACCCAAACAATAGAGCCAAGATATAAAGCAAACAATTCAAACAATTAGTCATGCAAGAGGGTGATCTAAGCCCTAAGGTTACTCCACTTTTAAAATTATCCCCAGTAGAGTCGCCAGTTCTGTGATACGGTGGGAGAACTGACTATGGTTTTGCGTTTGTTTTCGCAAATGTTTCGGTTGAGCAAGAGTCGCCACCGACTTTTTATTTTTTCCTAAGGAAAGGTTTAAAAAGCACAGCAAAAACCTTTGAGATTTTTCTTGGGTTCGGGGAGTAGATTATAGAAAGGGAAGGTATTAGCACCCTTTCTATCCATGGTTATCCATGGGCTCTTAGGTACTTGCTTAGATCAACTTGCCTTGGTTTTCAATTGTTTGAAATGGTACTTTGTGTGTGTTTGAAAATGTTTTGAAAAAAGATGCCTTGTCTAGGCTACCCTTGTAACAATTCTTTACTCGAATGTTTTACAAAAGGTGTTTGTCTTTTTGAAAATATGTTTCAAGGTTTTTTGAAAGTTTGTTTTGAAAGTGTTTGTGAAGTGTGGTTTGAAAATAGGCAAGTGTTTTTGTTTTGCAAGTTGACAAGTACTTAAGAGCTATCTACTCTAAAGTTCTCAAAGATTTATGCTATGTTTTAACCCTTTTGACAATTTTGTTCCACCATTGCATTTGGTGGACAATCTTGTATTAGGAGGTGAAAGGGACGGGCGCGGGTCATCGTTTAGACCATAATTGCAATAGTGTTAAGTGTCTTTGGGCAATTTTTCCTTGAAAGGGACTTGATCATTTTAGGCAACTTTTCGAAAGCGTCATTGAGGGACTATGATCATTTGAATTGTATTTGTTTTACCCAAAGAGACCTGACATGCAATATGGCCCATTTATTTGAAGGCAACAAGTGGAATACCCTAGGGGTGCAAGTGTGATATGTGTTGTCCATTTTTCATGCTTGTTTATCTTGAAATTAGGTCAAACTATTTTTGTTCGTTTTATTTGCATACAAATCCTAATTCTAGCATGGTATATTTAGAAAGCGTTAAAGTGCGAAAAGTAAAATTCCTACTCTATTACAACACAATATGGGAAGGGGGGTACAAATGTTCAAATGGGGGGATATTTAGACAAGGAATTTAAACCTAGCTATTACATCAATTTTGGAATATTTACAAGATAATTAATTGCATCAATTAAATGGAAAATAAAATAAAGATGCAAAATGCAAAAAGGGTTTTTTATATGTATGGAAAAAGATATTTTTCATGTCAAATAAACAAAAAATGAATGAAATAAAAAAGTAACATTTTTGGAGTTTTTGTGTTTTAAGGGTAAAACCCTAATTTTTATTAAGTAAATATATATATTATTTAATTTATACAAGTATTCATTTATTATATACAAAAAATAAAATAAAATGAAGTATATTTATAAAAAGTATTTTTTTTATGCCAAATATTAATAAAATAAAAAATATATATATTTTTTGTATTGTTTACCTAAATATAATAATATATATAAATATCTTTATTATTTACTAAATAAATACTATATATATATAATAATAATATTTACTATTTATAAAAAAAATATTTTTGATACAAAATGTTTTCAAAAGAGAAAATGAAATAAAAATCAGAAATAAAATATATTTTCATTATTTTTCTAATTTTTTCTAAATAATAGTATATATATATATATATATATATATATGTATAAATGTCCATATAAACAAATAAATGCCTAAAAATAGGAAAATGGTGTAAAAAAATGTTTTTTTTATGTTTTTAATATTATTAGGAAAAATAAATAAACCAGAATGGAAAAAGAAAAAATCAAAAAAATCAATAAAACACACAAAATGGGCTCAGGGGGTATGAAATCAAAAATATGGTGTGAAAAGGAAAGACAAAGCTGGCCCAGCCCATGAAGCTTCTTGTTCAACCTTCAGACAAAAAGATGTCAAAAACGCGCGCCTGTATCCAAGTTCAAACATCTGGATTCTTTGACTTTTTGCACAAACTTTCAACATAAGAAATGTTAAGCATTGAATCAAGATTCTAAATATATAAAGAACTCATCCTAACTCTCAGAAATGAGAGAGAATTTTAACATTTCCAAATCATGACCTAACTTTTCTTCCATATTCAGACCTTAAATTCTCATAGCTCAGGCAAAATAAATGAAAAGTAAAAGCATGTACAGATTCAGGGGCATGAGTAGAACACTTCTTATTCACAAACTTAGAGCTAATGATGCCTAGACTAAGAGTTAGAAGTTCAAGAAGATACCTGTTCAGTTGAAGTTCTATCTGGCAATGGGGGAGCTTTTAGAGCAAGATGATGATTTGTACAGCTTGCCTGAAGTGTGGTGATGCTATTCCAATGCTTACTTTGTTTTGAAACACCTTGAATCGAGCTATGGACCTTCAACTGCAAAACAAGAAAGTGAAAATGGCGGAACTGGTTAGAGGAGTTACAGGTCGTATTTTGTGTTTTGGTTAGCTTCAAATGATGCTAGGGAATGTGTTTGATGAGCTTTGAGCAAGAAAGCATGAAAGGGATGAGTTGTGGGATTCAATCTGCAGACCCTGCCCTGTTTTTGCATTTTGAGAGTGATTCTGGGAATGGGAGTGTTTGGGACCTTGTTTTCTCGTGTTCTAGCTTGGGTTGGATGATTAGAAGGTGTATAAAATATTTGCTTAGGCTTCTCTTTGCTGAGATCAAAAGTTCTGTTGTGTTATGCTAAGTTTCTTAACACTTAAGCAAGCAAAGGCCACTTGAGTTTCTAGGCTGATAGAGGACCCCTAAACATGCTGCAAAGCTTCTCCTTGATCAGTGTGATTAACTCATAAACTTGTGCCAATTAGATTTGATTTGTACTTCTTGGATTTGCATTATGACATAAAGCTTGCTTTTGCAAAAATGGTTATTTCACTTTTTCCATAAATGGCTTAATTCAACATGTAATGCATAAACTCATGAAACAAGGCCTTAGCACAATGAACATGCATTAAATTATTTAGTGTTGGATGGTTTAGAGGCCTGTAATGTAGCACAAACCAAGCTGACTTGAAAATGGCATAAGTTATGAACATGTACATGACCAATTCAAAAGTGAGTTTTTGCCATATTGCAAAATTCGATTCTCTCAAGTCATGAGGTTGTTTGATGAGTTCTTGGACATTTTCGAAAGCTTGGAATGTGTAATACAATCCATCTTTTAAATGAAAATTGAAATTCCAAGTGGAAGTATGTGAAAAATGGTCTTGAAGTTAGGTAGAAAACCTTGCCAAAATAGGTTAAATTTTCACTAAGTTAAGAATGGTTTAGTACCCTTATTCCAAAATTTGTAACTTGAGATACAAGCCTCTTTTGGGAAAACTTTGTGAATCAAAGTTGTAGATTATGCAACAAGATACAACTTTCATGTTTTGACCTTTGCTTGAATCCAAATGAATCTTGGTGAGAAAGTGGGGCAAAGTTGGGAAAAAATTAGGGTTTTTCATAACACAGAAAAATTCTAAGTTATGAAAAATTCTCATTTCAAACCCTAATTTGCAATTTTTGATTTCTTGATGAACAAGTTTCATGATTTGGCATGTTTTGATGAAAAATGAATCTTGACCCTTGATTTTGACCAAAAAGTCAAAGTTTGACTTTTCAGTATACAGTCAAAATTGATCAATTGATTGGGAAATTCAACTGTCAATCTTGTGCATTTGGGATCTTTTGAACTTGTTGAGCATGTCAAGACAATTCCATGGGGTCCTTGAGTCCATATGTGAGCTTGGTTTTCCATTGGCTAGGTCAAACAGTCAAAAATTGCCTTTGTGCAGTCAAAACCCTAAAAATGACCATTTTGCCCTTTTGGTGATCTGATCAAATTTCTTGTGGAATTGTGATCCAAACTTGGTCAAATGGTCCATGTGAGTTCATAATGTTGATGTGGGTCAATTTTCATGAGATTTGACTGTCAATTGGCCATAGTTGACTTTTTCCCCAATACAACTGATTTCTAGGTCAACTGTCCAATTGACTGGGCAAAACTTGGAATCAAGGCTTGAAACTTGATATGGATAAACTTGGGAGTCCAATAAGAAGCATGAAAGTCATCTTAGGCATTTTAGGTCAAAATATATTTGTGCAAACACAAACCCTAATTTGGGTCAACAGTGCAAGGAGAAGTCTTGAGCAGATGAAACCCTAACTGGATCTTGATCTCCAGGGGCTTTGTGATGAGAAATCAATGAGAAATGGGAGGGAAAATTTTGGGGTACAACACCATGCTTCAATTAGGACTTTTGAAGGGTTGTAGCGTGGATTGGTTCACGGTTTAAGAAACAAAAGATAAAGGCTCAAAGTATATTTGTACCCACCCGCTCTTCGTGATGTTCTTCAATCCTAAACTCAGTTAATTGTGCATTTGAACTCCAAATGAGTCTGGAACAACGTTTTGGTGATGGCTCACGCAAGTTGAATTTGTTGGAAGGCAGTCATCATTTTTGCAACATTTTTCATGTTGTTGAGGATTTGTAGTGACCTCTTTCTTCTGATTTGTTATCCCTAATTTTTGCCTGACTATTCTTGTTTTTGAGATTTACAGTCAGCGGGATGCCCCAACTTTCTTAAGCCTCCTTTATAGGTTTTGGCTTAGTGGGCTTTTCTTTTTGAGAGATAATGACTGCCTATGTGATAAGGAACCATCACTGTCTTTTGGTTCCAAAGGAAATTTTGATGTCATTCGTTGTATTACGAACTGAGAGTTTGCGGATAAACGCACATTTTTAAGTAACTGAGAGACTACCCTGCCCCAGGTTTAATTAAAGGTTTCAATTTGTGTTAAAACAGAAAACTTCTACTTCTTTGGCTCGAAGGGGTTGACTAGAGATTATTTTCCTTATAACTCCAGTGTTTAGGATTTGAAAGAAATGCCTGTACATCGTCAGCAAGGTCTGTCCAAAAGCATACTGTATTAGATTATAGCATTGTTTTCGTCATCCTCCCTCTAAAGGTTTGTAACTTTTAGCAAGAGTTAAATGTCATAAAGAAAGTAGAAAGCATAGTTCAAATATAGTGAAAACGAATGGATGAATTCAAGACAAACATATGCAATGCATTAATGAAACAGAGTTTGACATCAAAAGATAATTGTTTGAATAACAAAAGAAATTACAACTTGGAAATTCAAATGAAACAAAAGCCTCTTAGTTTGAACTTGTCATTTCAGGTGGAGAACCCTCAGCGGAAGATTTTCATCTGGCCATCCTGTGTGAATTCCAGCACTCCTCTGTCAATCAAGTCTTGGGTCTTGTTTTTTAAAGCCCAACAGTCGTCGGTGTCGTGTCCAGGACTATAGGAGTGGTATGTACAAAATGCATTGGGATGATAGCCAGGAGCAGAGGTATTGGGATTCCAAAGAGGATCCCTTAATACAGTCAGATTGACCTCCAACAAGCGTTCCATTACTTGTGATAATGGCATATTAATCTCAGTGAAGCGCCTTCCAGATGTATTTTTCTTACGCCGATTACCCTGTTGATGTTGGTGAGGTTGTTGTTTGGCTTGTAACCCTGAAGCAAACTGGGGAGACTTTCCCTTGACTTCTTGTCTCAAGGGAGGCTGAATGGTGACTTGATCTTTAACCTTAGTTGTTTGCCTCACTTGGTTACATCCCTCTTGAAGCAGTTTGTTGATGAGGACCTTTAGCACCTCTTATCCTTGAGCCAGATTTTGAATGAGAGCCATCTGGCCCACCAGTTGTCCCATCATCTGGATTTTCATTGTTTCCAACTCAATCTGTAGCCCTTCCAACTGATCATTCCTGACGCCGCCTGGATTCCCTGTAACCATGCCCCTTGTGAGGAAAGCTTTCACTTCTTCCTGTCCCTTGGATAGGTTCAAGAACATTTCTTGAAGCTGAGCGTTTTGAGCCTGAATATCCTTGACAGTCCTCTCTAGAGCCATCTCTACTGAAATAAACAGTAGGAAGGTAAGGAGACCTGAAAGGGGAAAACCTGTCATGATACGATGCATGATATGTGGATGCATGTTTTCAAGGATCTCGTGGGGTAAACACAAGAAAATGTTAGAGGTTGAACTTTGTGATCGGTGGATCTGGAACTGACTGTTTAACGATGGTTCGCGAAATGTCGCGGAAGCAAGAGTCGCCACCGTCTTTTATTTTCTCCAAAGGGAAAGGACAAAAGCACAGAAAAATTCCTTAAAGAGATTGCTCTCGGTTCGGGAGGTAGATTATAGAAAGGGAAGGTGTTAGCACCCTTTCTATCCATGGTTATCCATGGGCTCTTAGATACTTGCTCATTTGTGTTTTCAAAAATGTTTGTTTGCTTTTCAACTGTGGGTTTTAAAATGTTTCTTTGAAAATTCCAGTTCGACTCTTGTATCAGTCCTCAAGAGTGTTTGAAAAATTGCTTTCGAAAGCTTTTGAAAAGGTGTCGGTGTGAAAAGTACTTTTGAATTTGTTTTGAAATTAGAGCAAGTATCTAGAGTCGTCTACCTATCCTAAGGAATTCGTCTGTGTAAATATCCTTTAAAGTAGTGCCATCCCACCATTGAGAGGTAGGTAGCACCACCGTTGGAGGTGTTCGGGTCAATTCGAGGTTCGGGACATGGTGATCACCAGAGCAATGGGAAGACACCTTAGAAGCTACCCTTATGCCAGGTTCCCGGATCATGAGGACTTACTAAGACATCCTCTACTCGACGATCACCTTTCGAGGAAAGGCAACAGTGAGGCGTACCCTAGGGGTGGTGTGTGATTTGTGTGTCAGATTCATTTATTTTTGTCTTGTCAGGTTATGGGTGATCTATGCGTTTGTTTTTATTTTTTGTCATTCATTCTTGCATGCATTTATTTAACAGTTAAAAAAGATGCGGAAAATTAAAAGTTCTAAACTATTACAAAGGCGCGGGTCCACATCGCCAAAGTTTAATCCAGGACCCGATTTGACAGAAAATAAAGAAGTAAAGTGCGAGAAATAAAATGTCCGAGTTTACAAGGCTTTGGGAGAATTACATTAATATTATAAGAAATAAAATAAAATGCGCGAATTGGAATTAAAAATAGAAGCGAGGGCGTTGGACCCTTTTTAATGAAATTAAATTAAATTATTAAATTAATTAAATTAAAATGAAAAAAAGAAATTATTTTGAGATTTTTTGGATTTATGATTTTTTATGTGAATTAAATGAAATTAACTAATTAACCCTAATTCTACAACTTTTATTTATTAAGAAAAACATGTTAAAATTTAAACCTAAAATTAAATATTTAATGTACATGTTTATTTACAAAATAAATTAGCAATTAATAATAATGATAATAAGAAAAAAATTATTTATTTAAAAAAATGATGAAAAGTTAAAAAAACCTAATTTCTACATATTTTAATTTATTAAGAAAAATATTAAAATTTTGAAACCTAAATTAACTAAGTTAATTATTAAAGTTTATTTACAAAAAATAATGGTGAAATTAATATTAATAACAATAAACATTTTTTGTTTCTGATTTTTTATTATGAAAATTATTTTAGGAAATTAAAGAAAACAATTAAAAACAATTAAAAGAATGAAAAGGAAAATCAAATAAAAAAATGATGCAAACCATAGGGGGTGTCTGGCCCTTTTTGGAGGTGAATTGGAGTGGTTTGGCCATGTATTGGTGTCATGCATAAGTTGTTCTACTTTGGCCATTTGGCTTTTGGCCATTTGTGTTTTGGCCTCAACGTTCCTTAATCTTCTCAGGATGTCTGTCTCACCATGTATTGGTGTCATGTGTAAAATGTTCTGTTTTGGCCATTTGGCTTTTGGCTTTTGGCCATTTGTGTCTTGGCCTCAACGTTCCTTAATGAACTTGTATGAGATCCTGTCTAAAATCTGCAGTGTTGAACTTCATGAACACATTAAATAAAATCATAAAATGTAAATAAAGCCAATATATGAAGAAATTTAATGTTTAGGCACAATATGGCGTGTATGAATGATTATACCCTTTTGATCATGGAGATCAAATCAATCTTACCCTTATTGGAAAATCAGTGGCCTGAATGCTTTTATGCCTTACTGGAAAATTAGGATCATGGAGATCAAGCCAGCCTTACCCTTACTGAAGAAGTAGTGAGGTGTTGGTTTGTAACTGTGATGGCTTGTTTGTAGTGAGAGAGGGATTTGTAATAAGGATTTCAAGGTTTTAGGGTTCTTGAAAGAGTTTGATATTCTAACAGTGTTGTGGCAAGGTTTTTTTTCTCTCTTTTCCTTCCTCCTTTTTTTTGTGAAAAGAAGGTGATTATATAATGGAAATTAGGGTAAAGAAAATGGGCTTTGAATGTGCAATTGGGCCTCCAATGTTCACTTGAGTTCGTCACTTTCCAGGCTAAATCACAGGGACTTAAGTGCAATTTTTGAAGTTGAAATGTGAAAACAAAATGTAGCTGACATCGAGAACTAACTCCTGTCCGAAAATCGTCTCAATCGGATAAACGGTGAATTAGTTATGAATTTTTGAAGTTTCAGCTCAGACAAACTTATTTTGGGCTCCAGTGTCGACTCTGACACGTTCTTCAATAAAAAACTGGTATTGATAGGAGCATAATCCGGTCTCGACTTTTGAAGCAAAGTTGTAGATCTATGAGTCAGGGACCTTGTGTAAAAATATGAGTCCAATCCGATAAAAATTGACCGAGTTATGAATTTTCGAAGTTTCGGCTCAGATGAAATAATATTCAGCATTCAGGATTTTCAGCGTGTCACGCACTCTGAGCAAAAAACGAAGGTCTTTTGTATACCGTTTGAACTCAATACCTTCTGTGAAAATGTAGCCAACTCAATTTGTGAAATTTTGGCGCCGGAACCAGCTCGATACGATGAAAATCGACCAGGTTATGATTTTCTGAACATGACGCAAATAAACTTCTGTCACAAATTTTCTGTACGAAAATACTTGATAAATCCACATTTTTGAAGACCTTCTGATCGAAATTGGCTTCCAGCCGTGAGAGATGAAAATGTAGATAATGTCAAGACGGAATTTTGTCCACCAGAACGGGTTCAAAACGAGCCACGATCTTCAAGTTATGAATTTTTTAGCGCGTAAAAACTGCACTTTCAACACACTTTTTCACCATATTTCTTCAAGAAAACTCACACATTCGGATACCTTCTTTAAAGAATTATCTCTTGAGCCGAATCTGAATTTGAGAATACGTTATCAGAGATATCTTGGGAAAAGAACACCTGAATATGACGCGCCGGGTTGGACTTGTGAATTTTTCTTGAAATGTTTTGAGAAATATGGGAGGGCAAATTTTGGGGTACAACAGTTGCCCCTGTTCAATCTTCTTAAACCTGAGGATGTAGATTGACCTGCGTGCCTTTCGTGATCCGAAGGTGGAAGATGCTTGAACACTAGAGTGCCCAAAAATTTGCACTCACATAGTAGAGTGTCAGCAGCATGATGCAGGGAATGGGCTTACAAGTGCCATTTGGAGACTGATGGATAGGAGGACGGGCTTATAGATGCCATCTGATGTGGTGACAGAGTCTTGTCGGAAATGGGCTTATAGATGCCATCTAAGTGTTGATCGCGTAAGAGATTCCTTAGCGAGAACCTGCGTACCTGAAAAAGAAAATGATTACTTGGCCTGTTACAGGAGCTGGTTTTCAAACTCTTTATGTAGATGCATTCTGGCTAGATACAGGTATCGAATTTTTGAACCTCCTCAGACGTGCCCTGGCGAGATACAGGAATCGAGTCCGGAGAATATAGTCGTCAACAGATACACCCTGGCGAGATACAGGAATCAGATCTTCAAACTCTTCAGACGTGACCTGGCAAGATACAGGAATCTAGTCTGGTAATGTTAGTCGTCAACAGATACACCCTGGCAAGATACAGGAATCGGATCCTCAAACTCTTCAGATGTGCCCTGGAAAGATACAGGAATCGAGTCTGGAATTCAGAAAGGTTGGTGAGTTGTCTCTACTGACAGGTTATTTCCATGGACGAGTGGTCTTTATCGACGGGTGTCTATAACGACGGGTGGTCTTTATCGACGGGTATCTATAACGACGAGTGTCTATAACGACGAGTGTCTATGACGACGAGTGTCTATGACGACGAGTGTCTATAACGACGAGTGTCTATAACGACGAGTGTCTATGACGACGAGTGTCTATAACGACGAGTGTCTATAACGACGAGTGTCTATAACGACGAGTGTCTATGACGATGAGTGTCTATAACGGCGAGTGTCTATAACGACGGGTGTCTATAACGACGGGTGTCTATAACGACGGGTGTCTATAACGACGAGTTTCTATAACGACGGGTGTCTATAACGACGAGTGTCTATAACGACGAGTGTCTATAACGACGAGTGTCTATAACGACGAGTTTCTATAACGACGAGTGTCTATGACGACGAGTGTCTATGACGACGAGTGTCTATGACGACGAGTGTCTATGACGACAGGTGTCTATAACGACGAGTGTCTATAACGACGAGTGTCTATAACGACAAGTGTCTATAACGACGGGTGTCTATAACGACGGGTGTCTATAACGACGGGTGTCTATAACGACGGGTGTCTATAACGACGGGTGTCTATAACGACGAGTGTCTATAACGACGAGTGTCTATGACGACGCATGTCTATAATGACAAGTTGGATCAGAGAAATCTTTAGGCATTGATTTAACTGGATTTGTATTCTTTGACTGAATTGGTCTCTTTTGACTGTATTCGTCTACATAGCTGATCTTTTAACTGTATCCTTCCTGAAAGGTAAAGGTCAGTCATATGCAATGCATGATATGGATCAAGCAATAATATTTTTCAACACCTGAGATTGTATGATATGATGCGTATATGCATGTATCATGATGTATAACAATGTGATGTTTATGAATGTATCTGCGTCTAGGAAAATAGATCCTTGACGGATGCCGGGAAGTCAAATCCTGGGCTGATGTTGAAGAGTGAGATTCTTCGTTTCTGTTGGGTATGATGATTGCAAGAATACCAGTCGGAGAAGATAACTCCGTTGGGGAATAAACTTGGCGAATAGATTACTCTGCGGGGAAAGAGAGGTACTTTGCTGAGGTTGATGAAGATAACTCCATTGGGGATACCGTTGATAAGTTATGTTGGGAGATTTGATGAACTCCTCCGGGGATAGGAAGACTTCGCCGAGGACGATCTTTCCGTGGCTTTTAGCTGAGGATAACCCACTTATAAGCTCTGGTGGAGAAATAACCTTTGAATAAAACCTGGGGAGACGCGTTCGCTCTGCAGGGAGTGAAGGTATCTTGGTCGCATTCTTCAGCTGAACTTATCTTGGCACTTCGGTGGACAGAGTAACCGGATCATTTAGACAACTCATCATTGCCCCAGTTTCTGTTGGAGAAGAAGGTACCTGTGAAGGTGTTTGATGACTACCGGTTGACAAATCTTCTTCTGGTAGGCAAGTGACGATATGTCGGGACATAGTCGTACGCCGTGATCCCTAACTTTTTCCTGGACCGCCCTTTCGGGTTTTTAGTCCACCGGGATACCCATTCTTGCCCAAGCCGCCTTTTCAGGTTTTCGACTTGCCGGGTGTACAGATTTTTTCATTTTTATCCCTTATTTTGCCCGAACCCTTTTGGTTCGCCGGGAAGCCCTTATTTTTGCCTAGGTGCGTCAACCTAGCGGGTCTTTGATTTTGCATAGTATTTTTTCGACTATGTCCACGCTCTCAGAGTGTAGGGAGTTGCCCCTGTTGTTGTGTTGCCATGCCATCAGAATATCTTGATCAGGCAAGATTCGTGGCTGGAACTCATGTCCAATGCCCCAGGTGACTCAGGCGGAGATTTGCCCCAGGCTAATTGGCCTTTTGAGAGATTCTTCGAATCTTGACTTAACTGCCCCTGATGCCGGGCCATGATCATGTATGCCCCTTGATTGGAGTGCTTTTGTTCATCCGATATTCGTCGTGCGAGCTTCTATGCTGTTCAAACAAATAGTCGTATGCAAACAAAGTTATGTTAAAAATGCAAAGCTTATGTCTGTTTCGAAGTTTTTGAAAATGCAGTTTTTTTAATAAAACAAGTGAGTTCTTTTGTAAACTGTGATGTCAACCTCGTTATTTTATAGCGAGTCTTAAGGAGTCAGGATACCTTTCGTAACAGTACGCCTTCGAACTAACCCACGCTTCAGCTAGGACTTTTGAGGGTTATAACGTGGCTTGGTTCACGGTTTAAGAAACAAAGGATAAAGGCTCAAATTATTTGTACCCACCCGCTCTTCGTGATGTTCTTCGAACCTAAACTCAGTTGATCGTGCGTTAGACCTTGTTCGAGTCTTTTGCTCTAATATACCAGTGATGGTTCGGGTATTGACAATTTATTTTGAATGGGCAGTCATTTCCTTTTTTGTTGAGGGTTTGTATGACCTCTTTTTTTTCTTGATTTTGTTATCCCTGTTTTTTGCCTGAGCTGTTTCCTTTTTGGAATTACAGTCAGCGGGATGCCCCAGTTTTGTAAGTCTCCTTCATAGGCTTTGACTTAATGGGTTTTTATTTTGAGAAGTAATGACTGCCTGTCTTTATGATTGTTCGGAACCATCGCTGTCTTTTGTTTTGCAAGGACCTCTTTGGTGCCATTCGTTATGCACTCGGATCAACTGAGAGAACTACCCTGCCCCAGGTTATGATTAAGGGTTTTAAATTTCGAAAAGAAAAACTCCTACTTCTTTGGCTCAGAGGGGTTGACGAGGGATTATCATCCTTATAACTCCAATGTTTAGGGATTGAAACAATGCTTGTACCTCATCAGCGGGGTCTATTCGAAAGCATACGGTAGATTATGGTATCGTTTTCGTCATCCTCCCTCAAGAGGCTTAGAATTATTAGATCAAGAGTTGACATCAAAAAATATGGAAGCAATTTTGAAAATAGCGAATGCGAATATATTGATTCAAAATAGACATAAGCGATGCATTAATGGAATAACAATGTTTAACATGAATAAATGTTTAAACAATCAAAGAACAACACAACTTGAACATTCGAATGAACAAAAGTTTTCTAGTCTCAGGGCTTGTCACTTCAAATGGTGAACCTTGGAGGGATGGTAGAAAAATTCAGCCTGACCATCTTGTGTGAACTCCAATGCCCCTTCATCAATCAGGTCCTGGATCTTGTTCTTCAGAGCCCAACACTCATTCGTATCATGTCCTGGACTGGAAGAGTGGTAGGCACACCTTTTATTAGGATCATAGATAGGAGATGCTGTGTTGGGGTTCCGGGGATGAGCCCTTAATGTGATCAGATTCAATCTCAATAGGCGTTGTAAAGCTTGAAACAGCGACATGTTGAGCGGGGTGAATTGCCTCCTGGACTTGTCTGGCTGAAGCCGGTGAGGTTGATGCTGAATTTGTGACACTAGAGCCCTTTGAGGAGCTCTTCCCTTACCTCCTTGTTTCAAAGGTGGATGAACGATGACTGGCTCTTTACCCTTAGACGTTTGCCCCAGTTGGTTACCCCGAAGCAGTTGGTTGATCAGAACTCCGAGCTCTTCTTGTCTTTGAGCTAAACCTTGAATGGTAATCACCTGTCCCAGCATCTGGGCTTTCATTGCATCCACTTCAGCTTGCAGATGTTTCAGCCGTTCGTCCTCAGCGCTGTTCCCGACCAAAGCTTCCATGAGAAGTGTCCTTAGCTCCTCCTGCCCCTTGGATAGATTCAGGAGGATTTCCCCGAACCGAGTCTCTTGAGCAAGAAGGTCCTGGTTATCTTGTTGGGAAGCCATTGCTGAAATAAACAGTGAGAAAGGTAAGTGACCTACAACAAGGATACCTGTTATGCAATGATGTGTATGTATGCATGTAATGTTTTCAAGGACCTCGCGGGATAAACAAGAAAATTTGTTAGAATTTGGGTCCGGTAGCTTGATTGAAGGAACTGCATATTATTGAGAGTCCTTCTTCAAAGGGTCAAAGGCTCACCATATCCAGTGGGTCATAGCCCCTGACAACCTTGCCTAGAGGAAAATAAATCCCCTTTGCCCCTTGCTGGACAGTTGGTTCACCGTGACCTGCATCACAAGCCCTTGAGATCCTTGAAATGGGTTAGGATGTATGCAATGGTATGATGGCATGATGTTATGCTATGCATGGGGTAATGTAGGTAAACCCTGTTATGAGTCCCGATTAAGGACTGCAAACAAAACCTGCAAGAAATTCAGTAAACCCCGTTATGAGTCCCAATTAAGGACTGCAAACTAAAACCTGCAAGAAACTTGGTAAACCCTGTTATGAGTCCTAATTGAGGACTATAAACAAAACCTGCAAGAAACGTAGTACACTCTGTTATGAGTCCCAATTAAGGACTATGAACAGAACCTGCAAGTAGTTCATGTGTCAGATAACAAGCATGCAAGTAGTCAAGTACGAAGGCACACCAGTCATACAAGAGAAGCCCTTAGAGTTTAGGCCAGCATGGGGTATGGGTATTACCCTCTTGAAGTTGGTGGGCTCAACCTATCCTATCCAAGTAACCGGGTTCTTAGAGGATCCCAATATCATTGATTACCCTCAATCGGTCATAACTCCAGCATCGCAATCTTTTCTTGCGGCCAGAACCATCACGAGAGTTTAGCCTCAATGGGCGTAGCATACTGCTACTGTTCTAATGGCCAAGTTGGGTCATTTAAGGTTCTAAGGTCGATTGGTGCTTAACGACTCCTCAGAAGACCCATATTCTCCTCGTTGCGACACAAGGGATATCGGTACAGACCAAGGCGCCACACCAACGTAGCCACTGCTTCACCCATGTCGGTCTACGCCGGACAGGTCTCTCACAGCTTATGCTACCTAACAGGGTATCCCCAGATCCGGGTTAGGATCTATGTAACTCCGAAACAGCCCACAATAATAAAGCAAACAAGCACAACAATTGAAAACACAAGTGATCTTAGTCCTAAGGTACACCTCACTTTATAAAATGTCCCCAGCAAAGTCGCCAGTTCTGTGATCGGTGGATCTGGAACTGACTGTTTAACGCTGGTTCGCGAAATGTCGCATAAGCAAGAGTCACCAACGTATTTTATTTTCTCCAAAGGGAAAGGACAAAAGCACAGAAAAATTCTTTAAAGAGATTGCTCTCGGTTCGGGAGGTAGATTATAGAAAGGGAAGGTGTTAGTACCCTTTCTATCCATGGTTATCCATGGGCTCTTAGATACTTGCTCATTTGTGTTTTCAAAAATGTTTGTTTGCTTTTCAACTGTGGGTTTTAAAAAGTTTCTTTGAAAATTCCAGTTCGACTCTTGTATCAGTCCTCAAGAGTGTTTGAAAAATTGCTTTCGAAAGCTTTTGAAAAGGTGTCGGTGTGAAAAGTACTTTTGAATTTGTTTTGAAATTAGAGCAAGTATCTAGAGTCGTCTACCTACCCTAAGGAATTCGTCTGTGTAAATGTCCTTTAAAGTAGTGCCATCCCACCATTGAGAGGTAGGTAGCACCACCGTTGGAGGTGTTCGGGTCAATTCGAGGTTCGGGACATGGTGATCACCAGAGCAATGGGAAGACACCTTAGAAGCTACCCTCATGCCAGGTTCCCGGATCATGAGGACTTACTAAGACATCCTCTACTCGACGATCACCTTTCGAGGAAAGGCAACAGTGAGGCGTACCCTAGGGGTGGTGTGTGATTTGTGTGTCAGATTCATTTATTTTTGTCTTGTCAGGTTATGGGTGATCTATGCGTTTGTTTTTATTTTTTGTCATTCATTCTTGCATGCATTTATTTAACAGTTAAAAAAGATGCGGAAAATTAAAAGTTCTAAACTATTACAAAGGCGCGGATCCACATCGCCAAAGTTTAATCCAGGACCCGATTTGACAGAAAATAAAGAAGTAAAGTGCGAGAAATAAAATGTCCGAGTTTACAAGGCTTTGGGAGAATTACATTAATATTATAAGAAATAAAATAAAATGCGCGAATTGGAATTAAAAATAGAAGCGAGGGCGTTGGACCCTTTTTAATGAAATTAAATTAAATTATTAAATTAATTAAATTAAAATGAAAAAAAGAAATTATTTTGAGATTTTTTGGATTTATGATTTTTTATGTTAATTAAATGAAATTAACTAATTAACCCTAATTCTACAACTTTTATTTACTAAGAAAAACATGTTAAAATTTAAACCTAAAATTAAATATTTAATGTACATGTTTATTTACAAAATAAATTAGTAATTAATAATAATGATAATAAGAAAAAAATTATTTATTTAAAAAAATGATGAAAAGTTAAAAAAACTTAATTTCTACATATTTTAATTTATTAAGAAAAATATTAAAGTTTTGAAACCTAAATTAACTAAGTTAATTATTAAAGTTTATTTACAAAAAATAATGGTGAAATTAATATTAATAACAATAAACATTTTTTGTTTCTGATTTTTTATTATGAAAATTATTTTAGGAAATTAAAGAAAACAATTAAAAACAATTAAAAGAATGAAAAGGAAAATCAAATAAAAAAATGATGCAAACCATGGGGGGTGTCTGGCCCTTTTTGGAGGTGAATTGGAGTGGTTTGACCATGTATTGGTGTCATGCATAAGTTGTTCTACTTTGACCATTTGGCTTTTGGCCATTTGTGTTTTGGCCTCAACGTTCCTTAATCTTCTCAGGATGTCTGTCTCACCATGTATTGGTGTCATGTGTAAAATGTTCTGTTTTGGTCATTTGGCTTTTGGCCATTTGTGTCTTGGCCTCAACGTTCCTTAATGAACCTGTATGAGATCCTGTCTAAAATCTACAGTGTTGAACCTCATGAACACATTAAATAAAATCATAAAATGCAAATAAAGCCAATATATGAAGAAATTTAATGTTTAGGCACAATATGGCATGTATGAATGATTATACCCTTTTGATCATGGAGATCAAATCAATCTTACCCTTACTGGAAAATCAGTGGCCTGAATGCTTTTATGCCTTACTGGAAAATTAGGATCATGGAGATCAAGCCAGCCTTACCCTTACTGAAGAAGTAGTGAGGTGTTGGTTTGTAACTGTGATGGCTTGTTTGTAGTGAGAGAGGGATTTGTAATAAGGATTTCAAGGTTTTAGGGTTCTTGAAAGAGTTTGATATTCTAACAGTGTTGTGGCAAGGTTTTTTTTCTCTTTTTTCCTTCCTCCTTTTTTTTTGTGAAAAGAAGGTGATTATATAATGGAAATTAGGGTAAAGAAAATGGGCTTTGAATGTGCAATTGGGCCTCCAATGTTCACTTGAGTTCGTCACTTTCCAGGCTAAATCGCAGGGACTTAAGTGCAATTTTTGAAGTTGAAATGTGAAAACAAAATGTAGATGACATCGAGAACTAACTCCTGTCCGAAAATCGTCTCAATCGGATAAACGGTGAATTAGTTATGAATTTTTGAAGTTTCAGCTCAGACAAACTTATTTTGGGCTCCAGTGTCGACTCTGACACGTTCTTCAATAAAAAACTGCTATTGATCGGAGCATAATCCGGTCTCGACTTTTGAAGCAAAGTTGTAGATCTATGAGTCAGGGACCTTGTGTAAAAATATGAGTCCAATCCGATAAAAATTGACCGAGTTATGAATTTTCGAAGTTTCGGCTCAGATGAAATAATATTCAGCATTCAGGATTTTCAGCGTGTCACGCACTCTGAGCAAAAAACGAAGGTCTTTTGTATACCGTTTGAACTCAATACCTTCTGTGAAAATGTAGCCAACTCAATTTGTGAAATTTTGGCGCCGGAACCAGCTCGATACGATGAAAATCGACCAGGTTATGATTTTCTGAACATGACGCAAATAAACTTCTGTCACAAATTTTCTGTACGAAAATACTTGATAAATCCACATTTTTGAAGACCTTCTGATCGAAATTGGCTTCCAGCCGTGAGAGATGAAAATGTAGATAATGTCAAGACGGAATTTTGTCCACCAGAACGGGTTCAAAACGAGCCACGATCTTCAAGTTATGAATTTTTTAGCGCGTAAAAACTGCACTTTCAGCACACTTTTTCACCATATTTCTTCAAGAAAACTCACACATTCGGATACCTTCTTTAAAGAATTATCTCTTGAGCCGAACCTGAATTTGAGAATACGTTATCAGAGATATCTTGGGAAAAGAACACCTGAATATGACGCGCCGGGTTGGACTTGTGAATTTTTCTTGAAATGTTTTGAGAAATATGGGAGGACAAATTTTAGGGTACAACAAACTTCGATCAACATCTTTGATTGGAGAACTTTGTATTGGCGAATGTCTTTCCACAAGAATCAAGCTCACCATGTCAAGTGGGTCATAGCCCTCGATTCAAGTTGTTGTACTTGATCTTTAACAGCGTTTATTTAGAGGAAAATGAATCGTCTTGCCCTTTGGTAGACGTCTGGTTCAACGTGACCCTGCATCAAAGACCCTCGAGATCCTTGAAATGGTTACTGAAAATGCTATGGTATGATGTTATGATGTTATGTACAAGTATGCAAAAGTAAGCAAGTGTATATACAAATAATCACATTCACACAAAGCAGACAAGTCCTTAAGTTTAGGCTTGCAAGGGGTTCGTAGGTAAGTACCCTCTTGAAGTTAGTTGGCTCAACCTATCCTAGAAATAGTAACCGGGTTCTAAGGAGCTCAATATCACTGGATTATTTTTTGTGTTCATTGTTTCAGTTTAGCCACTTAACTGGCGACAGAGATATTCCAAGAAAACAACCCTCAATGAGTGTAGTATCGAGTATCTACCAACTTTGGACTGCACCAAAGTCGGTCATCTCGCTACCCCTAATAAGGCCAAGATGGTCAAGTAAGGTTCTAAGAGTTCATTAGTGCTTCATGACATCACTCAGCGTCCCCGTATTCTCTTTGATTGACTCAAAGGCTACCGGTACCCACAAATATGTCGCACTAACATAGCCACTGCTTCAACCATGTCGGTATACCCCACACAGTTCCCTCACAGTTTATTGCTACTTACCTAAAAGGTGCCCCCAAATCCGGGTGTAGGATTTAAAACAAACCCAAACAAGGAACCAAAAAATTAAAGCATACAAGGCATACAAGATAAGCATGCAAAAGTGATCTAAAACCCTAAGGTAACCCCACTTTTATTGTCCCCAGTAGAGTCGCCAGTTCTGTGATACAGTGGGAGAACTGACTTGAGGTTTTGCGTTTGTATTCGCAATTGTGCGGTTTAGCAAGAGTCGCCACCGACTTTTTATTTTATCCTAAGGAAAGGTCAAAAAGCACAGGAAAGACCTTTGAGATGTTTTTTCTTGGGTTCGGGGGGTAGATTATGAAAAGGGAAGGTGCAAGCACCCTTTTCATCCATGGTTTTCCATGGGCTCTTAGTTACTTGTTTAGATCACTTGCTTTTGCTTTTCAATTGTTTGAAATGGTGCTTTGTGTGTGTGGTTTTGAAAATGCTTTTAAAAGAGGCCATCATTGTGGCAACCTTTGTAATGATTCTTGTTTGAATATATACAAAGGTGTTTGTCTTTTTGAAAAGATATTTCAATGTTTTGAAAGTTTGATTTGGGAAATTGTTTTGAAATTGTGTTGTAAGGTGTGTTTGAAAATAGCAAGGATGTTTTGCAAGTTTTAATCAAGTAACTAAGAGTTGTCTACCCTATTTTACTCAAAGATCTTTTCTATGCATTTTTAACCCTTTTTGACAGTGTTGTTTTACCATTGCATTTGGTAAAAAACCTTGTATTAAGATGTTAAACGGGACAGGCGTGACTCATCGCATACAATCATTGAAAGCAACTTGTGAGACGCTCTAGCAATTTTGTAAGGGACGAGATCGTTTTATCAAAGGCAACATCGAGGGTCATCGAGGGACTACGATCTTTGTTTATCGAAGGGGTATTTGCTAGAGTGTCTCATATTCGAGGGACATGATTGCATTTTCCGAGGCAACAAGCGAGGTTACCCTAGAGGTGCAAGTGTGCATTGTGTTTGTCATTTTCATGCGTTTAGGTCTTGTATTAGGTCATCTAGCGATTGATTTTGGATTTTCGCATACAAACTCTAATCTCTAATCATGGCATATATGAAAGCATAAAGTGCAAGAATTAAAATTCTAAGCTATTACAAAAGTATTTGGGGATGGGGGTACAAATTATTACAAATGGGGATGAATCTCACAAGGATATCAATGTCCAAATATCAAGTGTTACAACCAAATCGAATTGTCGCAATTCAAAGTAAAGCCATAATAAATTATAAAATAAAGAAAATCAATCAATTATGAAATGCATGTATTTACTTGAAAATGAAATCTATTCTAAAAAAGAAAGATTAAATATTATTATTATTGTTCTTTTTGTATTTTATTAAACAAATGATAAAAAAAGTTAAAGGAAGCAAACTAACTAAATCAATTTAAAAGTTTTGTTTTTTTAGTATTTTTACCATGTATAAAAAAAATTATTTAAATAGACAATAAAAGAAACTAATTTATTTTACAAAAAAAGTTTTAAATCTTAGTATATTATTTTAACACAATAAAATAAATTAAATTGAATAAAAAAAAAACAAGTAGAATGGGCCTTAAGAGATTTGAGGGTTGGGCCCATAACAAAAACGAGGGAAGAACAAAGGGGTCAGAATGGAAAAAGTGTGTGTGGGGGGGGGGGGGGGGGGGGGGGGGGGCGCTAGCATTTCGTATGGGCTTATGTGTTTGGACAGGCCCAAAGCAAAGTTTTGTACAATTTTGGTTGGGGTCTCGGAACTTTAGGGTTTGTATAACGAAAATCACAGCGGCGCCGCTCTCTCATTTTATCTCTTCTTCATCTTTTCATCTTTCTCAATCTAGGGTTCTGATCCCCCTCTAAACCTAAGTCGTCGGAGCGCCACCCCCACTCCCTATCCTCTTCCTAACATTCAAAGGCCTTGGTGGCAAAAAGGGTATGATTCCTCCCTCTGATTTGAGTTTTACAGTTTCTTTTGCTTCGCATGTTTTGCTTTACAGTTTAGTTTTTTAATCTTTGGTGTTTACATGTCTGTGATGCAGGGAAGAGGGTTTGAGAAAAACGTACCTTGGGGATTTTCTGGAAAGAAAAATGGAGAGGAGAAAAGGGTGAGACAGAGGCGCTTCCTTGGTGGCTTAGAGGCGGAGGGGAAGAGATGACGGCGAGCTTCGTGGTAACCTCTTTCCTTTGTTCTGAATGTTGATAATGAGTATAGTTCTGAAACTTCTTTGTTGTTGATTGTTGATGATGATACTGTTCTGAAACTCTTTTCCTCTCTCTTGATTTGTTGATGATGATTTGATAATCTGAAACTTTGTTGTTGTTGATTGTTGATGATGATATGTCTCTGAAACTCCTTGTTGGTTTCTTCTGAAAACTTTTCTCCTCTCTCTTGATTTGTTGATGTTGGTTTATGATAATTCAATGTTCTGAAACTTCTTGTTTTTTGTTGTTGGTGAATGATTTTCAGTTCTGAAACTTGTTGCTATGCTTCTGAAACTCTGATTTCTCTTTATTTCTCTCTTTGAATGTTGATGTTGATGATGATGTGATAATCTGAAACTACGTTGGTTTCGATTGTTTATGATGATGCTTGTTTTGCAAGTTCTGTTATGGACAATGGCTTGGTGATGATAGTTTGCTGAAGGTTTGGAAACTGCAGACTTGGTTTTTGTTAGTAGGCTTTGAGTTTGATAACTGTTGCCGGTTTTTGGTTTGAGTTATTGTGCTAACAGGCTTGATGGTTAGCAGGTTGTGCAGTTTGATAACTGTTGCAGTTTTTTGAGTATTTTTGGTTGCAGTTTTGGCTGGCTTGTGGTGTTCTGTTTGGTTGTGCAGGTTGGTGAGTTTGCTGCATTTTTGGTAGTTATTGTTCTGAGTTTGAAACTTGCAGGTTTTTTTTGAACAGTTTGGGATTTGATGTACAGTTTGGCCAGGCAGTTTTGCTATGTTTGTTTGACAGGTTTTGGCTGTGTGGTTTGATTGATATGCTTGGTTGTTGGTTAACATGTTTGTGGTTTGTTTAACATGCTTGGCTGTTTATTAACAGGTTTGTGGTTTGAGGAGAAACTGTTGGATGTATTTTTCTGGTTGTGCAGTTTGGAGAGTTGTGTGTTTTGCAGGATGTTGGCTTTGGGTTTTTATTAGTGCTGTTGGTATATTTTTCAGCTTGGTTTCTTGTTCAAAAGTTTAACATGTTTTTAACTTGTGTTTTGACTTGGCTTGCAGTTTTGTCTTATAACCACACTCTCTACTTTTGGTTAGTAGGCTGAGACTTATGGTTTGTGTTTGAAACCACTGGGTTTTTTCTTCTTGCTGTTTTTATGGTGTTATTTCTTGATCCATTTTTTTAGCCAACTGTACAAATACCAAAAAGGTGCTCCCTTTTCTCTCTTTCTCTCTCAATGACAAAACAACTTTTCTTTTTTGTCTTTTTATATTTTCTGAAAAATTTTCCTTTTGACTGGAAAATGATGACAAGCTAAGACAAGTCTTTGACTTGTGATTTTGGATGACCTCTTGCCTGTTACTGCCATCCTGCTGCCTTTTACTGCTATCCTGCTGCCTTTTACTGCTATCATGATGCATTGCTACATTTGTACAGTTTGCATCCAATTTGTTTTGTAACTCAGTTTGGGCAATTTGTTTTGTAGCTCAGTTTGGCACCTTGCTTGTGCTATTTGTTACAACAGGTTTTTGTCATGTAATTCATTGTATATTTGGTTATGCTTCAGTTTGCCTACTTTGCTTTGTAATGCAGCTTGACAGTTTGGCCTATGCTTGGCACCTTGCTTGTGCTGTTTGTACAGTTTGGCGCCTATTGCATTTGAATAATTTTTGCTTTGTTTGATTTCTTATTTTGCACTTTTATTTTTTTCTTTGTGAACCAAGAAGAGCAATCTTCTTGTGATTTGCAAAGATAAAAATAAAACGTGATGAAAAATAAGCACTCTGATTCCAGATGACAAATTTTAATGATGAATTTTTCCTTTCTTTTTCTGTTTGAAAACTCTTTTCAATTAACTGTACTAATCTTCTTTTCCTTTGTCTTTTTCATGTGAGTGCAACTTGGACGGCGACAAAGCAGTAGAAGCCGAAGACTTTGAGCATGGGAGCAATGGAGCTTAGGCTTAAACTTAGATTTTCCATTTATTGTAATCATTTATTTTTTTTAAATACTATAAGTTGTAAAAACTTACAATATTCAAATAATAAATTATTTTTGTATCAATCATCTGAAAAATATTTGTGAGGCAAACTGATATCCAATAAGATTATTTACTGTCCAATAATCTTGCCATTCTTCCTTTGCATCTTCACTTATTATTTAAGATTCCTGATTTAAAATAACTGAAACTGCATTCCAGCATTTCCAATACAGATAACTTAAAATCCAAGTAATCCAAAAAGTTTGCAGTCTCGTAACCTTGCAACAGCATTCCAATTAAAATACGCATTGTGTATTCCAATAAACAAACAAGCTTTCCATTAACAAGCAAACGTTTCATTCCATTAACAAGCAGATGTCTTAATATTCCCAATAACAGTCTCAGCTCCTATCTCTTATCCCAGATAATCATGCCTTGAGAATAACCAGTTAACCTTTCAGCAAACTTAAAAAAAGTGTGAAAACAATGTAACAGTTAACTGAATTTCCGAGGATTCAATTTCTTTCTGAGAAATGCGAGAGAAACCCTAATTCTTGATCTACTGCCAAAGAAAAGTCTGTTTGATCGATTCCTGAGCCAATCTTAAAAATATGAGAAAACCCTAGGGTTGTGATTTCTTGTGAAAAAGGGAGGGAAAATTTTGGGGTACAACAGGGAGTCACTATTGCAATCTCCAACATCTCTTTGACTATCCCTCCCAGTGAGTCTCTCACACGAGCATTCTTTGTCAAAATAAATCGTAAGCAGCCTTACCTACCACCGTTCAAGACGTGAGCAGCCTAACACATTTTCTAATCTGCGTTTCATAAAAGACATGAGCATCCTCACACAACCTCATCCAATATTCATTCATAGGCATCCATACGAAGCATAAGCAACCTCATGCATTCATCAACTATCCATATGTAAGCAGCCTTACGTAAAAGTCTTGAGCATCCCCACACTTTCCAATCGACGTCTCCCGGTGACCCTACTAATATTAGAGACCTTGATATCCGTTTCATCTTTCCAAGCCACCAAGACGATATTATTCCAGTAGCTCTACTAACATGGGTGCAAAGCCCAGTTCCCGTATGGCGTATCTTTTCAAAAGCCCGACCCTAATTAAAGAATAAGTCTTGGCTAATAGTCTGCCTTAAGCATTGGTTCCGCAGTTCAAATAATAGGGGCATTGCATTTATCAATCATCGCATCATTTCAATTCATAACATTATCATATCAAGCATACATACCATACATCATGCATAAATCAAGCATAATCATATCAAACATGCATACATGCATTACATTCAATCATACGTGCCCATAGAAAATTGCGGAAAAATATCAAGGCATGACTACCAGCTAAGACAAACTCAAATTCAAATCCAACCTCAGAACTATCCATTCACCTTGCTACCTCGGTTGACAACGGACACAATCGACAGAGGTACCACTATCAAAATCTCACTAGGTAGCTTACCTATGATTCATATCCACGCCTACGTTCATATCCATGCCTATTTCTATGACCATGCCTACACCTACGTCCACGTCTACATTTACGCTCACAACATAAAAATCTACACACGTCTACACCTACACATGCACCTGAAACATAAAATCAATCAAAATCCTTGCCAATACTTGTCACCGCATTCAAATCAATTCAAAGACGCCACGACAACACACATACACCCAGGGTTCTACATCAATATCAGACGTCATACGCATGTGTCATACAACAAACAAACAATCTCACCCTCGATTTAGCTATCTAGGGGTCAACCAACAAAACACTTCTCCTACGATTCAACCCGTCACCTAAGTCTCCATGTCGTGACGTGTTCAGACCATCGCCTAAGACTTCATGCAACGATGTTCGAAAACCAAAACTAGCATATCGCCTAAGACTTCGTGCAGCGATTCGCGAACCTAACCCACTACCTAAGACCTCGTGCAGCAGTGCAGTTCCTTGTCTCGTAATAAATACTATTGTCTAAGATGTCGTGCAGCAATGTGTTTCTTTATTCCGCAACACAAACCATTGCCTAAGACTTCATGCAGTGATGCTCGAAAACTAAAACTAGCCTATCGCCTAAGACTTCATGCAGCGATTCGCGAACCTAACCCACTTCCTAAGACCTCCTGCAACAGTGTGGTTCCTTCTTTTTTAATAAAGACTATTGCCTAAGACGTTGTGCAACAATGTGTTTCTTTATTCTGTAACACATACCATCGCCTAAGACTTCATGCAGCGATGCTCGAAAACCAAAATTTAAGCTTATCGCCTAAGACTTCACCCAACAATTTGCGACCCTAACTCATTGCCTAAGACTTCATGCAGCAGTGCGTTTCTTTATTCCTCAACACAGACCATCGCCTAAGACTTCATGCAGCGATGCTCGAAAACCAAAGAATAGCTTATCGCCTAAGACGTCATGCATTGATTTGCGAACATAACCCATGGCCTCAGTCTTCAAGCAGCCATGCATCATCAATTATTGTTTTATTTATCCTCCAAATGGGTGAATAATCAAAACCAAACCAAGACATACAAAATTGCACTCTCAAAGCTCAAGACCATCTGCCTTGTCATCAAACCCTGGTAAGCGATACATCACCAGCTTTGCCTACTTCCTTGAGACTCGTAAGGGTATGCTATATCAGCATAACCTTACGTTGGTCGGACAAATTTTTGGGTATTCCAAGTATTAAATAAACTCCCAATCAGAATGCGCAAGACTCGCGTTTTCTCACGCTATTCGATTGGAAGAAAATTGAATAGGGGCAGCTGTTGTACCCCAAATTTGCCCTACCTTTATTTTCAAGATTAAAAATGCAGAAAATGTTTAATTAAAGATGGTCCAACAATATTTGTTGGTCCATTTTTTAAGAAGAATTCAGATCAATAGGGGGTGTATTAATTCAGGAGAGTGGGGCTTTCTAAATCAGAAAGACCCATATACCCGTAGGTCCATTTACGAAGCATGTTGGCCAATGGCCCATGAGATTCGAATATGGAAAATTATTTTAGCAAAAAATTATTAATTATAAAATCCATTAGCCTTTGTTGTTGTTAGTAAGAAGGGGAGGTGAAAATTTAAACTGCAAGCCCATTGAGTTTGTGATTAGTCCATTTGACATCTTAAGAAAAAATCATTTCCTTTTTACTATTATCCTTAAAATCGTCATTCCATTAAATATTTTTTATAAATTAGTAAATGATGAATTTACAATTATTTTGTAGATGTCTAATAAAATACTTTTTGCGAAAACGGGATTGTTGTGCTCGAGAAAAATCATAAGAAGGCACATTAAGTCTTTTATTGTTTTAGTAATAAGAGAGGAGGGTGCAATTTCAAACTATAGGCCTAATAGAGCCATTAAAGCTAGCCCGTTTGGTCTTTTCTGAAATGTTGAATAGAAGAGTGAGGGGTGTACGTTTTTCCAGGGGTTCAAATAATGGATATAGTTAAGCCTGCTCAATGTTGGCTTATGTTTGAAAACTGTTACTACTAAACATTATTTTATTACAATTAGATATTTTTTATAAACTATTTATTAAAGAAATTCCTTTTGTAACGAGCATATTGTGTTTGAGAAGAGATTGCTGCTAGTCCAAAGGAGACAAGCCCAGGTTGTATCAAAGGTTGGAAAATTGTTTTTCCAATAAGAAAGGCAAATTTTAGGCAGTTCAAAAGCCCAATTATAATTAATGCACTGACCCAAATCCTAATAACACCTACTGTATCAATCGAACCAGAAATTACGCACATTTTACTCCATAAACCAATACTGCAGAAATCCAAAATTGAAGACTAAATCAAATCTCCAGATTTTTCACGGTACAGCAAAATCAAATCAAATCCAAGAAAATTACATTACAATCAATTAAAATATATTCTAAATCAATTAACAATAATACGAAATCCCTAATTGATTCACAATTCCTAAAACTGTGCTAAACAATTTATAACAGCAATTAAAACTAAACCCTATAAATATTATATTGAAAATACAGTAAAAGGGGAGCAGAAATTGAAGAACAAAAGGAGGAGCTCGAATACTGAATCACAAAGCTTGAAAAAGAAACAGAGGTGCTAAAAACGTAGAAGAAAAAAGAACTTAAAGAACCAAAAATTTGTTGTTGAAGGCGCCGAAAGGGAGCAATTGGGGTTTCGATATCCGAAACCCTAATCGCTAGCCGCTGATAGTCTTATCGTTCCACCACCATCTTTAAAATATCGCCGCCACCGCCTAAACCAACAAATCAAAGAGGAGGGAGAGGGATTAACGAATCAGAAACGCAGCTTAAGGGCTGAGAAAATAGAATCGCGAGGTGTAAACGAACTTAACTTTTTTCTTTTGAGTGTCTTTGTATTTTCTTGCGGGTTTATGGGGTAGGTTCGATTGATTAGGGTGTCACGCCTCTGTGGGGGGGGGGGGGGGGGTAGGTCTAGGGTTTTCTTGCGGAGAAAAGGAAAGGATTGAAAACGAAAGAGAGAGGAGATTGCTGTAAACTGAAAAGGAAAAATGGAAAATGATGTTAAACAAAAACTTATATTCCATAGCAATTCTGTGTGCGCATGCTTATCATAATTATCATACTCCCTCTCTATCATCCGCTATATCATGATCAGACGGTCATAAGGCTAAGTCCCACCATAGCTCCCATATTATGTGCCACATACGATCCACCAGGCCCTCCAATTCATGTAATGGGCCTAAGCCCAATTAATTTTAACACCACCCTTCGCCAGTAATTACTAAAACACCTAGCAAGATACACCCCCCTTCTTAATTCATATTTGGGCCTAACCCAACATAACTATTAGCACCCCCTATTTTTACTGCCACAACTAAATTGCACCCCCCTGATTAATATATTTTTCTATATTTTTTTAATTCTAATTTTTAATTCTATTTTCTTTCTTATTATTTATTGCTTTTTTTAATAATTAATTATTATTTTCAAACACTAGAACAATTTCTGTTAGTGCCATTATCTTCACCCTCCAAACATAAAAACAGTACTGTACAACTTGACTGATTTTCAACAGTTTGGAACAAGATTCCTGGAGATTCATTGAAGCCATCACAGCATCTTGGAAAGTATTCAGACTTAAAACACCAAGTGCAGTCTTAAGGTAAGTCTTCTTGACTTGGCATTTTTTCCGTACATCATTAATGATTTATTTTTGAAGATAAAATGTGGTAATCATTACCCCTTTTGAGATAACTATTAGCTTGTTGTTTATGTTTATCAATCATATGTTGTAAACTGACCTGTACAGACAATAAAACAATGTTTAAGGAAAAAAAACTGCAACATGAGTCGACACATACCCACTTGGGTCGACTCATTCTAGTGAAAAAATAGTGTATGAGTCGACACATAGCCTTATGCATCGAGTCATACTGTTATCCAGGTCCCAAAACATAAGGATGAAAGGTGCATGAGTCGACACAAAATGCGTATGTGTCGACACAAACAGGTGCATGAGTCGATAAATCCCATTATGCATTGATTCATACTGAGTTAGTTTGGTTTTACAAAAGCAAGGAAAGTTATGTGTCGATGCATAGCAGCGTGTGTTGACACATAACAGTTCAAAATGCTGTTTTTCCTTTAATTTACACTGTTTTTACATTGTTTTCATTATTATCTGATATGGTTGTAATATTTAAGTTTCTACTTCATCCCTATTTGTAAATTGTACCCCCACTCCCCTAATGATGTAATAGCTTAGGATTTTAATTTCTGCAATTTACCGCTTTAATATAAATTGTTAGTAATTAGGGTGTGTATGACAAGATAAAATCAACCGCTAGAAAACCTTAATCTCAAAGATTAAAATGCATGCAATCAAACACACTATTCACACGTGCACCTCTAGGGTAACCTCGCTTGTTGCCTCGGAAAATAGTCATGTCCCTCGAATATGGGCATTTTAGCAAAGACCCTTGATAAGAAAGATCGCAGTCCCTGGAGATGTGAAAAACACAAGAAGGGGGGTTGAATTGTTGAAACTTGAAATCAAATGCAGACAATACATTATTTTTATCCTGGTTCGTTTGATCTCAAACTACTCCAGTCCACCCGTCAAGGTGATTTCGCCTCTCTCCAACGAGGTCTTAATCCACTATATTCAACTGAATACAAAACTGCTTTAACAACTGCTAAAGCCTTCTTGAGTCTAACCACAGATCGGTTTCTCAAGGAAATTCTTTTACAGATAAATGAACAAAATGTGTGTTTGATGTTTCTAGAAAAACTATATATCACAACTGTGATAATACACAAAATGAAGCTTATATGAAACTAGAATGCTAGAACTATAGAGTAAGCAGTTGAGAGCTTTAGCAAACTGAATGAGTGAGGACGAAGATGATTGGCTTATGCGTATGTGCGTGAAAGAGTATTAGCCATTTCTTTTCTCACTGATTTGTTTATATAGCCTTGGAATAGATACGTTGCTGTCCATAATTCCATTTCAATGCTCATAACGTTCTTTCCTTTTTGAGAAGATCTTTGTCTTGGAATAAAGCCGTTGGTAATTAATCTTCCTTGAATGCAGTAACGTTGACACTTCAGAATGTTCTGCTTAATGAAAATCAGAGCGTTCTTGGCTTTAGCTTATTCTGGCGCTTCTGAGTGCTGATGACATAGTTAGGATCTTGATCATAGTCAGAGTATGTTAAGCGCATATTCTGTTCATCAGACTTCAGCGTAAGCACATGTACTGATCTTCTGATGCTGACATATCTTCTGATGCTGATGTTGATATTCTGATGTTCTGATGCTGATTCCATCAGAGTTTCCTGTAAATACACAACATAATTCTAGTTAGCATCTATGTCATATATAAAACTCATAATTCATTTAATCTTGTATTTTGTTATCATCAAAACTCTAACTGAGGGTTGTAGAATCAAACTATGTTCTAACAATCTTCCCCTTTTTGATGATGACAAAAACCATATTTTTTCAATTAAAATAAAATGATGAAAGTATCAGAGTTTAAAGATAAAGAGGAAACGGTATCAGAGATAATCAGATAATGAGTAAAAAGTATCAGAGCTAAGAGGGTAAGAAATAAAAAGTATCAGAGTAATGATGAGAAAAACTCCCCCTGAGTTGATTATTTCCCTTTGATTCCTTGAGACCTTGAGCATCAGAACTTTACTGAACTTTCTTTGAGCATCATAATTTTACTTTATTAGAGTTCATCAGATTCTTGTACCTGTAAGCTTTTCAGAACAACATATATATAAGGATGTTAGAATGTTTGAGAGTTTTGTCTTAGTAAACCGTTATTGAAAAATATCATTCTTTCTCCCCCTTTTTGTCAGTTATCAAAAAGCATAAATAATCAGAGTTAAAAAAGATCAGAGAAAAACACGTTTGTATTAAAACATAAGCAATGATAGTTTAGAACAAGTAAAAATATTACAGACAAACATGTAAAGAAACCAAGGAAAACACAGGAAAATTCTAAGAAGAAGGAGGAAGTCGTGTGAACAGAGCTTCCAACATGCTCTTGATTTGTTCGCTGGTTTCGTTTTGCTTAGCTACCATGCTTTCTATAGAATCAATCTTGATATCCTGCTTGTCCATCCGCTCATTCATCAGCATATCTGATCTCTTCAAATCTTCCAGAGTCTGCCTGTCAAGAGAGGAAGCTTGAGGATCTTCAGATACAGGCTGCTTCTCAGAGCTTTCTGTAGTTTCTTCTGCTTGACCCAAGTCTTCATCTTGAATTATCTATTCTTCTGCAGGTTGAAATTTAGATGCTGGACGCTTTTCAGACCAAGGCTCACTGTCCAGATGGAGAACTTCTTCCTTCAGCAGCTTGCTTAGAACTGGACCTTCCATTTCCTTCAGCAGATTGTTGAAGTTCTATTGAGCCTTTCCATAGCTCTGGTCTTGCAACTTGAAGGTTTCAGCGCAAACCCATCTTCTGAATTGTGTCCAGAGGAGATCTGATACATTAGGATCAACCACTTCCAGACTTGCTTGTTTCAAAGAAGTGATCTACTTCTGCATATCTGATTCAAAGTTCAAAATGCTGGAACCAACATCTGGTTGTTTCGGTTTAGGGATGGCAGTTTTCTGGTTTATTGCAGCAAGGCGTTCAAGGATTGTTAGGTCAATGATTGTCTTTCTGTGGTTTACTGTATTTTTCTTAGGTGAGGGAGTAGGAGAATCAGAAATAACGATTGGACTTGATGGGGTGTTTGGAGGAGTTTTTTCTGGTGAGGAGGGAAGTTGAGACATATTAACAGTTGTACCATAAGGCAATTGAATGGCCAAAGGTTGTGGTTTAGGAGATTCAGAGGTTTGAGCCTCAGAGTTTTGAGTCTCAGGTTGTGGGGATTGTGCATGTTGAGGAGATGGTGGATTACTTTCTGGTTAAGGAGAGGTAGGTTGTGGGATTTCTTGTTTTGGTATTAGAGAGAGTGGAGTTTCTGGTATTGGTGAAAGTGGGATGTCAGGTTGTGGAGAAATGGGAATTTCTGAGTTTGGATTTGGATTTTCTGTTTGGGGAGCGGAAGAGTGTTGTTCTATATCAGAAAGAACTTGTGCAAGTTCTGGTTCTGGTATGGTTGTATTGTTTGGATTTTGTGGTTTCGAGCGGGATCTTTTGAGAGTTAATGACTCAGAAGGGTCAAAGTCAGTGTCAAAGTCTTCAAAGGTTTGGGGTGTTGGAATATCAGATGGAATTGGAGATGGAGTAGGAATAGATGTGGAAACAGCAGTTGAATCTAAAACAGATACAGAAACAGGATTACCTCTTTTCTTTAGAGTCTGTTGTGATGATCCTTCTGGAGCAGCTTTTCTCTTCTTCGTCTTCTTCAGAACTACCTCTGGTGCCTTCTGCTGAAGATCTTGGATGTTTAGATTAGGTGCTGTACCATCAGCTTTACAAGCGTCAAAATATCTCAGAATGATTTGAGGCTTAGAGTTAATCTTTGAGAACATAGAGAAGTCGTCCAGAGGGACTCTTCTGCTGGAGATGTCAGCAAAAGGAGTGACGCTGGGTTCCTTCTTAATGTTCTCTATCAGCTTCATCTTCTTTAGATTTTTGGCATTCAGTTGCTTGCCAACAGAAGGTTCCAGGGTGCTGATCTCTTGTGCCTCTGTCAAGTGTTCAATCAGCCTATTCTCTGTCAGAATATCTGATATCAATCTTCCCAAGGGTATCCAATGTTAGAACATAGTTTGATTCTACAACCCTCAGTTAGAGTTTTGATGATAACAAAATACAAGATTAAATGAATTATGAGTTTTATATATGACATAGATGCTACCTAAAATTATGTTGTGTATTTACAGGAAACTCTGATGGAATCAGCATCAGAACATCAGAATATCAACATCAGCATCAGAAGATATGTCAGCATCAGAAGATCAGTACATGTGCTTACGCTGAAGTCTGATGAACAAAATCTGCGCTTAACATACTCTGACTCTGATCAAGATCCTAACTATGTCATCAGCACTCAGAAGCGCCATAATAAGCTAAAGCCAAGAACGCTCTGATTTTCATTAAGCAGAACATTCTGAAGTGTCAACGTTACTGCATTCAAGGCAGATTAATTACCAACGGCTTTATTCCAAGACAAAGATCTTCTCAAAAAGGAAAGAACGTTATGAGCATTGAAATGGAATTATAGACAACAACGTATCTATTCCAAGGCTATATAAACAAATCAGTGAGAAAAGAAATGGCTAATACTCTTTCACGCCTATACGCATAAGCCAATCATCTTCGTCCTCACTCATTCAGTTTGCTAAAGCTCTCAACTGCTTACTCTATAGTTCTAGCATTCTAGTTTCATATAAGCTTCATTTTGTGTATTATCACAGTTGTGATATATAGTTTTTCTAGAAACATCAAACACACATTTTGTTCATTTATCTGTAAAATAATTTCCTTGAGAAATCGGTCTGTGGTTAGACTCAAGAAGGCTTTAGCAGTTGTTAAAGCAGTTTTGTATTCAGTTGAATATAGTGGATTAAGACCTCGTTGGAGAGAGGCGAAATCACCTTGACGGGTGGACTGGAGTAGTTTGAGATCAAACGAACCAGGATAAAAATAACGTGTTGTCTGCATTTGATTTCAAGTTTCAACAATTCAACCCCCCTTCTTGTGTTTTTCACATCTTCAATTGGCATCAGAGCACCTGGTTCTGAGTTCATAACACTTAACCGTGTCAGTACAAGATCCAGCGTTAGAAAAACACAATGGCAGGACCACATCAAAACATCAGCAATGACAACAATGAAGAAAGAGACAGATTCAGTGGAAAACCTCCAGTCTTTGATGGAGAGAACTTTGATTACTGGAAAGACAGAATTGAAAGCTTCTTTCTGGCCCACGATGTTGATCTGTGGGATATGGTGACAGATGGATACACGCACCCAGTGAATGCAAATGGTCAGAAGATTGATAGGAAAGCAATGTCTGATCAACAAAAGCGTGATTTCAAAAACCATCACAAAGCCAGAACTATTCTTCTCAGTGCTATCTCTTACTCTGAATATGAAAAGATATCAAACAGAGACACTGCAAAGAACATATTTGACTCTCTGAGAATGACGCATGAAGGAAACCTTCAAGTTAAAGAAACTAAAGCTCTTGCGCTCATTCAGAAGTATGAGGCATTCAAGATGGAAGAAAGTGAATCTATTGAAACAATGTTCTCAAGATTTCAGATTCTGGTTGTTGGTCTCAAAGTTCTGGACAAAGGGTATTCTACTGCTTATCATGTCAAGAAGATCATCAGAAGCTTGCCAAAACAGTGGAGGCCAATGGTCACAGCGCTGAAGCTAGCTAAGGATCTCAACACAATCTCTCTGGAGGAACTTGTCAGCTCCCTCAGAAGTCACGAGATAGAGCTAGAAGCTGATGAACCTCAAAAGCAAGGTAAGCCATTAGCTTTAAAATCTAACAGAAAATATAACTCCAAGGTTTTGCAGGCTGTTGAAGAAACCTCTGATGGGTCCTCATCAGAAGAAGATGAACTGTCTCTCCTCTCCAGAAGGGTGAACCAACTGTGGAAGCAGAGACAAAGAAAGTTCAGGAATCCCAGAAGATCTGAGAACCAGAACGAATCCTCCTCCAGATACAGAAGGTCAGAATCCTCCTCTGGACACAGAAGATCTGAAGGCTCTTCAGGAAGCAGAAAACCAAACAACAAAGACATCATCTGCTATGAATGTAACGAGCAAGGGTACTACAAAAGTGACTGCCCAAAGCTTCAGAAGGAAAAGCCCAGAAGAAAGTTTGGAAAGGAAAAGAATAAAAGTCTCATGGCCACATGGGATGATTCTGATACATCTGAAGCTGACTCAGAATCAGATGATGAAAGAGAAAACATAGCTCTCATGGAGAACATTACAAAAGACAGTGAAGCTTCTGAATCAGACTCTGAATCAGACACAGAAGAGGTATTTCCTGACTTTGCTATTAATTTTACTAAGGCTGAACTAGCTGAAAGCCTTAATGAGATTCTGGAAAGATATCAACAGATCAGAGTCAAATTCAGAAACCTGAAAAGGGATCTTGCTTCTGACTCTGATAAAACTGAGAGTCTCAAATTGGAGAATTCTGAGTTGAAAAATAAAATTTCAAAATTAGAAAATCTATTACAAAACTCTCAGAAGAAAACAATTCCTAAAACTCCCAGTAGTGCTGATGAGATCATCAAGGAGTATGATTACAGCTTTTAGAAGTTTCTAGCTAAAAGCATAGATAGAAGCAAGATGGCTTCAATGATCTATGGAGTTAGCAGAAATGGCAGAAAAGGAATAGGATACCAAGGTAAGGTACCTACACCAAAGAATGCCATGGATTTAGTTATTAAACGAACTCCACTTAACTCTCACTTTGTATATGGGCACACACATGATATCAAATATACTAGTAGTAATTATTCTGTCAAACCAAAATTCAACCAGAGTTTTGGTAAAACTAACAAATCAGGACCCAAGAAAATATGGGTACCTAAGGATAAAATAATACATGTTGCAGATATCTTTAGCAGCAAAGCAGAAACACCAGTCATGGTACCTGGACTTTGGATGCTCACGATACATGACGGGAAGAAGGCATATGTTCCAAAGCCTGGAACTTAAGCCTGGAGGCCATGTAGGCTTTGGAGGCAATCAGAGGGGAAAGATCATTGGCTCTGGAACAGTAGGTAATGGAAATCTTCCCTCTATAAGTAATGTCTTATTAGTATATGGATTAATGCATAATTTGTTATCCATAAGTCAATTAAGTGATAACGGTTATGATATAATCTTTAATCAAAATTCATGCAAAGCTGTTAGTCAGAAAGATGGGACTATCCTATTTAATGGAAAGAGGAGAAACATCATTTACAAAATCAAACTTTCTGAACTGAAAAGTCAGAATGTAAAGTGTCTTCTGTCTGTTAACAACGAGCAATGGATCTGGCACAGAAGATTGGGGCATGTTAGTATGAGAAGAATATCTCAGATTAACAAACTCAATCTGGTCAGAGGACTTCCTAACCTGAAGTTCAATTCAGATGCTCTATGTGAAGCATGTCAGAAAGGCAAGTTTGCAAAACCAGCTTTCAAATCTAAAAACGTTGTTTCCACCTCTAAGCCATTAGAACTTCTGCACATTGACTTATTTGGACCAGTTAAAACTGCTTCAGTCAGTGGCAAGAAGTATGGGTTAGTAATCGTAGATGACTATAGCAGATGGACATGGGTAAAGTTCTTAAGACACAAGGACGAGTCACACTCTGTGTTTGTCACCTTCTGCAACCAAGTTCAGAATGAAAAGGATCTTAGAATCGTCAAAGTCATAAGTGATCATGGTGGAGAGTTTGAAAACAAAGATTTTGAATCATTTTTTAATGACAAAGGCATTCTGCATGATTTCTCTTGTCCTAGAACTCCCCAGCAAAATGGAGCAGTAGAACGAAAGAACAAAACATTGCAAGAAATGGCCAGAACCATGATCAATGAGACTAACGTTGCTAAGATCTTCTGGGCAGAGGCAATAAACACAACATGCTACATTCAGAATAGAATCTCCATAAGACCTATTCTGGAAAAGACTCCATATGAATTGTGGAAGAACAGAAATCCCAACATTTCATATTTTCATCCATTTGGATGTACTTGTTTTATTTTGAATACTAAAAATTATTTGAGCAAGTTTGACTCTAAAGCACAGAAGTGTATTATGTTAGGATACTCTGAACGCTCAAGAGGGTACAGAGTATACAATACAGAAACACAGATTGTGGAAGAATCAATCAGTGTTCGTTTTGATGACAAGCTTGACTCTCCAAAGTCAAAGCAGAATGAATTACTTGCAGGTATGGAAGTTAAATTCACAGGTACTGAAGACAAGTCATCAGAAGCTCTTAACAGAGATTCTCCCTCAACATCAGAAAGAGGCACTGCAAGCAATCCAACATCTTCTGTTGATCAACCTCAGAAAAGACCATCCAGAAGTAGCATGGATCACCCAGAAGAAACTATCTTAGGAAGAAAGGAAGATCCAATCAGAACAAGAGCCAGATTCAGAAACTCTGAAGAGTCCCTCATGGGACTTGTTTCTCTGATTGAACCATCCTCAATTGATGAAGCACTTCTGGACAATGACTGGATTCTAATAATGCAAGAGGAGCTGAATCAATTCACAAGGAATGACGTATGGGATCTAGTTCCTAAACCAAAAGGATTCAACATCATTGGAACAAAATGAGTGTTCAGAAACAAGCTGAATGAACAAGGTGAAGTCATCAGAAACAAGGCACGATTGGTAGCACAAGGTTATAGTCAGAAAGAGGGGATAGACTATACAGAAACCTTTGCTCCAATCGCCAGGTTAGAATCTATCAGACTTTTAATTTCTTTTGTTGTTAATAAAGGCATCACTCTGTATCAGATGGATGTCAAGAGTGCATTCTTAAATGGCTATATAGAAGAAGAGGTATATGTGCACCAACCCCCTGGTTTTGAAAGTTCAAAAAATCCAGAATATGTTTTCAAACTAAAGAAGTCACTGTATGGTCTGAAACAAGCTCCCAGAGCTTGGTATGAAATACTAAGTAACTTCTTGTTAGAAAAGGAATTCACCAGAGGGAAGGTGGACACAACCTTATTCTGTAAGACAGTTAAGAATGACATTTTAGTCTGTCATATTTATGTTGATGATATAATATTTGGATCTACTAAACCTTCTCTGGGAAGAAAATTTGCTAAGTGTATGCAGGCAGAATTTGAGATGAGCCTAATGGGGGAACTGAAATTCTTTCTGGGCATTCAGATCAATCAAACCCCAGAAGGAACTTACATTGATCAGAGAAAATATGTCAGAGAACTTCTGAAGAAATTTGATCTCTCAGAATGTAAGCCATCAAAGATTCCAATGCATCCCACGTGCATTCTGGAAAGAGAAGAGGTAAGCAAAAAGGTAGAACAGAAGGTCTACAGAGGTATGATTGGTTCTCTTCTTTATCTGACAGCCTCAAGGCCTGATATTTTATTCAGTGTATGCATTTGTGCAAGATTCCAATCAGATCCTAGAGAATCTCACTTAACAGCTGTTAAGCGAATTTTCAAGTATCTGAAAGGTACTACTAATCTGGGTTTGTTTTATAGAAAATCTAGTGATTACAACTTAGTAGGTTACTGTGATGCTGACTTTGCTGGAGACAGAGTTGAACGTAAAAGCACTTCTAGAAGCTGCCAGTTTCTGGGAGAAAATCTGATCTCATGGTCCAGCAAAAGACAATCCACAATTGCTCTATCAACAGCAGAAGCTGAATACATAGCAGCAGTTGGATGCAGCACACAAATGCTCTGGATGAAAAGTCAACTTGAGGACTTCCAAATTTATGAGAGTAACATTCCTATCCTCTGTGATAATACTTCTGCTATTTGCTTAAGTAAAAATCCAATTTTACATTCTAGGGCTAAGCATATAGAAATAAAACATCATTTTATTAGGGACTATATTCAGAAAGGAATTTTAAACTTAAAATTTATTGATACTGACCATCAATGGGCTGATATCTTCACGAAACCACTTTCTAAAGATAGGTTCAACTTCATTCTGAATCATCTCAGCATGAAGCTCTGTCCAGAATAAAACTGTTTTAATTTTATATATTAACCTTCAAAATTATGTTTATTTCTCTGTGAACTTCTGATCAATCCTCTTTCATAACTTTTAGAAATGCAGATTGTATCAGAATATATCCATGAAGCTCTGAGCTCTTCAGTTCAAGGATAGAAGTGATGTTCACTCAAAGCAAACAAGTGTCATCTAGTCATCAGCTGTTTCCTGAGGCTGAACACGCATTCACGCTTCTGAAAAGGCAAAGTGCTGATTGGATGCATTGAGACACATGTCACTGGTAACCGTTTAAGTATCTTTCTGAAATCCCCTAAAATCAGCCATCATTAAATGCTATTAATCATGATTTATTTCTCTCTCTTAAGCGTTTATGTTTTCAAAAACTTTTTCGAAATCTATTTAAACACCATTCACACCATTCACACCTTTTACCCTTACTTTCATTTTCAATCATATTTCTGATTTCTGTGTTTGTGTTCTTCCTTCTCAAGAAAACCCTTTCATCTTTTTTCAAAAAATCCTCGTGTGAACATGGCGTCTTCCAGCAATCTCTCTTCAGGTTCCCAGAAAGATGCATCAGCTGAGCAATATGAAGTTTCTCTCAGAACGCTACTCACTCCAGTCAAGAACCTTGAAGTTCTGTCAGAGATTATAGTGGATTTCAACAGTTTGAAGGAAAATGGTTTTGATTTATCAGAAGAGATTCATGCTCAAGGATGGGAGAAATACTTTGACAGGTTGGTGGGTCCAACTTTTCCTATTTTGGTTAAGGAATTTTGGATTCACACGTCTTCCTCAAATCACCAAGACACTTCTTACATAATGGGGAAGAAGATTGTGATTACTGAAGACCTGATTGCAAGACTGATTGGGTACAATGGTGGTGGTATTCGCTGTATAGATATGGCAGAAAGATGTTCAGATGTTGCTGTTATAGCAAGGGAAATTTTCACGCTGGGGCTTCCCTCCAGCAAGATAAGGGATTTGAAAGATAAGCACAAAATTTGGGCAAAGATTATTCTGGGCTGTTTTAACCACAGGAAGCCTACCAGCTCTCCTGATTACATAAACATAGATCAGCAGTTTCTGATCTATTTTATTTCTCAGAGGGTAAAGATTAATCTAGCTCATCTTCTGTTCAACCATCTGAGAACAAGCATCAAGGAAACAAGAGAAGATGAACGCACTAAAAGGGATTGGATGTTGGATTAAAATATCCAGCGTCAACCTTAGGGATTCGAAGGGCTTAACATCCCCCCATGGGCGCCTACACAGGTGTATTAGGTGAGCCAGGTAGGCCCCTTGTTGGATTCGCTATAAGGAAATAGAGTAGCACCTTGGCTACAAGCAATTGATTTTAGCGCAGTGGTAGGCGCTTGATCCTACAAGTGGTATCAGAGCAAGGTCATGGGTTCGAATCCCCCCGGCTGACACTGGGGGGAAGATTGTTGGATTAAAATATCCAGCGTCAACCTTAGGGATTCGAAGGGCTTAACATTCCCCCATGGGCGCCTACACAAGTGTGTTAGGTCGGCCAGGTAGGCCCCTTGTTGGATTCGCTATAAGGAAATAGAGTAGCACCTTGGCTACAAGCAATTGCTTTTAGCGCAGTGGTAGGCGCTTGATCCTACAGTCCCTCGATGTCCCTCGATGTTGCCTTTGGTAAACGATCTAGTCCCTTATGAAAATTGCTAAAACGTCTCATAAGTTGCCTTCTATGACTATACGTTTGACCCACAGCTGTCCCTTCACATCCAATGATGGGGCTTATTACCAATCCATGGTAAGATAGCAACATTTAAAGGAGGAGGAAAAGAACAAAGACCTTTTGAGTAGGTAGGACGCTCGTAGTTGCTTGCTCATAAATCAAAACCATTTTCACACTTACACTTTTAAAACACCTTAAAAAACAAACATCTCTTTGAACTATTTTCAAAACCAACACTTTGTATACATTCTTATAAAGACGAGAATCATTACAAAGTTTGTCGAAACAAAGTCGTTTTCAAAGTACTTTCAAAACCCACCACAAACACATTTCAAACAAAGCAATTTCAAAAGTGATCTAACAAGCAACTAAGAGACCGTAGATAACTACAGATGAAAATGGTGCTAACACCTTCCCTTTTTGTAACATACCCCCTGAACTCAAGAAAATATCTCGAAAGGTCTTTCCAGTTCTTTTCACCCTTTCCTTTATTGGATAAAAGAAAAGTCGGTGGTGACTCTTGCTATCCGCAACATTTGCGATAAAACGCAAAACACTCGAGTCAGTTCTCCCGCTATATTACAGTCACAATCATTAATAGATATCTTCATTCATCACATTTTTGCATCACCAGTCGTATTTAAGATGACCAAAAGTCTGTTTAAATCGACATTTGCATCATTTTGTAATTGAAAAATACTCGACATTTCACTTCATGCATTTTTATCTCTTTACATGTTTCTTGCATTGCCCCAAGTTGTTTATATGTCGATAATATTAATATTTCAGTTTTACAGACAAACTATTAAAAGAAATTCAACATTGTGCGGAAAATTAGCGAGAAAAATATTTCAGGTTTTCACCTTTTACAGATCATTTTATGAATCTACGTTTCGCGTAGATTATGACGGTATGCTC
This sequence comes from Vicia faba, assembly GCA_948472305.1. Lineage (NCBI taxonomy): Eukaryota > Viridiplantae > Streptophyta > Magnoliopsida > Fabales > Fabaceae > Vicia > Vicia faba. The sequence goes on along the minus strand of OX451739.1, from coordinate 1,186,128,609 downwards.
GATTTATTTTTCGGTACAGTTTGAAGTCTCGTTTTTAACCGTAAACGTCTGTTTAGCCTAATATTTTTATTCTCATTTTATTTTGAGTTTTTGAGTTTTTGAATATATCTTCTTTAATCTTTGTGATATGTAGTTTATTTTAATATGTTCATTTCGTTTTTTCAGATAAATTTTTGTCCATTTTTTTCGTTTTTAGTCATTTTGAGTCTTTATTTTTTATTCAGAAAAAATTCAAAAAAATATATTTTTAATTGAATTAATTTTTACACTTTGAGTTTTTCAACTCACTTTTGTCATTCAGGGGCTTTTTGATCACAAAAAAAAAGAAGTTTATTACACTATGCTTGACTCTCATTGATTGTAAACAGGAATTGCGGATTGATAAAATTGAAGAAATATTGAACAGACCTGATTGATTTTGAAATCAATTTTTCCTCTTCACTTGTCTATATAACACTTCTTTATTTGCTTTGTAAATCATAACAACAAAAAAGCACTAACAGTAATACTCCCTCATCTTCAATCTTCCTTTCTCTCAACCTTCGTCCCTGTTAACCCTTCAATTCCTCTCTTTTACACACAACATCACCATCCCAATTCCGCAAGCTTCCCCTGTTCCTCCATCGTATTCACCAACCCAGCAATCCACCTTCTCTATCTTCCAATTCCCTTACTTCCATCACCGATTCCACCAACTTCCCTTCATCCCCTATATATCTACTTCATCCTCATCAATTCCACAAACAATCTTCATCAATTGTTCCACTCACCTTGCTTCACTCAATTATCTGTTAGCTACCATGTTCCGCTAGCTATCCACCACCTACCGTTGTTCTCCAATCAGCACAACCTCCATCAATCTGCCTCGCTCTCCTTCAAACCAAAAAAACCTTCGCCACTGTTAACAAATTCCATTTCCTCTCCATTAATCTTCCGCCTTTCAATTCATCACCATCATTCATCAACAACCTCCCTCTGTTCGAAACCCTTCAATTGATCCAGCAACCGTAACCCAGCTCTTAACAACCATCACTTGTTGTCCGTTAACCTCCGCCAACAACCCCTAGCTACCACATCGCTGGATTTCCGCGAGCCTCACCAATAGCTTCTCTTATGCTCGTTATTCACGCTGAGCACCAAGATATCTCAGCTCCAACAACACTCACAACATTCTTTTCTTTAGATTCTGACGCATATAAGGTTCCCCGTGTTGTTGGATTTGTCTGTATATTTCATGTGATGCAGGGAATCTTATCTGTTACCGTGAGCTTTATCCACGCTTTCTTTATCCGTGATTTATTTTCATGTGTTGCGATTCAATATGCTTTATCTGCTGCTTGGAGTATTATCTTACATCTGGTTTTTTTATGCTGCCGGCTTGTGATTTATTTTCACCTGAGATTTATTATACTCTTAGCTTATTTTTCTATTTGCGGCTTTAAATTCAAAGGGATAGGAACACTGTATTGACTTCATCATGTCAAGTATTGGTTTCTTATTCGTTCAAATCCTCTTTTCCTTATCTTTTATCCTCATGTACATAGGATACTGTCTTCTCTTCTCCCTACGTATTGAGTCGTAAGACTTAGTGCCTACGAGGGAGTACGAAGGCACTAACTAAGTCTTACGACTCAAGGTGAGCAAAAAAATAATAAAAAACATTTCATTTTCTTTTGTGTACAAATGCTCATTCATTCTTTTCCTTTAGCAAGTAAATCTTTACATAACACTCCTTTTAAAAGAAACCAAACAAAGTGGATCCTGCGGAGTATCGTAGATACTTAGGAGGCTAACACCTTCCCTTTGCATAACCGACCTCCGTACCTCGATCTCTGATCTTTTATTTCATGTGGGTTTTGTTCATTTTTTTCACATTTCCTTTTGGAAATGATAAAGTGCGATGGCAACTTTATTGTGTTGAGATAAGTCAATTGATGACTTAATCTCAAATCTTTACCGCTACCTCTCTTTTTCTATTATTGTTGCATTTCGTTCATTTTTCATTTTGCTGACGTGTGCGACAATGATCAATCATTATTCTCACTAAAAATTAAATTCAGTATTCTCTAAATACTCAATTCCTTAGTTAAAACTCGTTTAGCGCTCCAGACCAAATATTTGGTTCAAACATCAACGTTATAAATCTTTAAAAAAACACAAATATTTTTTCCTGATATTAAAGAGTTGATAAATAGTTTTAAAAATACAAAATATTTATTAATTATTAATACATAAAACAAAACATATAACACATATTAATCACTAATAAATATTTAAAAAAAATACAACAAATATTGATTGTTTTTTCTAATGGTAGCGGATATTTGTGGTGAGAAATTCTTACATAAAAACAATTTTATATCAACATTCTTAGAAATAATCAATAAGAATAAAGGAAATTTTAAATTTATTTAAATTTTTTTTAATTATATTCATGGAGTGATTGTGATTATGAAATAAAAAAAATATTATGTATAAGATTACTTCTTATAATTATGTCTACTTAAGAATTTTTTATTTGTTATTTTTTCTAATGGTAACGGATATTTGCCATTAAAACATAAACAACACATAGGACAAAACATGAGAGAAATATATAAAAAAGAGAACAAATATTTTTCTTATAAATTAAAAAAAGAAAAGATAAATATTTCTGTCCATAAAAAAATCCAATATTCACAATAATAGGCTTCTTCAATATGTGACATTTTTATTTTTGTTTTACAAAAATAGGGCATTTTATATTTAAAGAAATATTTAACTAAACTGTTTAATATTTATTATTATATAAACAGAGAAATTGTAAACTAGAAAGCAAAAGACTAAAAGTTGCGTATATTAAATTTTAAAATTTATTTTTCCTATTATTATTGAATATGATATTGACTTTGTAAAGACAAAATAATTCATTTTAGAAATCAAAATAAGGACGTCCCTAGTGTAGGTATGTAGCTTTAACAAAATAACTAGTAAAATCTCTTTATTTTAATAATTTTTTAAATTTATTATCTAAACAAGCAAGCCTTATTCATTGAATAAAAAAAAAATTAATAATTCTCCGAATTTATTATCTAAACAAAGTAATATATATTAGAGAATGTAAATTATCCCCTAAAATGACATTACCTCATGAAATTCTCTTCTACGTTTTTTATTCTCCTGATGCTAGGAACCCTTCCCATGTTATGAGTAAAGCCCATAAAAGGGTTTTCTCATTTCTATTAATACGTTGTAATATAATACTTTGCATGGTTTATTTGATTTATTTTTAATTAACCGTAAAAATACAAGTCCAAATGAATGATTCAATTTGGGTTCATGTTCGTTCAGTTCATTCACTTGGTATGATCATAACTTCAATTAGTTGTTTCAAAAGGCAGTGTTGTACCCCAAAATTTGTCCTCTCATTTCATCAACATTTTCTCACCACAAGACTCTTGGAACTCAAGATCAAGTTAGGGTTTGCTCTGCTCAAGACCCCTCCTTACACTGTTGACCCAAATTAGAGTTTGAGTTTGCACAAGGATGTTTTGACCTAAAATGCACAAAGTGACTTTCATGCTTCGTGTTGGACTCACAAGTTTTATCCATACCAAGTTTCAAGCCTTGATTCAAATCTTTGCCCAGTCAATTGGACAGTTGACCTAAAAATCAACTGTATTAGGGAAAAAGTCAACTATGACCAATTGACAGTCAAACTTCATGATTTTTGACCCACATCAACGTAATGAACTCACATGAACCATTTGGTCAAGTTTGGATCACAATTCCACAAGAAATTTTGATCAGATCACCAAAAGGGCAAAATGATCATTTTTAGGGTTTTGACTGCACAAAGGCAATTTTTGACTGTTTGACCTAACCAATGACAAACTAAGCTCACATATGGACTCAAGGACTCAATGGAATTGTCTTGACCCATTCAACAAGTTTAAAAGATCTCAAATGCACAGGATTGACAGATGAATTTTTCAGTCAACTAATCAAAATTTGACTGTATACTGAAAAGTCAAACTTTGACTTTTTGGTCAAAATCAAGTGCCAAGATTCATTTTTCATCAAGACATGTAAAATTATGAAACTTGTTCATCAAGAAACCCAAAGTTGCAAATTAGAGTTTAAAATGAAAAAATTTCATAACTTAGAAATTTTCTAAGTTATGAAATTTTCTTATTTTCCCCAACTTTGTCCCATTTTTTCATCAAGATGCAAATGGATTCAAACAAAGCTTGAAACATGAAAGTTGTAGTCCATTGCAAAATCTACAACTTTTATTCACAAAGTTTTCTCAAAGGAAGCTTGTATCTCAAGTTATGATTTTTGGAATAAGGGTACCAAACGCTTTTAACTTAGAGAAAATTTGCCCTATTCTAGGCAGGATTTTGGCCCATCTTCTTGGCCATTTTTCACATGGTTCCACTTGGAGTTTCAATTTTCATTACAAAGATGAATTGTAGTACATGTTCCAAGCTTTCCAAATTGTCAAAGAACTTCTCAAACACCCTTGTGGTTAGAGAGAATCGAATTCTCAAAGTTGGCCAAAACTCACTTTTGTTCATGGCCAAGGCATGTTCATAACATTTGCATTTTTCAAATCAGCATGGTTTATGCTAGCTTGCAGGCCTCTAAACCTCTTCACACTCAATAATTTAAGGCCTAACCATTGTGTTAAGATGTTATTTCATCCATTTGGGCATTACACATAGAATTAACCCTTAATTAGAAAAAGCAAAATTGTCATTTTGATAAAGTATCACTTTATGTCAAATTCCAAATCCTTGAGACATGGGGCCAGATCTTTGAGGCAAGAGTGAGTACACAAATTCCATTTACCAAGAGCAAATGCTGCAGCATAGATTATAGAGGTCACAGGCCTGCATTGTCAACTTGAACTTTCTTACTTCAAAAATAAGAAACTTGGCAAAAGAGATACAACTTTGATTCCCTGTAAACACAAGTCAGAACAAACTTTGTACTCATCTTCCATACATCCCAACTGACCTAAGGCACGACCCTTCCACCCCTCACACCTCCTAATACACCAAAACACCATCTTGCTGCAAAAACAGGGTACCTGCTGTAGATTGAAGTCCACAACTCAGTTTGCTCGTGCACTTCTGCTAAAAACCTTTCAAACACCTTCCATACCATCCACCTAAACTATTCCAAGCCTTACACACCAGCTGTAACACCTCTAACCTCATTTGCCATTTTCATTTTCAAGTGTTGCAGGTGAACTTCTACAGCACAATACAGAGTGTTTCAAAGCAAGCCAGGCATTTGGGAAGCATCCTTGGACTTCAGGCAAGCTCAACATAAGCTCAAACTCCATTGAAGGTTGCTACATTGCTCTATCCATGTCAAGATGAAACAGGTAATCTATGGACTTCTATCTCTCTATCCAGGCATGATTAAGCTTAGGTTTGTGAATGAAACATGTTCTACTCATAGCCCTGAAGCCATACATGTGTTCACTTTTCATTTATATTAAGCATGCTATGAGAATTTTAACCATGAATATTTGAAAAAAGCTAGGTCAGAAATTGGGGGTGATGAAATTCTCCCTGATTTCTTAGAGTTAGGTCAAGTGTTTTATATGGTTGAAATCGTGACTTCATGATCTACAATGTTTGTGTTATGAGTTTTGGCTAAAAATCAAAGAATCAGGAGTTTGTATGGAGCAAGGAAACGCGCGTTTTTTTGATTCAAACAGGTGCTGGAGGTTGAAGACAGAGTTGACTTGGGCTGGGCCTGAGTCAGCTTGCTTTTTGCGCCCCTTTTTTCGATTTGCACCCCCCTGGCCCATTTTGCTAAATATTTGACATTTTTGCATTTTTCTTTTTGATTCTGATTTTATATTTTTTGCTCAAACATAAAAAACATCAAAAATATTTTTCCACATTTTTTTTTGCATTTATTTGACATTTATTTACTTTTTAGGCATATGTATGTAAATAAATATAAATCCTTTTCATTTAAAAAACCTAAAAAATAATACAAAAATATTTATTTTTTAGATATTATTTTTTATTTACATTTTGAAAACATTTCCTAAAATATACATTTTTGTAAATAATCAATATTTTATTTTTGTACATATTTAGCATATTTAATATATAATATATAAATACTTGTATATTTTATTTTATTAGGGCAAAAAAATACAAAAATAATACTTTTTATTTCTATTTAATATTTGACATCAAAAATACTTTTTCTACAATATACTTCATTTTTTATTTATTTTTTGTATAAATTAATATATATGGTGCATAATTAATAAATAAATACTATTTATTCAAAATTAGGGTTTTGCCCTAAACCACAAAAATAATCAAAAATATGACTTTTTTTTTATTTTGTTTATACTTCAAACATTAAAACTTGTTTTACATACATAAAAAATCTTTTTTTTGCATAATACATTGCATTTTGATATTTATTTAATTGTATTTATTTAAATGTTAAATATTAACTTGTGTATTCGATATGGTTGTAATAATTTAGATTTTATTTCCTTGTCAAATATCCCCCAATTCAAATTTGTATCCCCATCCCCATAATCATGTTGTAATAATCTAGGACTTTAAATTCTCGCACATTTAAAAGTTTCCAAATTATACCATGCTTAGACTTAGGGTTCGTATGCAAAATCAATCAACAAATAGCTTGACCTAATTCAAGATAAACATGCATGAAAAACAAACAATGCACACTTGCACCCCTAGGGTTTCATCCACTTGTTGCCTTCAAAAATGGGCCATGGTTGCATGTCAAGTACTTTGGCAAAACAAAAATAAAACAAAAACAAACAAAATGATCATAGTCCCTCGATGACGCTATCGGAGTTGCCTAAACAAAATGATCATAGTCCCTCAAGAAAATTGCCAAAGGCACTTGACACTATTGCTTTCATGGTCTATATGATGACCCGCGCCCGTCCCGTTTACATCATAACACAAGGTTGTTCACCAAATACAATGGTGAAACAACACTGTTAAAAGGGTTAAAAACATAAGGAAAGATCTTTGAGTAAAATAGGGTAGACAAACTCTTAGTTACTTGATCAAACTTGCAAAAAACATCCTTGCTACTTTTCAAAAACACACCTCACAACACAATCTCAAAACAACCTTCAAAAACATTGAATTAACTTTTCAAAAGACAAAAACACCTTTGTATATACTCAAACACGAGTCATTACAAAGGTTGCCACAATAATGGCCTCTTTTCAAAACATCTTTCAAAACCACACACAAAGCACCATTTCAAACAATTGAAAATACAAAGCAAGTGATCTAAGCAAGTAACTAAGAGCCCATGGATAACCATGGATAGAAAGGGTTATAATACCTTCCCTTTCTATAATCTACTCCCCGAACCCACGAAAACATCTCAAAGGTCTTTCCTGTGCTTTTTGACCTTTCCTTAGGATAAAATAAAAAGTCGGTGGAGACTCTTGCTAAACCAAAACATTTGTGAAAACAAACGCAAAACCTCAAGTCAGTTCTCCCACTGTATCACAGAACTGGCGACTCTACTGGGGATTACTTTAAAAGTGGAGTAACCTTAGGGCCTAAATCACCCTTTTGCATGCTTGTTGTTTGCTTTACATTTTGGTTCTCTTGTTTGGGCTTGAAATCCTCCACCCGGATTTGGGGAAATATTCATAGATAGCAATACATTGTGGAAACTGTGCAGGGTATACCGACACGGTTGAAGCAATAGCTATATTAGTGCGACATATTTGTGAGTACCGGTAACCCTTGAGTTCAATCAAGGAGAGTACGGGGCCGCTGAGTGATGTCACTAAGCACTAATGACCTAGAACCTTACTTGACTATCTTGGCCTTTTATTAAGGGTAGTGAGATGACCGGCTTTGGTGCAGTCCGAAGTTGGTAGATACTCGATACTACACTCATTGAGGGTTGTTTTCTTGGAATATTTTGGTCGCTAGTTAAGTGGCTAAACCAAAACAATGAACATAGAAAACAATCTAATGATATTGAGCTCCTTAGAACCCGGTTACTATTTATAGGACAGGTTTTTAAGCCAACTAAACTCAAGAGGGTACTTACCTATGAAACCTCATGCAAGCCTGAAACTAGGGTTTTGTGTGACTTGCTTGTACATGTGTTTGTGCATACATCATGAACATCATAAAGCATCATATGCATCCACTAACCATTTCAAGGGTTTGGATCTTCATCTTTGTTCTTGTTTTGTAGGTTATGGAAACTCTTCGCAGGAAAATGATTCAAGTCAACCTTGTGAGAATCCCTCCTCAACTCAAGGAGCTTACATCCAGAATTCCAGAAAATTCTCTCTTCAGTGAAAGACATGGTAGACTGCTCAGCCTAGTCAACACCAGCATTGAAGAAGACATGGTGAAAGTGTTGTTCCAATTCTTTGACCCCCTTCACCACTGTTTCACATTCCCTAACTACCAATTGGTGCCTACTTTGGAGGAATTTTCTCAACTCCTGAGAATTCCTATTCTTAATCAACTACCCTACAACGGTACGGAAAAAGAACCAAAGCCTGAAGATGTTGCTCAAGCACTACACTTGCAACCATCTGACATCAAGGGGCATTGGGAAACTAGAAGTGGTGTCAAGGGTTTCTTGGAAAAATTCTTGTTTGAGAAGGCACAAGAGTGTTGGAATTCTTTGGACCTACAAGCCTTTGAAGAAATTGTGGCACTCCTTATTTATGGGTTGGTCTTGTTCCCAAATCCTGACCAACTTATAGATGTGAATGCTGTCAAGATTTTCATGTCCAAAAATCCCATACCTACATTGCTTGGGGACATCCTACACTCATTTTACACACGAACAATGAGGAAAATAGGTGTTCTCATGTGTTGTACCCTTCTCCTAGCAAGGTGGTTTATTTCTCACCTTCCACAATCAGTTTTGAAGAATGAGCAAGGTTCAAGGTGGTCACAACGATTGATGACCCTCACACATTCTGATGTACATTGGTGTTCTCGGTCCAGAGAAAATGTCATCATCATGGATCGTTGTGGTGAGTTTCCTAATGTTCCATTACTTGGCATTAAGGGAGGCATTACCTACAACCCCTGTCTAGCTTTAAGACAATTTGGATACGCCCGGAGGGATGGCCCTCATGATATGCTGATTCCTGACCTAGTTTTTGACTTCGACAACGATGCGCAAGGACTTCGACAAAGATTCATCAGAGCTTGGAGGATGCCCAACAAGGTAGATAGCAAGACACTGGGGCACAAAAACTCCATCCCTCTTGAGCCTTACCTCAAGTGGGTACGAACCCGCGCCCAGAGTCTTATGATGCCTTACCCTCACATTCTCCCTTTGATCAAAGAGCCTGTTAGGGAAGGAGAGGTTCCATACACCATCCTACATCCTGACATGCCAACATCATGGGAAGAAATGCAGAAGAGTTGGATCCAACTCAAGGAAGAACAGAATACTTTCGAAGCCAGCTTCTACGCCAGTGAGAAGAAGGTTTTGGAACTTACCCGCCGACTTCACGAGGAGGAGACCCTCAACACTTACATCGCACCAAAGAGGATGCGCAACGTCTTTTTACCTTAAGAAGTTTTTGTAATATTTGGCCCATGGGGCATTTATGTACTGACAAAATTTCTTCTTAATATGACGTGTGTTCTTTTTGTATGCAACAACTTTGAATTTATAAATCCTTGAATGCATTACATGAATAAACATATCATTCATCATATGAATAAACAGATCTTCACACCAGGTTTCCTTATCTTTCTGCTGTTTATTTCAGTAAGATGGATATTGAGTAGACGGTCAAAGATCTGCAGGCACAAAACTCGCAGTTTCAACAGCTCCTCATGACCTTGGCAAAGGGTCAGGAGGACCTTAAAGCACTGTTAGGGAATAAAGAGAAAGAAAAAGGAAAAAAGAAAAAGAAAAGAGTTGGGGTAGCTACACCGGGAAGAAGATTTGAGAATGAAGCTAAGAGAGTTCTAGAATTCCCCTCAACATCTGACGAGGGGACCGACAAAGGAAAAGGAGCTGCATTACCCTCTGAGTCTGAGGCTGAAGAAGAAGAGGTTGAAGAAGATGAAGATTATTCAGAGTAGCAATACCCACCAGCGAACGACAAATACAAAAACCTAGAGGATAGACTGGCAGCTATGGAGCTGCAAAGGGTTCCCGGGCTAGATTTTGAAGAATTGGGATTGATTGCTGGGATTGTTATCCCACCCAAGTTCAAGGTACCAACTTTTGCAAAATACGACAGTCTGTCTTGCCCGAAGATGCACCTGAGGTCATATGTTAGAAAAATTCAACCTCATTCATCCGATAGAAATCTCTGGGTACACTTCTTCCAGGACAGCCTGTCTGGTACACAGCTAGATTGGTTTTACCAGCTTGAGAGGTCAGAAGTGCATCGTTGGGAGGATTTGGCAGCTGCCTTTTATCGCCAGTATCAATATAATGCTGACTTGGCGCTGACTCGTACTCAGCTACAAAGTATGGGGATGGCCTCAAATGAGGGGTTCAAAGAATACGCCCAGAAATGGCGCGACTTGGCCGGAAGGGTACAACCACTGCTTTCAGACAGGGAGCTAGTTGATATGTTCTTGGGGACCCTATCTGGCCCTTTCTTCAACCATTTGATTGGGAGCTCTTCCGCAGGGTTTACTGAACTGATTCTGACTGGTGAACGGGTGGAAGCCGGTATTAAGAGTGGGAAGATTCAAAGGGATGCCTCTGCATCCACAGCTGTTAAAAAACCGTTCCCAGCCAAGAAGGAAGCAGCTCTTATATACTCTCAGAAAGGATTGGGAAGAACTGAGCGCCGACCAACTGTAGGGGCCGTGATGATTCAAAATTCGTCAAATGATCAGCCTCGTAACAATCAGTCGAGACCTAAACAGCAATAGGGAGAACGGCCACCATGGCAGTTCACCCGCATCAACATGATGCCCGCACAAGTTCTTCCCCATTTGTTGAAGCTGAAGTTGACCAGTTTGAAAGAGATGCCAAAGAATGTGAACACCACTTCTCCATCTTACAATCCGAACGCTAAATGTGCTTACCATTCGAACAGCGCCGGGCATGACACCAACGATTGTTGGGCGCTTAAGAATAAAATTCAGGATTTGATAGACGCTAAAGAAGTTGAGTTCGACGCCCCTGAGAAGCCAAATGTAATCTCTGCTCCAATGCCAAAGCATGGTCACAACGTCCATGCTGTTGAAGAGGATCTGTTGGTTGCTGCTGTTGATGATCTGACAACTCCACTACTAACAATCAAGTTGAATCTGTTGAAGGCTGGGATTTTCCCAGGTTGTGAAGAAAGTTGCTACCTTTGTTCATCCTTACCAACCGACTGTCCACTGTTGAAGTTAGGCATCCAACGCCTAATGGATAACCAAGAAATTCTTTTCGAAAAGACTCCTGTTTCACCAACTCCTATCAATGAAGTTTCAATAATAACCATTTCCGCCAATCTTTCCAAGGTCCCTAAAAGGCCTGTTAAGATTACATCCGCTCCGAAGACTGTACCTTTGAAGATAACCATGCCTGGGCCTGTCCCATACAAATCTGACAAATCAATACCGTGGAATTATGGTGGAGAAATCTACTACCACGGTGTTAAGCAAATTGAAATAACTGAAGAGGGCTCTGACGAAGAGACTTCCGACATTGGAAACATTGCCAGAACGAGCAAAATTACCCGAAGCGGAAGAATTTTCTCTCCAGAGATTGCCCCACCAAAGGCAATCTTTGGACCCTCATCTGCTCCCAAGGTTACCCCGGCACCGGTAAAACTATCTGCAAGGACTCCAATGATTGAAGAAGTCGTAACTCCTGTTGCTGCTGATAAGGGGAAAGGGATCCAAGAAGAGCTCGTCAGGACGAGGGCTCAGCCATTGGTCATCCCTGAAACCTCTAAAAAAGAAATGGAGGAGATTCTGAGAATAATCAAGAAAAGTGATTATGATGTTGTAGAGCAACTGGGGCAAACCCCCTCAAAGATCTCCATGTTGGCCCTGCTGCTTTGTTCGGAGGCTCATGCCAAAGCCTTGATAAGGTTTTTGAAGACAACCCATGTGCCCCAGGAAACCTCAGCTGACCAATTTCAGGATTGTGTAGCCAGCCTTACCGCCGACAACGGCCTGGGTTTCTCTGACGCTGACCTGACTCCTAAGGGAAGGAAGCACAATGATGCATTACATGTGTCGGTTGAATGCCGAGGAACCACTCTCGACCATGTCTTGGTCGATACTGGTTCTTCCTTAAATGTGCTGCCTAAGAAAGCTCTGGACCGGTTGGATTGTGAAGGCTTGGAGCTGAAACCAAGTAATATCATTGTCAGGGCCTTTGACGGGTCTAAAAGGATGGTGCATGGGGAGGTCGACATTCCCATCAAGGTAGGCATTAAAGTGTTCAATTCCACATTCTATGTGATGGATATCCGCCCATCATACTCTTGCTTGCTAGGAAGACCGTGGATTCATAATGCTGGGGCAGTCACCTCTTCTTTACATCAGATGCTGAAATACCCTGTTAAGGGTAAAATCATAACTGTACACGGTGAGGAGGAGTACATGATCAGTCATCTCAATTCCTTTCGGTATGTGGAAGTGGATGGCGAATTCATCGAAACACCTTTTCAACACTTCGAGGAAGTTTCTCCCGAGGTTGCAGTAGCAAAGGCAGTAGCTGAGGTACCCAAGCAGGTGGCCAGGATGGCATCTCTGAAAGACGCAAGGGCTGCAATGAAGGAGGGGAAAAGCACAGTTTGGGGATAGTTGCCTGACTTTTCCCACAAGACGGACAAGTTTGGGTTGGGGTTTACGGCTGCGGGGCAAAAGGCTATGCGTCGCTCCAAAATTGAAAAGACACCCATCAAGATTTCTCCTCATGGAATCAATGCTTTGGAAGACAATGATGAAGAAGGCAACTTTTAAGATTGGATCTTTCCAACCATTGAAGAAGGGCTGAACAACTGGGAGGTGAAAGACTTTGTTCCCATTACTTTCATCAATCAGTAATTTATCTTTCGAACATTTCCTGTTGGTATGTAATAATTACTAAAATAATTCGCACACTACTTTTCACTTCATGCCTTGCCCGGGGCATGCAGGTCCATTTGTAAGGGCTTGATTCTCTTCATAATCATATGCCATGTTTAATGAATCATTGGACGTTTTTCATTTATAAACTGTTGTGTTCATTTTCTTTCCTTTTGCATTTTTGTTTGTTTAAGGATGGCTATCCCTTACGCACACCCACACTCACAAATGCAGGTACCCATCCACTCCAGATTCCATGGGTGACTATTTTGTTTTATCCTTAAAAAACTCAGGAGATTTGGTCAATCAGGTTGAGTACGAAGACGACGAAGATTGTGAAGTACCGGGAGAGTTAGCCAGACTTCTACAGCAAGAAGAGAGGGCCATCTTGCCTCATGAAGAGTTGTTGGAAACCATCAACTTAGGGGCAGAGGAAGACAGGAAAGAAGTCAAAGTGGGTGCCAACTTGGAACCCAGTGTCAAGGAACGCTTAATACAGTTGTTGAATGAATACGTTGAAATCTTCGCCTGGTCTTATGAAGACATGCCAGGGTTAGACACAGATACCGTGGTTCACTGTCTCCCTACAAGAGAAGACTGTCCATCGATTAAGCAAAAAGTCCTCCGAATGAGGCCCGACATGTCTGAGAAGATTAAGGCTGAAGTAATGAAGCAATTCAACACTGGCTTTCTGGCTGTTACTTCCTATCCATAATGGGTTGCTAACATTGTGCCCGTTCCCAAAAAAGACGGTAAGGTCAGAATGTGTGTGGACTATCGGGATTTGAACAGGGCTAGCCCTAAAGATGATTTTCCGCTACCACATATCGACATTTTGATTGACAACACGACTCAGCACAAAGTATTTTCTTTCATGGACGGATTCTTGGGCTACAACCAGATTAAAATGGCCCCCGAGGACATGGAGAAAACAACCTTTGTTACACAATGGGGTACCTTCTGCTACAAGGTGATGCCGTTCGGACTGAAGAACGCAGGGGCAACTTATCAACGCGCCATGGTAGCTTTGTTTCATGATATGATACATCATGAGATAGAAGTTTACGTAGACGACATGATAGCTTGATCACAAACAAAAGAGGAACACCTTGAACATTTGCAGAAATTGTTTGCCAGGTTGAAGGAGTACAAATTCAGACTGAATCCAAGTAAGTGCACTTTCGGAGTTAGGTCTGGTAAACTTCTGGGATTTATTGTCAGCAACAAGGGCATCGAGGTCGATCCAGCAAAAGTAAAAGCTATACAAGAAATGCCTGCTCCCCGTACTGAAAAGGAGGTTAGAGGATTCTTGGGACGCTTGAACTATATCGCCAGGTTCATCTCTCACATGACGTCTACTTGTGAGCCAATTTTCAAACTATTGAAGAAGGATCAGGTAGTTGAATGGAACGATGATTATCAAGTCGCTTTTGATAAGATCAAGGAGTATTTGCTAGAACCTCCTATTCTGATGCCACCCGTCGAAGGAAGGCTGTTAATCATGTATCTGACTGTTTTGGATAACTCAATGGGGTGTGTACTGGGCCAACATGACGAGTCTGGTCGAAAAGAGCATGCCATTTATTACCTTAGCAAAAAGTTTACCGACTGTGAGACTCGCTACTCACTGCTCGATAAAACTTGTTGCGCTTTGGTATGGGCTTCTCGCCGACTAAGGCAGTATATGTTGACTCATACCACTTTGCTGATTTCCAAAATGGACCCGATCAAGTATATCTTCGAGAAGCCTGCTTTATCCGGAAGAATCGCTAGATGGAAAATGATGCTGACTGAGTATGACATCCAGTATACTACCCAAAAAGCTATAAAAGGGAGTGTACTAGCTGACCATCTAGCTCATAAAGCTATCGAAGATTATCAATCCATGAGATTCGACTTCCCGGACGAGGACATCATGACATTGGACAACATTGAAGGTAACAGACCGTATGACGGACCTGAAAAGGGATCCCGATGGACCATGTACTTTGATGGTGCTTCAAATGCACTTGGAAACGGCATTGGTGCGGTACTCATTTCCCTAGAAGGTTGCCATACACCTTTCACTGCCTGACTTTGTTTCAGCTGTACCAATAACATGGCTGAATATGAAGCTTGCATCTTTGGTCTCAAGGCTGCTATAGACTTGGGGATCAAATCTTTGGTCGTATTTGGGGACTCGGCTTTGGTTATCAGTCATGTCAAAGGAGTGTGGGACACCAAACATCCTAATCTTATCCCATACAAAGAACATGTCCTGACATTGTTGTCTCATTTCGAGCAGATCACCTTCGAGCATTTCCCGCGAGAAGAGAATCAGCTAGCCGACGCTCTGGCTACAATGTCTTCCATGTTTAAACTCAACTGGGATAACGAGGCTCCCCAAATTACCATCGAGCGAATGGAGGAACCTGCGCATTGTCATGAGATTAATACCGAAGAAGTAGTGGAACAACCCTGGTTTCATGAAATCAAAAGGTATCTCCAGACTAGAGAATATCCTGAAGAAGCTTCAGTCAATGACAAAAAGTTTTTAAGGAGATTTGCGGCCAAGTTCTTCCTAAGCAATGGCATCCTTTATAAGCGCAACCATGACTGTGTTTTACTTCGTTGTGTGGACAAAACTGAAGCAGAGTTGATCATGACTGAGATGCACAGTGGCACATTTGGCACCCACTTGAGCGGACATACGATGGCTAAGAAAATTCTAAGGGCAGGCTACTACTGGTCTACCATGGAAGCTGATTGTCATCAACATTCTCGTACTTTCCATAAATGCCAAGTCTATGCCGACAAAGTACATATTCCTCCTGTCCCTTTCAACGTTCCGACAGCTCCTTGGCCATTCGCAATGTGGGGCATTGACATGATTGGAGAGATTAAGCCCACAGCGTCCAATGGACATCGCTTCATCTTGGTCGCTATTGACTATTTCACAAGTGGGTCGAAGCAGCTTCCTTTGCCTCTGTTACGAAAAATGTGGTTGCCCGCTTCATCAAGCAGAACCTCATATGCCGGTATGGTGTCCCCGACATGATCATCACAGACAATGGTACAAATCTGAACAATACTATGATCACCGCTCTATGCAAACAGTTCAAGATTTATCATCACAATTCATCTCCCTATCGGCCGAAGATGAATGGTGTTGTTGAAGCTGCAAATAAAAACATCAAGAAGATCATTCAGAAAATGACAGTCACCTACAAGGACTGGCATGAGATGTTACCGTTTGCTCTGCATGGATACCGTACCACGACACGTACTTCAACAGGGGCAACCCCATTTACTTTGGTGTATGGCATGGAAGCTGTCTTGCCCATGGAAGTTCAGATTCCTTCTTTAAGGATTATGAAGGACGCTGGTTTGAGTGAAGACGATTGGATTCAGACCCAACTTGATCAACTCAATTTGATCGACGACAAGCGACTCACTGTTGTTTGCCATGGTCAGACTTACCAAAAACGAATGATCAAGGCTTTCAACAAGAAAGTCAGACGTCAAGTATATCAAGTCGGAGATCTTGTGATCAAGCGGATCATCTTTCCGCAAAGTGATCCCATGGGAAAATGGACTCCTACTTACGAAGGACCATTTGTAATCAAGAGCATCTTTTCTGGTGGTGCAATGATTCTGACCACCATGGACGGTGACGATTTGCCACACCCTGCAAACGCAGACATAGTCAAAAGATACTACGCATGAAACAACCCGACAAGTCGAAAACCCGAAAGGGCGACTTGGGAAAAAATAGGCATCCCGGTGAACCAAAAACCCGAAAGGGCGGTCCAGGCAAAAATTAGGGATAAAACAAAAAAAAATTGTACACCCGGCAAGTTGAAAACTCGAAAGGGCGGCTTGGGCAAAAAAGGGTTTCCCGGTGGATCGAAAACCCGAAAGGGCGATTCAGGCAAAAGATAGGGAATTGAAGCGTATGACTATGTCTCGTCGGATCACTTTAAAGAACAATCTCTTCATCAACAAGCTCCGAGCTTCTGATCAATCCAATCATCGATGGACGAAGCAGTGAATGGACAAGATATTCAGAGTTGTGAAGGCTATAGCAGAATGGGAATCCCATGGAATTGTTACACATAGCCATCTTTCTTTTGTATAAATTTTTCAAATGTTTGCGACAACATTCTCTTACTAGGATGTCTGTCTCCTTTGTATAAAGATACTCATAAAAAGTTAATACAAATACTTTTCCAAATACAGAAATTTGCTTTGTCTTCTTTTTTTTTTCCACACTTATGTTTTATTTGAGAAACGTCTAATGTTTTGTTAAATAGGCATATGCACTTGAACATAATCATTTGCTTAAAAAGTTAAGAAAAGATGATTGCTGATAGGTTGAAGGTATAGGTAGATATCTTGATACCCTTTCAGAAGAAATCCCCAGCGGAATTAAACTCCAAGTTCCTCAACCGAGTTAAGATTCAGAATATAATCCCCAAACAGAGTTAAACTTCTGGATCCTCAGCAGGGCAAAAGCTTTCTAAAAGTTGGACCCTCCAGCTAAGCTGAATTTCAAAATTCCCCTCAGAGTTAAGTTTCAAGATCCTCAGTGGAGCCAAAACTGTTAATCCCCAGCGGAGCTAAAACTTCCAACTATCAATCCCCAGCGGAACCAGATTAGTGAACATTCTCCCACAGAGATGCTTCCCATCAGATTGAAGATTCTCAGTCTCACTTTTCCAGCATAAGTCTCTCAGGTTTCAAATTCCCCAGTAGAGATTGTCAGAATTCTCATTCCCCACAAGTCACCAAGGATTTTCAATCCCCAGCAGTGGTCCTAAGATCCCTCAACAATTGAAGATCTTGCTCCCCAAGCAATCGGCAGTCAGCAAGGATTTGTCATCTCCAGTAATCAAAGATCCTTGGAATCCCCAGCTTCGGTCATGGATTTATTTTCCCCGACAACAATCAAAGGATTTTCAATCCTCAGCAGCAGTCCAGGATTTATCTTCCACAGCAAGATGGCTACTCAGCTTACATGCATAATCATTACATTCATACATCATAAACATTGATGAAACGCAATTCATTACATCATACATATCATGCAACATAACCTTGTGTTTAGCTAACATTTTACCCTTTTCAGGATAAAATTAAAAGGCTATCGTTAACATTTATTCAGATACAGTATGGATACACCCCAGACACGGCGGTCATTCTACTACTCATTCAGACTACAGCAATCAAATACAGACTAGATACGCTCCTGACACAGCGGCCATTCTATCTCTCATTCAGATTCATTTATCAACCTCAAGGTCCAATGCATTCCAAACACGGATATCATTCTGACCCTTGCATCGGCAGTTTGATTCTCTCAGTGCAGTCGCCACGGAAATCATTGTCACTTATTCAGATCCCAGTTACAGTTTCAGATACACTCCAAACACGGAAGTCATCCTGCTACTCATACAGATCTCAAATTCCAAGATACAGTCCAGATATGCTCCAAACACGGTTGCCATTCTGTCACTTATTCAGATCCCAGTTACAGTTTCAGATACACTCCAAACACGGAAGTCATCCTGCTACTCATATAGATCTCAAATTCCAAGATACAATCCAGATATGCTCCAAACACGGTTGCCATTCTGTCACTTATTAAGATCCCAGTTACAGTTTCAGATACACTCCAAACACGGAAATCATCCTGCTACTCATACAGACCTCAACTCCAAGATACGGTCCAGATATGCTCCAGACACGGTTGCCATTCTGTCACTCATTCAGAATTTAATCCCAGGACACAGTTGCTCCATGCACAAATATTTCTCTGCTAACCAGATACAATACGGATAAACTCTAGACACGGCAGACATTCTGATATTCATTATACTTTCAAGCACAGTTACAACTCAGATGCGCCCCAGACACGGAGGCAATTGTTTTGCTCATACAAACTCAGTCTCCAGATACAGTTCAAATGCATTCCCGACACGGATACCATTTTGATCCTCATTCTTCTGACCTATCACATTGCAATTCGACGAGGACTCTTGGATGGCATCTTTAAGCCCATCTCTAGCAAGATTCTACCATCTCCAAATGGCATCTTTAAGCCCATTCCCACACCAATTGTTTGACGAGTGCAAATTTACGGGCACTCTAGTGTCCAATCCTCTTTTACCTTCGAGTCGCGAAAGGCAAACCTGCCAATCTAACTCTTCAGGTTCAAGAAGATTGAACAGGGGCAACTGTTGTACCCCAAAATTTTCCCTCTCATTTCATCAACATTTTCTCACCACAAGACTCTTGGAACTCAAGATCAAGTTAGGGTTTGCTCTGCTCAAGACCCCTCCTTGCACTGTTGACCCAAATTAGGGTTTGAGTTTGCACAGGGATGTTTTGACCTAAAATGCCCAAAGTGACTTTCATGCTTCGTGTTGGACTCACAAGTTTTATCCATACCAAGTTTCAAGCCTTGATTCAAATCTTTGCCCAGTCAATTGGACAGTTGACCTAAAAATCAGTTGTATTGGGGAAAAAGTCAACTATGGACAATTGACAGTCAAACTTCATGATTTTTGACCCACATCAACATAATGAACTCACATGAACCATTTGGTCAAGTTTGGATCACAATTCCACAAGAAATTTTGATCAGATCACCAAAAGGGCAAAATGGTCATTTTTAGGGTTTTGATTGCACAAAGGCAATTTTTGACTGTTTGACCTAACCAATGGCAAACCAAACTCACATATGGACTCAAGGACTCAATGGAATTGTCTTGACCCATTCAACAAGTTCAAAAGATCTCAAATGCACAGGATTGACAGATGAATTTTTCAGTCAACTGATCAAAATTTGACTGTATACTGAAAAGTCAAACTTTGACTTTTTGGTCAAAATCAAGTGCCAAGATTCATTTTTCATCAAGACATGTAAAATTATGAAACTTGTTCATCAAGAAACCCAAAATTGCAAATTAGAGTTTAAAATGAAAAAATTTCATAACTTCGAAATTTTCTATGTTATGAAATTTTCTTATTTTTCCCAACTTTGTCCCATTTTTTCATCAAGATGCAAATGGATTCAAACAAAGCTTGAAACATGAAAGTTGTATTCCATTGAAAAATCTACAACTTTGATTCACAAAGTTTTATCAAAGGAAGCTTGTATCTCAAGTTATGATTTTTGGAATAAGGGTACCAAACACTTTTAACTTAGAGAAAATTTTCCCTATTCTAGGCAGGATTTTGGCCCATCTTCTTGGCCATTTTTCACATGGTTCCACTTGGAGTTTCAATTTGCATTACAAATATGGATTGTAGTAAATGTTCCAAGCTTTCCAAATTGTCCAAGAACTTCTCAAACACCCTTGTGGTTAGAGAGAATCGAATTCACAAAGTTGGCCAAAACTCACTTTTGTTCATGGCCAAGGCATGTTCATAACATTTGCATTTTTCAAATCAGCATGGTTTATGCTAGCTTGCAGGCCTCTAAACCTCTTCACACTCAATAATTTAATCCTTAACCATTGTGTTAAGATGTTATTTCATCCATTTGGGCATTACACATAGAATTAACCCTTAATTAGAAAAAGCAAAATTGCCATTTTGATAAAGTATCACTTTATGTCAAATTCCAAATCCTTGAGACATGAGGCCAGATCTTTGAGGCAAGAGTGAGTACACAAATTCCATTTACCAAGAGCAAATGCTGCAGCATAGATTATAGAGGTCACAGGCCTGCATTGTCAACTTGAACTTTCTTACTTCAAAAACAAGAAACTTGGCAAAAGAGATACAACTTTGATTCCCTGTAAACACAAGCCAGAACAAACTTTGTACTCATCTTCCATACATCCCAACTGACCTAAGGCACGACCCTTCCACCCCTCACACCTCCTAATACACCAAAACACCATCTTGCTGCAAAAACAGGACACCTGCTGCAGATTGAAGTCCACAACTCAGTTTGCTCGTGCACTTCTGCTAAAAACCTTTCAAACACCTTCCATACCATCCACCTAAACTATTCCAAGCCTTACACACCAGCTGTAACACCTCTAACCTCATTTTCCATTTTCATTTTCAAGTGTTGCAGGTGAACTTCTATAGCACAATACAGAGTGTTTCAAAGCAAGCCAGACATTTGGGAAGCATCCTTGGACTTCAGGCAAGCTCAACATAAGCTCAAACTCCATTAAAGGTTGCTACATTGCTCTATCCAAGTCAAGCTGAAACAGGTAATCTATGGACTTCTATCTCTCTATCCAGGCATGATTAAGCTTAGGTTTATGAATGAAACATGTTCTACTCATAGCCCTGAAGCCATACATGTGTTCACTTTTCATTTATATTAAGCATGCTATGAGAATTTTAACCATGAATATTTGAAAAAAGCTAGGTCAAAAATTGGGGGTGATGAAATTCTCCCTGGTTTCTTAGAGTTATGTCAAGTGTTTTATATGGTTGAAATCGTGACTTCATGCTCTACAATGTTTGTGTTATGAGTTTTGGCTAAAAATCAAAGAATAAGGAGTTTGTATGGAGCAAGGAAACGCGCGATTTTTTGATTCAAACAGGTGCTGGAGGTTGAAGACAGAGTTGACTTGGGCTGGGCCTGAGTCAGCTTGCTTTTTGCGCCCCTTTTTTCCATTTGCACCCCCCTGGTCCATTTTGCTAAATATTTGACATTTTTGCATTTTCCTTTTTGATTCTGATTTTACATTTTTTGTTGAAACATAAAAAACATCAAAAATATTTTTCCACATTTTTTTTGCATTTATTTGACATTTATTTACTTTTTAGGCATATGTATGTAAATAAATATAAATCCTTTTCATTTAAAAAACCTAAAAAATAATACAAAAATATTTATTTTGTAGATATTATTTTTTATTTACATTTTGAAAACATTTCCTAAAATATACATTTTTGTAAATAATCAATATTTTATTTTTGTACATATTAAGCATATTTAATATATAATATATAAATACTTGTATATTTTATTTTATTAGGGCAAAAAAAATACAAAAAAAATACTTTTTATTTCTATTTAATATTTGACATCAAAAATACTTTTTCTACAATATACTTCCTTTTTTATTTATTTTTTGTATAAATTAATATATATGGTGCATAATTAATAAATAAATACTATTTATTCAAAATTAGGGTTTTGCCCTAAACCACAAAATAATCAAAAATATGACTTCTTTTTTTATTTTGTTTATACTTCAAATATTAAAACTTTTTTTTACATACATAAAAAATCTTTTTTTTTTGCATAATACATTGCATTTTGATATTTATTTAATTGTATTTATTTAAATGTTAAATATTAACTTGTATATTTGATATGGTTGTAATAATTTAGATTTTATTTCCTTGTCAAATATCCCCCAATTCAAATTTGTATCCCCATCCCCATAATCATGTTGTAATAATCTAGGACTTTAAATTCTCGCACATTTAAAAGTTTCCAAATTATGCCATGCTTAGACTTAGGGTTCGTATGCAAAATCAAACAACAAATAGCTTGACCTAATTCAAGATAAACATGCATGAAAAACAAACAATGCACACTTGCACCCCTAGGGTTCCATCCACTTGTTGCCTTCAAAAATGGGCCATGGTTGCATGTCAAGTACTTTGGCAAAACAAAAACAAACAAAATGATCATAGTCCCTCGATGACGCTATCGGAGTTGCCTAAACAAAATGATCATAGTCCCTCAAGAAAATTGCCAAAGGCACTTGACACTATTGCTTTCATGGTCTATACGATGACCCGCGCCCATCCCGTTTACATCCTAACACAAGGTTGTTCACCAAATACAATGGTGAAACAACACTGTTAAAAGGGTTAAAAACATAAGGAAAGATCTTTGAGTAAAATAGGGTAGACAAACTCTTAGTTACTTGATCAAACTTGCAAAAAACATCCTTGCTACTTTTCAAAAACACACCTCACAACACAATCTCAAAACAACCTTCAAAAACATTGAATTAACTTTTCAAAAGACAAAAACACCTTTGTATATACTCAAACACGAGTCATTACAAAGGTTGCCACAACAATGGCCTCTTTTCAAAACATCTTTCAAAACCACACACAAAGCACCATTTCAAACAATTGGAAATACAAAGCAAGTGATCTAAGCAAGTAACTAAGAGCTCATGGATAACCATGGATAGAAAGGGTGCTAATACCTTCCCTTTCTATAATCTACTCCCCGAACCCACGAAAACATCTCAAAGGTCTTTCCTGTGCTTTTTGACCTTTCCTTAGGATAAAATAAAAAGTCGATGGGGACTCTTGCTAAACCGAAACATTTGCGAAAACAAACGCAAAACCTCAAGTCAGTTCTCCCACCGTATCACAGGCAGCATTTCATATAATTCAAAGCATTTTGTATAATTAGTTGTATCATGATAAAATCTATTTAACATTAGGGGTGTTTGCGGCGGTTTGGATCGGTTTTAAGACAAAAATCATCTGATCCAAATATAAATTTACTTGCGGTTCGGTTCGGTTTTGGATGATATATTAAAAAAATACAATCTGATCCGATCTAATTTTATGCGGTTTAATTTGGATCGGTTTTTGGATAACCAAATTACACATTATATTTTTATTAATATTATAAAACTACTAATAAATCATAGATTTTGTACAATATATAACATATAGTATATTAAAAGTTAATATTACAAAATGAGAGTGGTTGGTTATGATTGAAACAATAAAAATAAATAAATTATACCAAGCTAATAACTAATATTAAAAAAATTATTATTACCTAATAATAAATTCATGTAACATATCATACTAATAAAAAGTAAATAAGTATAAATATATGTATGCGGTTTGGTTTTGTTTGGATCGGTTTTGAAAAATTAATCCGAAATTCGATCCAAACCGATCGGTTTTCATAAAATGACATCCAAACACATCCAATAAATTTCGGTTTTTTGCGGTTTTTGGTTTTTTGGATCGGTTTTCGGTTTTTTATTCGGATTGGATTGGATTTGAACACCCCTATTTAACATTAGTGCTTGAAAATTGTTTTAGATTTGGCCGACACTTGCTTCACTATTGGGAAGGTTCAATCCAATGTCTTTATTAAAGGCCTAAAAGTATGCTGTCCAATCTAAGAAACGTTGGGCATTTTCCCACGTGTCCACTAGGAGGATGTAGCCCATGTGTCCACATCATCATGATGCTGTCCCCCGGGAATAACGGGTCTAACTCCTGCTTTCTCGAGGCAGTTGATCAGGGAGGAGGCCACGTGCTTGACTCCACATGCATACATGTAAACTCTGACAGTCTTTGTTGTTGGGCCTCATCGTGGCCCATCATTGAAGACCTTGGCCCAGCGCTGGGGCTATAAATACCCTCTCACTTGAGAGGGTCAGGTATTCATAATCACTCACTCACTCTTATACTTGCTAGTATTCGTTCTGAAACTTACTTTGGCATCGAAGTATCTTGCAGGTACCCCCCCCCCCCACTTAACATTCAACTGCTACTCGACTCAAAGCTTGAAGGCTTTGACAATTCATTCTGGTCAGGTATGATCAGTGTGTCGTCTGTGGGAAACAGCTTCCTCGTCTTCCTCTCAAGACCAAAGCAATTTTTCATCAAACTGTACGATTGTCATGGCCGACCAAGTTGTCGATAATAACCGAAACGCTCACCTCGATGACCCCAACAACAACAACGTCGGCGACAACAGTGTCGACAACAACAACAACGTCGGTGACAACAATGTCGACAACAACAACACTGACAACGACATCAACATGTCAGGTCCCGAGCAAAACTACAGAGACAGACTGACCGCCTCTTCATCATCCTGCTTGCAATCGTGCGAGGACGAATATCGTGCTCCCCAGAACTACGAACCAAATGTATTCCAGGAGGTCCTCGTTCCAGCTAGTGCAGACGCCACGACCAGAGCCTTGTTCACAGCCATCAACCAAACCAACTACCTGATCTTCTCACAGGGTGAGCGGATGAGAGTGCTCGAGCAAACTCGTCGAGCCCCCAGAAGGCACAGAAGACCCGACACTCCTCATCCCCGACACAACGAAGACTTTCCCTAATCTCCCCCGTGGAGATGCAGATGGGATATCTCGCGCAACCCTTCTCTGCGACGAGCTGGTCGACGTCCTGCATTGAAGAGGAGCCATCCCGAAGCTACGAGAAGGCGCAGTCACACTCCACCGCACAAGGAGCGACGATCCCTTAGAAACAACAGACATAGGGGAAACAAAGAAGGTCAACCTCGGCCAAGGGATCCTCCTCGGGGCCAAGGCTATCGCAACGACCTCCACTATAACTGGTCCCCTTCCTTCTCTCCAGACAGAAGTGACGAAGATGACCCCCGCGGTCTATTGTCCCAAGCCATCATGGAGGCTTCCATTCCTAGGGGAATGGAGAAGCCTCTCAGACTAAAGGAGTACGACAATATTGCAGACCCTGTCAACCATATCGACGGGTTTGAAGCAATGCTCCATTACCACAATGTCGGGGGGCCAATTAAATGTCAGTTGTTCCCCACGACCTTTAGAAAAACAGACATGTACTGGTACAAGAATCTCTCCCCTGGGTCGATCACCTCCCGGGGGAGCCTCAAGAATCAATTCATCAGCTCTTTCACTGCGTCTCATCGATATCCGAAGACGGAGGCCGCCCTTGAGGCAATCGTCTAGAGAACAGACGAGACTCTCAGGAAATACATTGATGGTTCAACCGCCAGGCCATTCAGGCCCCGTGCTCCGATCGCATGAAAAGGTACCTGCTTGAAAGAGGACTCCTTCTGGGCACGGAATTCAAGAAGGATGTCGACATTGAGCCATGCAGGTCTTTTGTCGCTCTCCTCGAAAAGGCTAAGACTTACATGGACTACGAGGAGAAAAAAGCGACCAACAAATCCCGTGATTTGAGGAACCATGGACCAGCTAACATTCCACGGCACTAGGACGTGGACCCTTCTCGACGGACCGAGGAGAAGAGAATGGAAGAGAAACCTTGCGATCCCCGTGAGCACAGAGGACTAGCGGGGCGGTTCACAGAGAACACCCCGATGACCGCTTCCCGTGGGCGTATTGTTGTATCCCAAAATTTGTCCTCCCATATTTCTCAATATATTTCAAGTGAGGTCCTGAAATTGCTCAAGGAAGTCCAAGGGTTGACCAGACAAACTCTCTCCTAAGGCAGTCTACCTCAAATTAGGATTTCATGTTTCATCAAGATACTTGAGTCCAAGGGATCCCAAATTCTCACCATTGTCCTAATATGTTCTCAAGATCATCCTTGTCAAGTTTCAAGCCCTACAGAGGAAGTTTTCCCAGTCAATTGCTCAAAGGCCTGAAAATCGACTATGTTAGGGCAAAAGTCAACTGTGGCCCACATTCAGTCAAACTTCAAGATTTTTGGTCAACATCCTTATTTTTAAGTATTATTCATCCTTTTATCAAGGGTTGATCATGATTCCTTAAGGATTGCTCACAATTCATCAAAACCCAAAAGTTGCTAAATTAGGGTTTTGTAGGAAAAGTCAACTCAACTTTGACCAAGCATAACTTTCTCACACTTTATGAGAAATGGCCCATCCAAAGCTCATTTCTAAGAGTATGCAATGCTATACAATCCATCTTCAGCTCCAAAGTTCAAAATATTCACTCACAAGAAGTTATGAATTTGGACATTATAGGTCATTTTGAAAAGTCAACAAAAACACCTTTTTTGTCAAAGCTTCATACATGAACATGGAAGACTCAATTGAGATGAAACTAAAAGTTTTGCTTAGAGGACATCTTGATATTTCTAAAAAGTCCAAGAACACCTTCAAAGAGTCAAAATTGAAGAAGTTATGCATTGGTGAAGTTGACCTTTTTTGCAAAATTGTCAAAAGTCAAAAGTGCCTCAAATTGTAATTTTTGTCAAATGGGCCGAACTTTTTGCACTTGTTTTGAGTTTGTAACATGTTCCACGAGCCTTAAATCTTTCCACTTGCCTTTATTTTATTTTTTCTATTTATTTTGATTTTTTATTTCAATTAAATCAAATTAAATCAAAATAAATCATGAAAATATCCAAATCATTCAAACCTCAAGATTTTGTACACATTTCAGGTCCCTTATACATCTAGCAAGTGAATCAAATCGTGAAAGGCATGGTTGGGCATAAAAAGATTGATTTTTGCCTATTTTTTGAAAGAATTTCATGAAGATCAAATCATGATCAAAGATCATAATGGACAAAGATTGAGAGCACAATTGTAACCCTAATTCAATCAGTGGTATATAGTGGACGAATGCAGGCCAGAAGCACGAGGTTTTAGAGGAGTGGAGAGGAAGAACAAAACTTGAAAAAACTCAAAGAAAGTGGTGATCTGACTTGATACTTCCAAGCATTTTCAAGACTTCCAAGCCATCCCATTCGCTTCCTGGGAGTGCAAGGAACCTATACCAATCAGAAACAAGCGTTCTAGTGCCCAGAATCCGGTTCCACGACCCCCACGGTTTTCCCTTATTTCCAAAATCGGATCTCTTTATTCTTGCATCTTTATCATGTTTCAATATCATATTTGTAATCCTGATCATGTTTAGAAGCTCATGGTAACCATTAATTGCATTTTCGCTAAATGTATAAGAATCTACCATTGTTAGGGTTTCGTTTTGGGTTTTGGGTTTTTTCTGTACATGTTAAATTGGTCCACAAGAAGGGCACCATTATGCTCAGCAGGCCAAGGCGATTTGATCTATAGCATTGGATTCCATTTATCGTGCCTGGGTGAGATTTTGAAACAAGCAGGGGCTATAGTGACGGACGTTTGTCCGTAGGTAAAAGTATCTTACTTTTACCAACGGAGAGAGGAGGAATACGACCTGCGTGGCATCACCCTACTCGCCCATTTGAATTTGCGCGCGGATAATTTTTGATTTCGCTTGTTTTCAATATATTGATTTAATATTATTTCATATACAACAAAAGCGCGTGGCTCAGTTGGTAATGATGCAGGTGGAAAAGGCCATAGGACCTGGGTTCGAATCCCAGGTCCCCCCCCCCCCCCATGTTTCATGTTATTTTTATTTGGATGATCAGGCGTGCACACAAGGCGTGGAGACCACCATGTACCCTCAGGATTCAACCTTGGATCTCTAGAAGGCCAGATCTGAAGGCCATCACATGAAGGACCATGATGCACCCTGGTCAATGCACAACGCTGAATCCAAGAAGTCAAACGTGGGTCAGATTGCTTAGGCCCAGAATTTGCTAAAGACACCCCTCCAAGTTGCTGTTTAACAGGCCCAATACCTCTTTTTTGTCTCTTCCTTTATTTTATTTTATTTAACTTATTTAAATTATTTTTACTAACAAAAATTAATTCCTTTTTATAAAATCATAAAATCAATTTTTTCATCAAAATTAAATTTAGGTTTTATTTTTATAAAAATTAATTTAGTTAGCTAATTTAATTTATTAGGTAACTTTAATTTCCTTTGTAAATAAATTAAAATCAAGTAAAAGAATTAGGGTTTGTTTAATTTAATTTTTATTGCTCTTTTCTTAAAAAATCACAAAAATTTAAAAAATAGGTCAAATTTAATTAGTTTTTATTAATTTAATTTAATTAGTAATTAAGTTTGTACATATTTAGTTCAAGCCCTTATTTTCTTAAAATAACCAAAAACAACCAAAAATAATTTTTCTTTTAATTAGGTTAGGCGGGGTCAAAACCCTAATTTCCTTTCGTTCTCCATTCGTCACGCGTTTATCGATTTTTTACAATATTGATGTAATTGCTCATGGGATGTAATAGATTAATTAGGACTTTTCACTTATTTATCGTTTTTGCGGGTTTTTTGGCTATGTAAATTATACCCGAAGCCTTGTAATAGCGTAGCTTTATTCTCTCGCACTTTAAATTCTTGCAAATATTAAACTGTTAGATGTATGATATTAGGGTTGCATGACAAGAATGTATGTTAAATTTAAAACGGTTAGCAAACCCTAAATATGCAAAGATAATAACTGAAATTGAATCACTCGCACATGCGCACTCCTAGGGTATACTCTTACTTCGGTTGCCTTCGGTAAATGATCATTAAGTATAGGATATTTTAGTGGTTGCTCTTTTATCTAAACAAAGATCAAATGTCCCGTTCAGAAATGTTGCCTCGGAAATGTTGCCTCGAATATTGATCTTAAGACATTAGGGTTATTACTAAGACGTCCTAACATTGCTTTAGTGATCGTACGTCCCTTTCGAATTGACCCTTAAAACTCCAACGACAGTGCTACATACTCACTAATAGTGGGATAGCGTT
Organism: Vicia faba; assembly: GCA_948472305.1. Taxonomy (NCBI): domain Eukaryota; kingdom Viridiplantae; phylum Streptophyta; class Magnoliopsida; order Fabales; family Fabaceae; genus Vicia; species Vicia faba. The sequence continues at coordinate 1,186,099,256 of OX451739.1, read as the reverse complement.
GTCTAAAGGAAACAAGAACAGAAACATTCTCTTTTTTCGAGTAGGTAGATGCTAGTGGGTACTTGCTCAAAATCAAACTTTTTCCACACTTACACTCTTTTCAAACAAAGTTTTCAAAACGACTTCGTAAAACTCTTGAAGACAGAAGAAAGGGTTAAATCGAAGTAAAACAAAAACTTTTTTTCAAATCAAACACACACAAGCAATTTTGAAAATGATGAGCAAGTACCTAAGAACCCGTAGAAAACTACGGATAGAAAGGGTGCTAATACCTTCCCTTTCTATAATCTACCCCCCGTACTCAAAATCTCGAAAAAGGGAATTTTTCTGTGCTTTTTTCCTTTTCAGTTGGATAAAATAGAATTCAGTGGCGACTCTTGCTTACCGCGATATTTTGCTAACAAAAAACGCAAAATGCAAACCAGCATTTTAAATAGTCTGGTTCTGGACACCGTATCACAGAACTCGCGACTCTGTTGGGGATAATATAAGTGGGGTATACCTTAGGATTAGTTCATCGTATTTGCTTCTATTGTTTGATTTAATTGCTTTATCTTTTATGGCTTTGTATTGGGAGTCACTATAGATCCTAACTTGGATCTGGGGGACACCTTTTAGGTAATTAGCAATAAACTGTGAGGGAACTGTACGGTGTAGACCAATACGGTTGAAGCAGTAACTACGTTGATGTGGAAAATTAGTTGGTACCGGTATCCCTTGTGGAGAAACGAGGAGAATACGGGGCTTCTATATGGGTCGTTAAGCATCAACTAACCTTAGAACCTATAATTGACCAACTTGGCCATAGGAAGTAGTGAGATAGCCGTCTCGGTGTAAAGCTGAGAACTGGTTGATACTCGATGCTACACTCATTGAGACCATACTCTCGAGATAGTTCCGACCGCAAGAAAAGATTGCGTGAGCTGAAACCATGACCGATGGAGGATGGTCAGTGATATTGAGAACCTCTAGAACCCGGTTACTTTTGCTAGGACAGGTTTGAACCAACTAAACTTCAAGAGGGTAGTACCTAGACCCCATGCAAGCCTTAAACTCAAGGGCTATTGTGTGACTTGTTTGCCTTTACCATGTCTGCTATCTGCTATACCTGTTGTGTGTTTTATCATGACATCATGCATCATAATATAGCATGCATACTGCCTTATACTAACCATTTCAAAGACCGAGGAGATTTATCTTTGTTCTGTTTTGCAGACTATGGCTTCCATGCGCAGAAACACCATCCAAGTTAACCTTGTGCAAATACATGCTCAACTCAAAGATTTAGCCTCGAGAGTCTCTGATACTTCTTCCTTCATTAAGAGACATGGTCAGCTTCTTAATTTGGTTACCTCAAATTTTGATGAACAGATGATGAGTGTGCTTTTCTAGTTCTTCGATCCAGTGCATCATTGTTTCACTTTCCCGGATTATCAGCTAGTTCCCACTTTGGAAGATTTTTCTCATTTATTGGGTATATCCATCCCCGAGCAGATGCCCTACAGATTTAGAAGAGACTCCTAGGCCAGAAGACATTTCTTCAGCTTTACACTTGAGGAAGACTGATGTGGTATCTAATTGGGAGACACGAAGCGGGGTTAAAGGTTTCTTAGACAAGTTTCTAATGGATCAAGCTCAACTGTTCTGGGGCAACTTGGACTTCCAGGCTTTTGAAGACATCTTATCTCTCCTTATCTACGGTTTGGTCCTTTTCCCGAATCCAGATTCCTTTATAGATGTGAATGCGGTTAAGATCTTCCTGTCCCACAATCCTGTGCCTACTCTTCTGGGTGATATTTTGCATGCCCTTTATACTCGTACGGTGCATAGAAGAGGGACCCTCATGTGTTGCATGCCGCTGTTGGCGAGGTGGTTTATTTCGCACCTCCCCAAGTCCGTGTTGAAGAATGAGGAAGGTGTAGGATGGTCTTACAGGATAATGTCCCTTGCACATACAGACATTCTTTGGAGTTCTAAGGATATGGAAGGTGTTGCTATCATTGATCAATGTGGGGAATACCCTAACGTCCCTTTGCTTGGAATTAGAGGGGGAATAACCTACAGTCCTTGTTTGGCTTTACGACAATTTGGTCGCGCTTGGAGAGACGGTCCTCATGAGCTACTTCTTACAGATATTGTCTTTGACTATAAGGAGGACGTTGAAGAGAATCTTTGAAGGTTTATACGAGTCTGGGGCATGGTGAACAGGTCTGACCCTCAAGAGCTAGGACCAAAGACTTCTCTCCCTATGCAACATTACCTCCAGTGGGTCCGAGCCAGGGCTCAGAAGCTTGGGATGCCTTATGAAGATGTGTTGCCAGTAATTGTAGAGCATACTAATGAAGAAGGGGTTCCCTATACAGTCCTTTACCCCTACATGCCTACTGATTTGGGGGCATTGAAGAGGTCTTGGATTCAGCTAAAGGAGGAAAGGGATACCTACAGGGAGAAGTATCATGAGCAAGAAAGGAAGATCTTGAAGCTCACGAGGCAACTGGAGAATGAAAGGACAATCAATGACTATGTCAGCACGAAGGGGAAGCATCCATGGGATTTCTGATTTTTGCCTTTTCTAGTTTAGATTTGTTTTCAGTTTATTTCTTTTGTAACGCCTCAAAAGGCATTATTAAACATTTTTACAAGTTTAATCTAATAAAGTTTGTTTATTCCTTGGTTTGCAAATTTAAATCTCCCAAAGTCTTTGAAATCATTTCATACACATTCCATTATCATGCACCTCATTACAGGTACCATTACAGGTTTCTCATCGTCTTCGCTGTTTATTTCAGCACATAAAGTCTTCTGAAATACCTACTGATCAAGCCATCAAAGCTCTTCAAGCACAGAATGCTCAATTCAAAGAGATGTTCTTGAACCTGGCTAAAGGGCAGGAGGATTTGAAGACTCTCATCCTGAAGGAGAAGAAGAAGAAGAAGAAGAAGAAGAAGGTGGTTTTGCTGAATATGGGTCACAGGGAATAGGTTGAGACAGGAAGCTGATATGTCTCATTCATCTAGAGGAGGAGAGAATCAAGAGGAAGGAAAGGGTCCTAGTCTTGTAGTCTCTGATAATGATACTGATTTTGATGATGAACAGTACCCTCCTGTTGAGGATAGGTACAAACAACTTGAAGACCATCTAAGTGCTATGGAGTTTCAGAAGGTCCCTGGTCTGGATTTCGGGGATTTGGGACTAGCATCTGGGGTTGTGATCCCTCAAAAGTTTAAAGCTCCGGTTTTTGCTAAGTACGATGGAATATCCTATCCAAAACTCCATCTTCGCTCGTACGTCAGAAAAATCCAACCCTACACTGCTGACAAGAATTTATGGGTACATTTCTTTCAAGATAGTCTGTCAGGGACTCAGCTTGAATGGTTTTACCAATTGGAAGGAGCTAATGTCTGCAACTGGGAGGATCTTGCTGCTGCTTTTTACAAGCAATACCAGTATAACGCCGACCTTGCTCCCACGCGTACTCAGCTTCAGGGTATGTCTATGGGTGCAGGTGAAGGCTTTAAGGACTATGCTCAGAAGTGGAGAGATCTGGATGGAAGATTCCAACCCCCTATGTCTGATAGGGAGTTGATGGATATGTTTCTTGGGACGTTGTCTGGTCCATTTTTCAATCATCTGATCGGCAGTTCATCATCTGGGTTTACCAAACTGATTTTGACCGGGGAGAGAGTAGAAGCTGGTATCAGAAGTGGCAAGATATAGAAAGGTGCTTCATTAAGTACAGAAAATAAGCCTTTCAGGAAAGAAGCTAGTGCAGTTTACGGCTCGAGGAGCCAAAACTGACCTGAACGCCGCCAAGTAGTAAATGTGGTAGTAATATCAAGACCCGCAGTTTCCCCACAACGCAATAATCAGCAAAGAGTAGAGAGACTGCAAAGACAGTACACTCGGCTTAATATGACTTTGTCTCAAATTCTACCGTAATTGTTGAAGACCAATCTGGTAACTCTGAGGGAAGCCCCAAAGAATCCCAGCACCACATCTCCGCTGTATAATCCGAACGCCCGCTGTGCCTATCACTCTGATAGCCCGGGTCATGATACGAACAACTGTTGGGCTTTGAAGAATAAGATACAAGATTTGATTGAAGCTAAAGAGATTGAGTTTGACGCTCCGGAGAAGCCCAACGTCATAACTGCACCCATGCCCAAGCCTGATCAGGGAGTGAATGCAATTGGAGATGATGAAGAAGAGTCAGATATCAACAACTGGATTTACCCAACTACCGACGGTGGATTGAACAATTGGACGGCGAAGGACTTCGTGCCCGTTTCTTTTATTACACAGTAATTGACTTTTTGTTTTGAGATTTGTAACAGACAATTTGAAACTTTACGGCCCGGTGCCTTGCCCAAGGCACCTTGGCTTTGTTTGTGAGGGCTTATTATTTGTCATTTTCATATATCATCAATAAAACATTGGACATTTTCTTGCATTACAAATTTTGCGCTCCTTGTTTTTCCTTTCTATCTCGCACTTTATGAAACAACTATTATCTTACACACACTCACATATCATAATGCAGATCCACATCCACTCTGGATCCCATTGATGATAACTCTACTACTGCCAGTTATGACTTTGAAAATCCGATCAACCAAGCCGAGGACTAAGGTGAGGATGATTGTGAGGTGCCTGGGGAACTTGCTAGACTGTTACTACAGGAAGAGAGGGCCATACAGCCTCATGAAGAGCCAGTTGAATCAATGAATTTGGGTATAGAAGAAGACCTGCCATTGAAAGAACAAGATTAGTTCTGACCTATCTCAAGAGTTTTGATGATAACTAAATTATATTTAAGATAATTTATGCTCTGATGAATGTGTTTTGAATGTCTTAGTTAATGTTCTGACAGAAAACATTCTAAAGTACTAAGCAAAGATTATGAAGAAGTTCTTTGATAAAAGAACCTTTTATTCAAACGCATCTGCTGACTCTGGTAAGACACTTTATTTGTTAAATATATCTTCTAACTTCTAGCAGGCTCCTTGTTCAGAAGATAACTTGAAAGCAAGTGTTGTTCAAAGTTCTTAGCAAGCAACGCACTGCCTAGAAGATGAGTGAAGCATGTTCTGACTTAAAGACATTGGAGAAAATTATGAAGTAACGTTTAGATCAACTTATCTTGTCAAAGCAAAGGAAAACATGTTCTTACATTCTGACGTTTGCTCATTAATGCAAAGACGGCTGAAAGCACTCAAGTGCCTACAACTAGTTTCTTGGAAAATGGAATATTGCAAGGATACACGCAAAGCATTTAATGCTCTCCATCTTTTCTGAAGGCAGCAATGGTCTTATTGTTTCTGCTATAAATAGAAGGACATTTATTGCAAGCCAACAACTTTAAGTGAACCAAGAAAACCAATCAAATTTTCAAAAGAAGCAAGAAACTACGTGAAAGATCCAAAAGCTCACAAACTCATTGTTCATACAATTTGTGCATTATATTCTAAGTGAAAAATCACAGTTGTGATATAGCTTGATTATAAGCAAACTCTATTTCATTATCTGTAAAGATTAAACTCCTGTATTTGTTCCTTGAGAGACCAAGTTTGGTCAGATTTCTCAAGCAGACTAGGACTAGATTTAAGTCTTAGTGGTGTTAGTCACTTGTAAGTTTACCTGTGCATTGTTAGTCACAATAGTTGTTGTGTGATTGTAATCAGTTGATTATAGTGGATTAAGTCCTTGTTGAGAAAGGAGAAATCACCTTGGCGGGTGGACTGGAGTAGTTTGAGTTCAAATGAACCAGGATAAAAATAACTGTGTTCTTCCATTATTGTTTGAGCTTTGTTTTGAAAACGAAAAGAGTCACTTATTCAACCCCCCTTATAAGTGTTTTCTTACCCCTTTAATTGGTATCAGAGCTTGACTCTGAGCAGAACACTTAACTGTGTCAGGAAAAGATCCAGAAGAAAACACAATGGCCGCTGAACAAAACAATAATAGTTACAACAAACCTCCAGTGTTTGATGGAGAAGATTTTGAGTACTGGAAAGATAGACTAGAAAGTTTCTTTCTTGGTCATGATAGTGATCTTTGGGATATAGTCTTGGATGGTTACAAACATCCTACAGATTTAGAAGGAAACAAAGTGGATAGAAAAAATATGGATAGACAACAAAAAGCTGATTTTAAAAATCATCACAGAGCTAGAAATATTTTTTTAAATGTTATCTCTAAAGTAGAATATGAAAAAATCACTAATAGAGATACAATGCATGATATGTTTGAGTCTCTCAAAATGACTCATGAAGGAAACGCTCAAGTTAAGGAGTCTAAAGCTCTGGCTTTAGTTCAGAAGTATGAAGCCTTCAAAGTTGAAGAGAGTGAGTCTATAGAAGCAATGTTCTCTAGGTTTCAAACTCTGATCGCTGGTCTGAGAGTTTTGAACAAAGGATATACCAAAGCAGATCATGTGAAAAAGATCATCAAAAGCTTACCCAAAAGATGGGCACCAATGGTCACCGCCTTCAAGGTGTCAAAAGATCTGAACAATGTGTCTCTGGAGGAACTCATCAGCGCTCTCAGAAGTCATGAGATTGAACTGGATGAGCATGAGCCTCAGAAGAAAGGTAAGTCTCTAGCCCTTAAATCAATTAAGAAATTTGATACTAACGCTTTTCAGGCTGAAGAAGAAAACTCTGAAGAATTAGCTTCAGAAGAAGACGAACTATCTTTGCTCTCCAAAAGGATCAATCATATGTGGAAGCACAGACAAAAGAAGTTCAGGAACTTCAAGAAGTCAGAAGATAAACCAGAATCTTCTGGACACAAAAAGTCAAACAGAAGAGAGATCATCTGTTATGAATGCAAATAACCTGGTCACTTCAAAAGTGATTGTCCAAAGCTTCAAAAAGAAAAACCAAAGAAGAGATTTTGAAAGAAGAAAGGAATGATGGAAACCTTGGATGACTCAGATTCTTCTGAAGATGAATCTGGTTCTGAAGATGAAAATGCCAACCTAGCTCTGATGGCTATCACAGAAGATGACTCAGATTGTGAGTCAGAACAAAGAGAGGTATCTTCTGAATTTTCTAGAGAAGAACTTACTGATAGTTTATCAGAGCTTCTGGAAAACTATAGTAAGCTCAAAATCAAATACAAGAAACTCAAGAAGAGTCTTGCATCTGATATTGAGAAACTTGAAACAGAAAAATCTGAACTTTTAGAAAAAAAATTTAAACTTAAAAAGGAAATTCAAAATGTTCAAAAGAATTTTAGTTCAGAGTCTGTGTCTAGTTCAAAAGATATTCTGAAAGAATATGACTATAGCTTTCAATCTTTTCTTGCTAAAGGCATAGACATAACCAAAATGGCTTCAATGATCTATGGAGTTAGTGGGGAAAACAGAAGAGGAATTGGATATGAACCTCCCAAAGGGAAGGAGACATACATTCCAAAACCTGTTGCTAAAATGACCTTCACTTACAAACCTCTGAATAAGCAATTCAAGTTTGGACACTCACATGATATAAAATATACATCACATTCTGGAAACTCTTATGCTAACCCAAAAGGACCCAAAAATATATGGGTACCTAAGGATAAAATAATATTTGTTGCAGATGTCCTTAACAGCTCAATTGAAACACCAGTCATGGTACCTGGACTCTGGGTGCTCATGACACATGACGGGAAAAAGGTCTATGTTCCAAATCCTGGAACTTAAAGCTGGAGGAGATGTGAAGTTTGGAGGTAATCAGAAAGGGAAGATTATTGGTTTTGGAACCATAGGAAACGGTAACCTTCCTTCTATCTCAAATGTTTTATTAGTAGAAAGATTAGCTCATAATTTATTGTCCATAAGTCAATTAAGGGACAATGGCTATGACATTATCTTCAATCAAAACTCCTGTAAAGTTGTAAGTCAAAAAGATGGATCAATCCTCTTTTCTGGGAAGAGAAAGAACAACATTTACAAAATTGATTTATCAGATCTTAAATCTCAAAACGTCAAATGTCTTTTGTCTGTTAGCAATGAGCAATGGGTATGGCACAGAAGATTGGGACATGTCAGTCTTAGAAAAATCTCTCAACTAAATAAATTAAATTTAGTCAGAGGACTTTCCAATCTGAAGTACAACTCAGAAGCTCTGTGCGAAGCGTGTCAAAAAGGAAAATTTTCAAAACCTTCCTTTAAATCTAAAAATGTTGTCTCTTCCTCTAAGCCATTAGAGTTACTTCATATTGATCTGTTTGGGCTAGTTAAAACTGCATCCATCAGAGGCAAGAAGTATGGATTGGTCATCGTTGATGACTTCAGCAGATGGACATGGGTAAAGTTTTTAAAACACAAGGATGAGTCACATTCTGTATTCATTGACTTCTGTACTCAAGTGCAAAATGAAAAAGATTTTAAAATCACAAAATTCAGAAGTGATCATGGTGGTGAATTTGAAAATCATTATTTTGAAAAATATTTTAAAGAAAATGGTATTGTTCATAATTTTTCTTGTCCTAGAACTCCCCAGCAAAATAGAGTTATAGAAAGAGAGAATAGAACATTACAAGAGATGGCCAGAACCATGATCAATGAAACAAATATGGCTAAGCACTTTTGGGCAGAAGCTGTGAACACAGCATGTTACATTCAGAATAGAATCTCTATAAGACCTATTCTTGAAAAGACTCCCTATGAATTGTGGAAAAACAGAAAGCCCAACATTTCTTATTTCCATCCTTTTGGATGTACTTGTTTTATTTTAAACACCAAAGAAACTCTGAACAAGTTTGATTCCAAAGCACAAAAGTGTTTCCTGCTTGGATACTCTGAACGCTCAAAAGGCTAGAGTATACAACACAGAAACTCTGATTGTTGAAGAATCAATCAAAGTCAAGTTTGATGATAAGCTTGGCCAGCAACAGCCAAAGAAAATTGATTTTTTTGTAGGTACAGAAGATCATCCCTCAAACTCTGAAAGTTCAGAAGCAAAAGGAGATTCAGAAGCAAAAGAAGATGTAGTAGATCATCCTCTTGACAATGCTCTGAACAATATCAGAATCTCTGACCAACCCACTCAGAAAAGGTTTCCTAGAATATCTTCATCTCACAAAGAAGACGTAATCATTGGAAGAAAATAAGATCCCATCAAAACAAGATCCTCTCTCAGAATCAATGAAGAATCTTTGTTTGGTTTGGTCTCTCTGATTGAGCCAACTACCATTGATGAAGCTCTGGAAGATAATGATTGGATCTTAGCAATGCAAGAAGAACTAAATCAATTCTCCAAGAATGATGTATGGAATCTAGTTCCAAGACCCAAAGGATTCAATGTTATAGGAACCAAATGGGTTTTCAGAAACAAATTGAACGAACAAGGAGAAGTAATCAGAAACAAAGCACGACTGGTTGCACAGGGTTATAGTCAACAAGAAGGAATTGATTATAATGAAACCTTTGCCCCAGTCGCCACGTTAGAATCTATAAGATTATTAATTTCTTTTGTTGTACAAAATAACATTTCATTATATCAAATGGATGTTAAAAGTGCATTTCTAAATGGTTATATTGAAGAAGAAGTATATGTCTATCAACCTCATAGATTTAATGATTCAAAGAATCCAGAACATGTTTTTAAATTAAAAAAGTCTTTGTACGGTTTAAAACAAGCTCCCAGAGCTTGGTATGATCGTCTGAGTAATTTTCTATTAGAAAAAGATTTTACTAGAGGGAAAGTGGACACAACTCTTTTCAGAAAAACATTTAAAAATGATATTTTAATTTGTCAAATTTAGGTTGATGATATAATTTTTGGAACCTCTAATATCTCCCTTGGAAAAGAATTTGCTAAGACCATGCAGGCAGAATTTGAAATGAGCATGATGGGTGAATTGAAATTCTTTCTGGGAATTCAAATCAAACAGACTCCAGAAGGTACTTTCATACATCAGACGAAGTATGTTAAAGAACTTCTGAAGAAATTTCAAATGTCAGAAAGCAAATATGCCAAGACACCTATGCATCCAACCTGTATTCTAGGTAAAGATGAGGTAAGTATGAAAGTAGATCAGAAGCTCTATAGAGGTATGATTGGATCCATTCTCTATGTGACTGCATCTAGACCTGATATATTATTTAGCGTGTGCTTGTATGCTAGATTCCAATCAGATCCTAGAGAATCTCACTTAATAGCTGTTAAGAGAATTCTTAGGTATCTGAAAGGTACTACTAATCTTGGTCTGTGTTACAGAAGATCACAAGATTACAAACTAGTAGGTTATTATGATGCTGACTTTGCTGGAGATAGAATTGAAATAAAAAGCACCTCTGGAAGCTACCAATTTTTGGGTGACAATCTTATCTCGTGGTACAGCAAGAAGCAAGTAACAATTGCACTATCAACCACAGAAGCTGAATATATATTTGCTGCTGGATGCAGCTCTCAGATGATTTGGATGAAAAGTCAACTAGAAGATTTCAACCTTTATGAAAGTAAGATTCCTATCTTCTGTGACAATACTTTTGCTATTTGTCTTTCTAAAAATCCAATCTTACATTCTAAAGCCAAACATATAGAAATTAAATATCATTTCATAAGGGACTATATTCAGAAGGGAATTTTAAACTTAATTTTTGTAAAAACAGACCATCAATGGGCTGACATTTTTACCAAACCCCTTTCAGAAGATAGATTTAATTTCATTCTGAAAAATATTTGTATGGAATTATGTCCTAAATAAAATAATATTTATTTTCTGTGATTGACTTCAGAACATTCTGAAATGAATGCTCTGATCAACAACTCTTCAGAAGTTAGAAGAGAATTTGTAATAGAAGCTATATGAAAAGTTATGGAATATTCTAACGCTTCATGTCCAAGTGTAGTTCAGAAATTCATTATGGAATATTCTAACACTTCATGTCCAAGTGTAGTTCAGAAATTCATTAGAACAAACAGCTGTTACATACATCCTTCAGGAGATGAACACGTGGTGTGTTTCTAAAAGGTCAAGCATGCAAAAGCTACTGATGACGTTCTAGGTAACTGTTGATGATTAGCCATAATCCCACGTTTTCCCTCATTTTTAGCAAATCATTAAATGCAAGTAATGACGAGATTCGTTTTTAAATTCGTTTTAATCTTTATTTTAATTGTGTCTTAAATACTTTTAATTTTAATTCTAAACCTATTTTATGAAATTAATGCCTATAAATACATTTTGAAAAACCCTTTTCATTCTTTACTGTCTCTTTCAAAACTCAAGCGTTTTTTTTCTCTTACTGAACTTTTCTCTTAAAACCATTTCCTTCAATTTCTCATTTCTAAAGAACTTCAATGGCTTCTTCTTCTTCTACCAACTCTGAGAAATACATTATACCTGAAAGGACAACTCTCATTCCGGTAGAAAGTTTGGAAGTTTTGAGTGAGCTAATGGTAGACTTTGAGAATCTCAGAGAGAATGGATTTGACTTGTTCCCTGCTGTGAAGTTTCAAGGTTGGGAAAGCTACTTTGATCGTCTTATTGGTCCAGTCTTTCCACATTTGGTGAAAGAATTCTGGATTCACGCTATTGCAACCCCCAAGGTTATTCTCTCCTTTGTAATGGGCAAGGAAATATCCATTACAGAAAATCAAATCAGAAAGTTGATGGGATTTAAAGGACTTGGAGTTACAGGAATGCCCAGTGGAAGAATGGAGATGTCTAGGGTATATTCAGAGATTTTCACTAACGGTCAAGGTTCCTCCAAAGTCAGGGATTTGAAAGACAAATATAATATTTGGGCAAGGATTATTCATGGATGTATTCACCACAGGAAAGACACCAGTTCTCCTGATTACATCAATGCTGATCAACAATATTTGCTGTTTTGCCTTGGAACCAATGTCAAAATTGATTTGCCCTACTTGCTTTTTGAACATCTCTGGAACCATGTCAAAGAAACCAGAGAAGCTGAAAGGATGAAGAACCCAAAATAAAAGAGGAATTGGATTCCTATGGGGAGGTTATTATCAGACATTCTGACTGAGAATGGTCTGATTGCTCACCTAAAAGAAGCAAATCTTCTGGGGGAGCTTGAACCTATCTGAGGTAAGACTATGACTGGAAAGAACTTGCTGAAAAGGAAAATTATTAACAAACTGCTGGTGGAACCCACTCCATGTGTGTCAGCTGTTGTGAAGAGGAGAAGGATTCCTATTGCTGACTTTCCTATGTTCAACTCAGAGGATCATCCTCGTATCATTTTGCACTATCTTGAGATCTGCAAAGAAATAGGATCACCCATTGATCCAGCTTGGCTTCAAGGAAGAAATCAAGCTGCTCCTGATGTTGTTCTCCAAGAATCTGTGAAGAGAAAAGCTGTAGAAGGACCTTCTGACACTCCTTAGAAGAAGAAAAAGAAGATAGGTAATCATGTTGAAACTATACTTGTTTATGATTCTGAAAATGTATCTGCATCTGCTGAACCCTCCCAAACCTTAGGAGACTTATATGTTGACATTGATCTGACCTTACCATCTAAATCCCTTGCTGACAACCCTCGTAAAAATCAGGTTTTAACAGATTTAAGTGATTTTGACTCTGATGAACATTCTGACAGCCAATCAGAACCCTCTCAATCATAACCCCCTGAACCATCTATTTTTCAACCTATTCCTGCTGAACGTTTTTTCAAGACCCCCTCCCAAACCTCTATCACCCAGACCCACTAGATGGTATGATGCTGGCTCTTGGATAATTCCAGGGATAAATAAACCTCTATCAACCATAAAGCCTCCTTTCAACCTGCCATATGAGAATATTTTTGCTATGAATCAACCACAGCCTTAAAATCCCATTCCCACTCCTGCTTATACAATAATAATTTCGCCTGATGTCACTCCACCCACTTCACCACAACATACAACACCACTCTCAACTCCTCAAATTCCAGAACAACAACCTTTTGAACAAACTGAAACTGCTGAACCATCTGTACATCATGAAATATCAGAACCTCCTATTTGTGTTAACCAACCTGAACCTGAACCTACCAATAATCCTGAACCCAATATCTTTTTAAGAACTGTAGTGGACTTTCAATCTCTACAATTCTTGAAAAACAAAACTTACAGAACGGCTGTCCCTAAACCTATTCAGACAGATGTAAATACTTTGTTTCAGAATTTTATAACAAATGTTCAAGCATGGTTACAACCGCTGAAAGAAGATTTCTCCAGAAGCGTGAACACAGCAGCAACATATCTTCTATGGGAAACCTTCAGAAGAACTTTGGTTGCTGAATCACGGAAGTTACAGGACTTGTGCCATTTTCAGGTGCTGGACAACTTTTCCAAACTTCTGCATGCTTTCAAGACTGAAGCTGCTGACACTTGGAATAAGAAGTCTTCGCTAATGATTGTTGATACACCAGCTGAAAAGATGGACATATCAGAAGATGAATCTGAAGAATCCTCTGAAGATTCAAATCCTCTAGCTATTGTTCTATTGAATCAACCTTTTGTTAAGGCTGGACCTGAGCCTGTGCCAACTCTTGCAATGGATCTGGGCACTCTGCTTTCCACCTTTGTGAAGTCTGACTCAACGGTTGCTGCTTCTGAGCCTGTTTCTACTGAAGCTTCATCATCTTCTGCTACTACCTCACTCATTATGGACACTCTGAAAGAGCTAAAGAAGGAGAATGAAGTCTTGAATAAACGCATGGATAAGCAAGATCAAATAAATCTAGAGATCAAGAACTGGATAGCGAAACAAGACGAATCTGCCTCTGAGATCAAGAATCTTCTGATGGCTCTTGTCACTAAGAAATCCTAGTTTCTTTTTGTCTCTTATTTGGATGTTTTGTTTGTACTTGTGGATATCTATTGTTAACTTTTTTATGAAATCTTTCAAAATTTCTCATTTATTACACTTTTTGATTATGCCAAAAAGGGGGAGAAATGTGCATTCTTGAACTAATCACTGTTTAACAGTTATGGGACTAAGTCTCAGACATTCTAACAAATTTGCAAGAATTCCTTCTGTGCAAAAGAATTTTTTTTGCAGGTATCACTTTAACTCTGAAAGAATATTCCAGCTAAGATTTATCTTCTTGAAGAAGTTCTGAAGAAATTCAAGAAGGTTGTGTATTACTCTGACTAAATAATCTCATGATGTCTTATGCATAGATATATTCATTTCAGGGGGAGATTCTTATCTCTTAATCTGTTTCTTTTCTTTATCTAAAATAATTTTTTGTCATCATCAAAAAGGGGGAGATTGAAAGAACAAGATTAGTTCTGACCTATCTCAAGAGTTTTGATGATAACTAAATTATATTTAAGATAATTTATGCTCTGATGAATGTGTTTTGAATGTCTTAGTTAATGTTCTGACAGAAAACATTCTAAAGTACTAAGCAAAGATTATGAAGAAGTTCTTTGATAAAATAACCTTTTATTCAAATGCATCTGCTGACTCTGGTAAGACACTTTATTTGTTAAATATATCTTCTAACTTCTAGCAGGCTCCTTGTTCAGAAGATAGCTTGAAAGCAAGCGTTGTTCAAAGTTCTTATCAAGCAACGCACTGCCTAGAAGATGAGTGAAGCATGTTCTGACTTAAGGACATTGGAGAAAATTATGAAGTAACGTTTAGATCAACTTGTCTTGTCAAAGCAAAGGAAAACATGTTCTTACATTCTGACGTTTGCTCATTAATGCAAAGACGGCTGAAAGCACTCAAGTGCCCACAACTAGTTTCTTGGAAAATGGAATATTACAAGGATACACGTAAAGCATTTAATGCTCTCCATCTTTTCTAAAGGCATCAACGGTCTTATTGTTCCTACTATAAATAGAAGGACATTTATTGCAAGCCAACAACTTTAAGTGAACCAAGAAAACCAATCAAATTTTCAAAAGAAGCAAGAAACTACGTGAAAGATCCAAAAGCTCGCAAACTCATTGTTCATACAATTTGTGCATTATATTCTAAGTGAAAAATCACAATTGTGATATAGCTTGATTAGAAGCAAACTCTATTTCATTATCTGTAAAGATTAAACTCCTGTATGTGTTCCTTGAGAGACCAAGTTTGGTCAGATTTCTCAAGCAGACTAGGACTAGATTTAAGTCTTAGTGGTGTTAGTCACTTGTAAGTTTACATGTGCATTGTTAGTCACAACAGTTGTTGTGTGATTGTAATCAGTTGATTATAGTGGATTAAGTCCTTGTTGAGAAAGTAGAAATCACCTTGGCGGGTGGACTGGAGTAGTTTGAGTTCAAACGAACCAGGATAAAAATAACAGTGTTCTTCCATTATTGTTTGAGCTTTGTTTTGAAAACGAAAAGAGTCACTTATTCAACCCCCTTTCTAAGTGTTTTCTTACCCCTTCAGTCATAAGTGCCAAATCTATGCTGATAAGGTGCACGTACCTCCAGTTCCCCTGAATGTTTTGACAGCCCCTTGGCCTTTCGCAATGTGGGGTATCGACATGATCGGCGAGATCAGACCTACTGCGTCCAACGGGCATCGTTTCATTCTGGTAGATATCGATTATTTCAAAAAATGGGTTGAAGCAGCTTCTTTTGCTACAGTAACCAAGAATGTCGTGGCGCGGTTTATCTGACACAATCTGATCTGTCGATATGGTGTACCAGAGAGAATCATTACAAACAATGGTACAAATCTCAACAATACGATGATCACCGAGCTCTACAAACAGTTTAAGATACAACATCACAACTCTTCTCCTTACCGGCCGAAGATGAATGGGGTTGTTGAAGAAGCTAATAAGAACATCAAGAAGATTGTGCAGAAGATGACGGTGACATACAAAGACTGGCATGAGATGTTACCATTCGCTCTTCATGGGTATCGCACCTCAGCACGGACATCAACAGGGGCAACACCCTATTCTCTGGTTTATGGCATGGAGGCAGTCTTACCCATTAAAGTCTAGATACCCTCTCTCTGGATTATGAAGGATTCAGGTTTGAGCGAAGATGATTGGATCCAGACACGACTTGATCAGCTGAACTTAATCGATGAAAAGAGACTTACTGCTATTTGTCATGGTCAGACGTATATAAAACAGATGATCAAGGCATTTAACAAGAAAGTTAGACAACAAGAGTATCAAGTCGGGGATCTGGTAATCAAACGCATCATACTGCCGCAAGGTGATCCCAGGGGCAAATGGACCCCTACGTACGAAGGGCCATTTGTGGTTAAGAACATTTTCTCAGGAGGAGCTGTGATTCTAACCACCATGGATGGTGACGACCTTCCTCACCCCGTCAATGCAGACATAGTGAAAAAATACTACGCATAATCAAAGACCCGCTAGGTTGACTGGCCTAGGCAAAAATAAGGGCTTCCCCGCGAACCAAAAGGGTTCGGGCAAAAATAAGGGATGAAAATGAAAAAAAATTGTACACCCGGCAAGTCAAAAACCTGAAAAGGCAGCTTGGACAAAAAAGGGTATCCCGGTGGACTGAAAACCCGAAAGGGCGGTCCAGGAAAAAATTAGGGACCAAAGCATAACACTATGTCTCATTGGATCATATTGCAACCAGACTTCAATATCGACTATCAAGCGCGGACGACACTAATCAATCTGATCTACCTTCAACCAAGTAGCAAAGTGATGAGACTCTCGAAGATATAAAGGCAATAGCAGAGTTTGAACCCAATAGGATTGTTCACATAGTTGTTTTTTATTTGTTTTACACAAGTTGTATAAATTCCATCATTCGGCGGCGTTCTCTTACTAGGACGCCAGCCTCTTGTACAAAATGCCTATTACAGGCTAACTTCAAAATCAATACAATTCATTTTCACAAGAAATTCCAAATTGTTTTTCCTTTTTCTGTTTTGTTTTGCAAGAACGTCCAATGGTTCATTTTTTATATATGCATTTGACAATAATTGCTGCTCATAAATATTTACATGCGAAACAAAAGACGATTGCTCGTAATATCAGGAACAGGGGCAAACAAGAAATGTCCAAACTTTACAGTTGCTCTATCCACCAGGTATAGGGAAAGACCTAGCTGGAGAATACGACTAAAGGTACATACACTCCCCACAGAGTAAGAAGTATCCAAAGACAGTGGTGTTAGCTTTCCCGAACAGGACACAACTCTCCCCAGTCGAAGTTCATAATCACGAATAAGTCGGCAAAATTCTCCCCAAGCAGAGTTTATCTGTCACCAGCAATAGAAGATTACCCCTAGTGGGGTTTATTTCTTCCACAAGCAGAAACTCAATCCCTAACAAGGTTCATTATCACCAGCAACGGTAATTCATCCACTGCCGAGGTTATTCTCCAAATCAGCGGATCTTCTGACAGAGTATCTTTTCCCCACAAAGCCATTTTCTCACCAATTTATTCTCCAGCGGAGTTATTCTCCCGCCAATTTATTCTCAAATCATATCCAGTCGTTATCCCTAGTGAACAAAACTCTTTATATTCTCCAGCAGCAGTCCTGGATTTATTTTCCCTAACTAGAGAACATCATAAAAACATTGCATCATGGCATACGCATACGCATCATACAACACAGTCTCATTCATTTTTGAGAACATCAGTGCTTGATACATGTCATGCATCATGGCATTACATACGAATAACCCTTTACATTTCAGGAAAGAAACAATCAAATCCTCACAAAGTTCAAGCTATGAAGCCCGGGCACGACCGGATAATATCTTGATTCCCCCATCAAATTGTGAAGCCCGGAGAACGACCGGATAACAGTATCAGAATACCGCGAAGTCTGGAATCGACCAGATAGTGGTTTATCACAAGCTATGAAGCCCGGATTCGACCGTATAATAGTTAAATCCCCAGCAAGTTATTGTGAAGCCTGGATTATGACTAGATAGCAGTACAAGGAAACAAGAAGTCTGGATTCGACCAGATAGTGTTACATCATAAACACAAGCCGTGAAGCCCGGAAATCGACCGGATAACAACTTAACAAGTTATTTTGAAGCTCGGATTACGACCAGATAGCAATACAAGACACCATGAAGCCTGGACTCGACCAGATAATGGTAGAAGACATTGTGAAGCCTGGATTACGACCAGATAGCAGCCAAGAATACTACGAAGCCTGGAGTCGACCAGATAGTGGTATATCTTTAATGCAAGTTATGAAGCCCGGGTTCGACCGGATGATATCTTGAGTTCCCCGAACACCATGAATCCTGGATTCGACCGGATAATGGTATGACACATCGTGAATCCTGGATTACGACCAGATAGCGGTAAAGACACTGAAGCCTGGGATTAAGACCAGATAACAGTAAGGGACACTGTGAAGCTTGGATTTCGACCAGATAGCAGTCTACCCGGCCAATTACTATGAAGCCTAGAGTCGACCAGATATTAGTAGGCCTTAAAATCAAATGGAATCTAGGATGCGACTGGATAACCACTTGATTTCTTCTGAAGCCTGGATTTCGACCAGATAAGAAGTAAGGTATTGTGAAGCCTGGATTCCACCAGATAGCAATACACGACACCATGAAGCCTGGATTCGGCCAGATAATGGTATGAAACATCGTGAAGCCTGGATTACGACTAGAAAGCGATACAAGGTATTGTGAAGCTTGGATTTCGACCAAATAGCAGTTTACCTGGACAATTACTAAGAATCCCGGAGTCGGACCGGATATTAGTGTTCTCTAAATTCAGGTTAAAGCCCGGATGCAACTGAATAACAACTGAATTCCTTCTGAAGCATGGATTACAACCAGATAAGAATTGAGAAATTGCGAAGCCTGGATTACGACCGGATAGCAAGTATAATCTCATCTCCTCAGTAAGTCACTGCAAATCCTGGAGCACGACCAGATAGGAGTCGATCTTATCACTATGAAGCCTGGATCACGACCAGATAGTAGTTCATTTTCATCTCTTCGACCAAGAGACGATTCCCCAGTAGAATAACGGACGACCGAAGCTCCTAAAATTCAACTTTTCTCAAAATAAAGAACACCATTCCCCATCGTAGTTTTCCTCAACAACAGGTATACAAGCTCTCGCTAAGGAATATCTTATGCGATCGACACTCTTTCAGATGGCATCTTTAAGCCCATCTTCCGTCATCAATCTCCAAATGGCATCTATAAGCCCATCCCGACATTATAAGACAAGTACCACTTCATGCGAGTGCAAATTTCTTGGGCACTCTAGTGTTCAATCATCTTCCACCTTCGGATCACGAAAGGCAGGCAAGCCAATCTACATCCTCAGGTTTAAGAAGATTGAACAGGGGCAGCTGTTGTACCCCAAAATTTTCCCTCCCATATTTCTCAATACATTTCAAGTGAGGTCCTCAAATTGCTCAAGGAAGTCCAAGGGTTGACCAGACAAACTCTCTCCTAAGGCAGTCTACCTCAAATTAGGGTTTCATGTTGCATCAAGATACTTGAGTCCAAGGGATCCTAAATGCTCACCATTGTCCTAATATGTTCTCAAGATCATCCTTGTCAAGTTTTAAGCCCTACAGAGGAAGTTTGCCCAGTCAATTGCTCAAAGGCCTGAAAATCGACTGTGCTAGGGCAAAAGTCAACTGTGGCCCACATTCAGTCAAACTTCAAGATTTTTGGTCAACATCCTTATTTTGAAGTATTATTCATCATTTGATCAAGGGTTGATCATGATTCCTCAAGGATTGCTCACAATTCATCAAAACCCAAAAGTTGCTAAATTAGGGTTTTGTAGGAAAAGTCAACTCAACTTTGACCAAGCATAACTTTCTCATACTTTATGAGAAATGACCCATCCAAAGCTCATTTTGAATAGGATGCAATTATATACAATCCATCTTCAGCTCCCAAGTTCAAAATATGCACTCACAAGAAGTTATGAATTTGGACATTATAGGTCATTTTGAAAAGTCAACAAAAACACCTTTTTTTTGTCAAAGCTTCATACATGAACATGGAAGACTCAATTGAGATGAAACCAAAAGTTTTGCATTCAGTACATCTTGAGATTTCTAAAAAGTCCAAGAACACCTTCAAAGATTCAGGAATGAAGAAGTTATGCATTGTTGAAGTTGGCCTTTTATGCAAAATTGCCAAAAGTCAAAAGTGCCTCAAATTGCAATTTTTGTCAAATGGGCCCAACTTTTTACACTTGTTTTGAGTTCGTAACATGGTCCACGAGCCTTAACTCTTTCCACTTGCCTTTATTTTATTTTTTCTATTTATTTTGATTTTTTATTTCAATTAAATCAAATTAAATCAAAATAAATCATGAAAATATCCAAATCATTCAAATCTCAAGATTTTGTACACATTTCAGGTCCCTTATACAGCTAGCAAGTGAATCAAATCGTGCAAGGCATGGTTGGGCATAAAAAGATTGATTTTGGCCTATTTTTGGAAAGAATTTCATGAAGATCAAATCACGATCAAAGATCATAATGGACAAAGATTGAGAGCACAATTGTAACCCTAATTCAATCAGTGGTATATAGTGGACGAATACAGGCCAGAAGCACAAGGTTTTAGAGGCGTGGAGAGGAAGAACAAAACTTGAAAAAACTCAAGGAAAATGGTGATCTGACTTGATACTTCCAAGCATTTTCAAGACTCCCAAGCCATCCCATTCGCTTCCTGGGAGTGCAAGGAACCTATACCAATCAGAAACAAGCGTTCTAGTGCCCAGAATCCGGTTCCACGACCCCCACGGTTTTCCCTTATTTCCAAAATCAGATCTCTTTATTCTTGCATCTTTATCATGTTTCAATAGCATATTTGTAATCCTGATCATGTTTACAAGCTCATGGTAACCATTAATTGCATTTTCGCTAACTGTATAGGAATCTACCATTGTTAGGGTTTCGTTTTGGGTTTTGGGTTTTTTCTGTACAAGCAAAATTGGTCCACAAGAAGGGCACCATTATGCTCAGCAGGCCAAGGCGATTTGATCTATAGCATTGGATTCCATTTATCATGCATGGGTGAGATTTTGAAACAAGCAGGGGTTATAGTGACAGATGTTTGTCCGTAGGTAAAAGTCTCTGACTTTTACCAACGGAGAGAGGAGGAAGACGACCTGCGTGGCATCACCCTACTCGCCCATTTGAATTTGCATGCGGATAACTTTTGATTTCACTTGTTTTCAATATATTAATTTATTATTATTTCATATACAACAAAAGCGCGTGGCTCAGTTGGTAATGATGTAGGTGGAAAAGGCCATAGGACATGGGTTCGAATCCCAGGTCCCCCCCCCCCCATGTTTCATGTTATTTTTATTTGGATGATCAGGCGTGCACACAAGGCATGGAGACCACCATGTACCCTCAGGATTCAACCTTGGATCTCCAGAAGGCCAGATTTGAAGGCCATCACATGAAGGACCATGATGCACCCTAGTCAATGCACAACGCTGGATCCAGGAAGTCAAACGTGGGTCAAATTGCTTGGGCCCAGAATTTGCTAAAGACACCCCTCCAAGTTGTTGTTTAACATGCCCAATACCTCTTTTTTCTCTTCCTTTATTTTATTTTATTTAACTTATTTAAATTCTTTTTACTAACAAAAATTAATTCCTTTTAATAAAATTATAAAATCAATTTTTTCATCAAAATTAAATTTAGGTTTTATTTTTATAAAAATTAATTTAGTTAGCTAATTTAATTTATTAGGTAACTTTAATTTCCTTTGTAAATAAATTAAAATCAAGTAGAAGAATTAGGGTTTGTTTAATTTAATTTTTATTGCTCTTTTCTTAAAAAATCACAAAAATTCAAAAATAGGTCAAATTTAATTAGTTTTTATTAATTTAATTTAATTAGTAATTAAGTTTGCACATATTTAGTTCAAGCCCTTATTTTCTTAAAATAATCAAAAACAACCAAAAATAAATTTTCTTTTAATTAGGTTAGGCGGGGTCAAAACCCTAATTTCCTTTCGTTCTCCATTCGTCACGCGTTTATTTATTTTTTACAATATTGATGTAATTACTCATGGGATGTAATAGATTAATTAGGACTTTTTCACTTATTTATCGTTTTTGCAGGTTTTTTGGCTATGTAAATTATACCCGAAGCCTTGTAATAGTGTAGCTTTATTCTCTCGCACTTCAAATTCTTGTAAATATTAAACTGTTAGATGTATGATTAGGGTTGCATGACAAGAAGGTATGTTAAATTTAAAATGGTTAGCAAACCCTAAATGTGCGAAGATAATAACTGAAATTGAATCACTCACACATGCCTTCTCCTAGGGTATACTCTCACTTCGGTTGCCTTCGGTAAACGATCATTAAGTATAGGGTGTTTTAGTGGTCGCTCTTTTATCTAAACAAAGATCAAATGTCCCGTTCGGAAATGTTGCCTCGGAAATGTTGCCTCGGAAATGTTGCCTCGAATATTGATCTTAAGACATTAGGGTTATTACTAAGACGTCCTAACATTGCTTTAGTGATCGTACGTCCCTTTCAAATTGACCCTTAAAACTCCAACGACGGTGCTACCTACTCACTAATAGTGGGATAGTGTTGTCTAAAGGAAACAAGAACATAAATATTCTCTTTTTTCGAGTAGGAAGATGCTAGTGGGTACTTGCTAAATATCAAACTTTTTCCACACTTACACTCTTTTCAAACAAAGTTTTCAAAACGACTTCGTAACACTCTTGAAGACAGAATCAAGGGTTAAATCGAAGTAAAACAAAAACTTTTTTCAAATCAAAACACACAAGCATTTTTGAAAATGATGAGCAAGTACCTAAGAACCCGTAGAAAACTACGGATAGAAAGGGTGCTAATACCTCCCCTTTCTATAATCTACCCCCCGTACTCAAAATCTCGAAAAAGGGAATTTTTCTGTGCTTTTTTCCTATCCAGTTGGATAAAATAAAAGTCGATGGCGACTCTTGCTTACCGCGACATTTTGCAAACAAAAAACGCAAAACGCAAACCAACATTTTAAACAGTCTGGTTCTGGCCATCATATCACACGTATCCTTGCAGAGTGATCTAACATTGAGTTCAAGGACAGTGGCGTCAGACATCCTTGACCCGCTCCTGTAAATCCCGGGGCTGACAGAACAAAATATTGTCAGTACCATCGTAGCTGTGATGCGGTGGGAGAACTGACTTGAGGTTTTGCGTTTGTGTTTGCAAATGTTGCGGTTAGCAAGAGTCGCCACCGACTTTTCTTTTATCCAACAGGAAAGGTAAAAAAGAACAGGAAAGACCTTTGAGATGTTTTCTTGAGTTCGGGGGGTAGATTATGAAAAGGGAAGGTGCTAGCACCCTTTTCATCCATGGTTTTCCATGGGCTCTTAGTTACTTGTTTAGATCACTTGCTTTGTTTTGTTTGAAATGGTGTTTGGTGTGATTTTGAAAAGTATTTTATAAAAGAGGCCATTCGTTTAGGCAATCTTTGTAATGATTCTCGTTCGTAAGAATATATACAAAGATGTTTGTCTTTTGAAAATGTTTTCAATGTTTTGTTAGATGTTTGAAATGTGTGTGTTTGTTTTTGAAAATAGCAAGGATTGTTTTGAAATGGAACAAGTAACTAGAAGCTATCTACCTACTCAAATGTTTTTTTTGTGAATTTTTATTCCTTTGACATTGTTGACTTACCATTGATTTGGTAAGCAACCCTATCTTTGGATGTAAACGGGACGGGCGTGGGTCATCGTATGGCCATGATAGCAATGTTGCCAAGTATCTTAGCATTTTTGAGGGACCAAGATCATTTTGTTTTAGGCAACCTTTTGATAGCGTCATCGAGGGACTATGATCTTATTTTTGTTTTGTTTTGCCAAGATACTTCGCATGCGTAACATGGCCATTTTATTTTTGGCAACCAAGTGGGTGAAACACTAAAGGTTCTTGTGTGTAAAGTGTGTCATTTTCATGCTTTTGTCTTGCATTAGGTTTTTTCTATTTTGCTTTGTTTTTGTTCTTGTCATGCAAACCCTAATTACTAAGCATAGTATATAAAGCAATAAATTGTGTAAAATAAACTAAGCTATTACAACAATTATTATGGGAGGGGGGATACAAGTTTTGAATGGGGATTTTTGCACAAAAATAAACCTAAATATATTATTACAACCAAATCGAATATTGCACAAATTAAATAAATAATACAAGTATTTAAAATGCAATGCAAAATGTTTATGTAAAAAATGTTTTGGTCTTGGTTTTTGTATGAGAAAATAATTTAATTTAAACCCTAAAAAAATAAGGAAAAAACAGTATTATTTTTGGAGGGGTGAAACCCTAATTTTTAATCCAAAGAAAATAATGCTTTATGTTATTATTTTGTCCATTTTTTGTACAAGAAAATAATAAATAATATTATATATAAATATTAAAAATTAAATATGTATTAGAAAATAAATGTTTTATGATTATAAATAATATAATAAAAATAATAAGTATTTTTAAATATATTTACAAGTTATTTAAGACAATAAGTTCTATTTATTAAAATAAACTATTTTTTCAAGTAAAAAATAAATAAACAATAAAATTGCAAAAAAATATTTAATCATTTTTAGGATTTTTTATTGTTCAGAATAAAATAATAAAAAGCAATAAATATAAAAATATGAAGAAATATGAAAAATGTAACAAATAAAGCCAGGGGGTGCTAATAGTGGGTCAGAAGGTGCAAATATCAAAAACAAAAAGCCCAAGGCGCCAAAAAGCCCAGACTTCATCCCTGTCCTCTAGTCAATCTTCCTTGCGCGTGTTCTTCCATTCAAACTGTAACTCTCATATGCTTGCACAAAAACAAAATCTCATAACATGAAACATGTGGCATTTGAGCTCACGATTCCAACAATATAAATTATGTGACCTAACTCTAAAAGATCAGAGAGAATTTTAGCAGCCCTAATACGTGACCTAAAAATTTCAGCATATTCAACCTTCAAATTCTCTCAGCATAGTTAATATAAATGAAAAGTATGCATATGTACAGCTTCACCATGTTATGGACTACATTTTTTTCTTCACAAATCGTGGCTTGAAGATGCCTATTCAGAGAGATAGAGTTTAAGAAATATACCTCCTTCAGTTGGATTTGGATAGAGCAATGTAGGGACTTTAATGGAGGGCTGAGGATTGTTTGAGCTTCCTTGAACTTCCCTGGAGCTAATCAAATGCTTACTTTGCCTTGAGGATGGTTGGATCTCTCTGCACAAGTCAAGCTTCAAGATTGAAAATGGCAAATGCTGAAACAGGGGTTACAGAACCAGGGTAATGGCTGGGATTGCTTTGGTATGATGTGTATGATGTGTTTCAAGTGTTAAAATACAAAACGCACGAGCCAAAAATCAGTTGGCTTTGGTTTTGCAGAAATGCTGTGTTTGGATAGAATTTTAGTGTTTTTGAGCTTCAGAGAGTTTTAGCTTCAATGCAATCGTGTTAAGCCTTTCCACAACTTTGTATATTTGTAAAGAAATGATACAAGGTCCACTCCTTACTAGCTGTACAAGTTCTGACCTTTTGGCAACCTTTCTTGCATTTTAAGCAAAATGAAGTGACCAATGCTACATGCTTGTACTAGCTAGCTTGAGGCTGCAAAGAGCTTGTACAAATTGCTTAAGACCGGTATGAATTGCTTGCACCAAAGGGACAGGTCCAAGGCTCAAGATTGACAAAGTTGCAAAAGTTGCACTTTATGAAAATGGCATTGTGAACTTTTGGCTAAAAATGGAATTATCTCTTGTACAAAGCTCCAAAAGCAAAAATAATGCCTTTAGATTATGAGTTTGCATTTAATTATGGAGTGTAAAGTGAGTTTAGGACCTGTAAAGCAAGATACAATCAACATAGATCTGATTTGCAACTTGATGCTTTGTGAAAATGGCATGAACAAAAGTGATAAAATGCCAACTTCTCTTCTTCGATTCTCCCTAACCAAAAATGATCTTGGAGAGTTCTTGGACATTTTGGGAAGCTTGCAATGTGCTATGTAATCCATATTTGAAATGCAATTTGGGATACCTCTTGGAACTAGGTGAAAAATGTCCATGAAGTTGGGTCCAAAACCTGCCTAAATTAGGGCAAAATTTCACTAAGTTATTTAGTTCATGGACCTATATTCACAAATTCATAACTTGAGATCCAAGAATCTTTTGGGAAAAGTTTGTGAAGCAAAGTTTTAGATTTCATGGAGGACTACAACTTTCATGTTGGAAGTTTTCTTTGAATCAAAATTCATCATGATGAAAAAGTGGTAAAAAGTTAGGGAAAAATAAGAAAATTTTCATACTTAGAAAAATTATAAGTTATGAAAATTTTCAAATTCAAAACCCTAATTTTCAAAATTGGTTTTCTTGGTGAACAAGTTTCATATTTTGACATATCTTGATGAATTATTACCCCTGGCACTTGATTTTGACCAAAAAGTCAAAGTTTGACTTTTCAATGCACAGTTGACTTTTGATACGTTGACTGCAAAATTCATTTGTCAATCCAATGAACTTGAGATCTTTTGAACCATGTAATTAGGTCAAGATGATGCCATTGAACCCTTGAAATCATGTTTGAACTCAATTGGTCATTGGCTAGGTTAAAAATCAGAAATTGCCCTTTCTCAGTCAAAACCCTAATTTTGACCATTTTGCGCTTTTGATGATTTGATCAAATTTCTTGAGGAGTTGTGATCAAAACTTGATCAAATGGTACATATAAGTCTAGAATGTTGATGTGGATCAAAAATTATGAAGTTTGACTGTAAATTGGCCATGGTTGACTTTTTCCCCAATACAGCTGATTTTTAGGTCAACTGTCCAATTGACTGATCAAAAATGTGGTTCAAGGCTTGAAACTTAGCATGAGAAATATTAGGGGTCCAAAATTATGTATGAAAGTCACATGAAGCATTGGTGGTCAAAAAATCCTTGTGCAAACTCAAACCCTAATTTTGGGTGATCAGTGCAAGATGAGATGTCTTGAGTTGACCAAACCCTAATCTTGTCTTGAGTCAAAGAACTCTTGTGAGAAAAATCTTGATAAAAGAGAGGGAAAATTTTGGGGTACAACAGCTGCCCCTGTTCAATCTTCTTGGACCTGAAGAGTTAGATTGGCGAGTTTCTCCGTTCGTGACTCGAAGGTAAAAGATGATTGGACACTAGAGTGCCCATAAATTTGCACTCGATAAAGTGTAGTTGAGGGAATGGGCTTAAAGATGCCATTTGGAGAGGTGATAGAATCTTGTTGGAGATGGGCTTGTAGATGCCATCCAAGAATGTTTGCTGAGTTGTAAGTTATAAGTCAGAAGAATAAGTATCAGAATGGTGTCCGCGTCTGGAACGTATCTGAACTGTATCTGGAGACTTGAAATCTGAATAAGTAACAGAATAGCATCCGTGTCTGGATAATATCTGAACTATATCGAGAGCGTGAAATCTGAATGAGTATCAAAATGGCTTCCGCATCTGGAGCGTATCTGGACTGTATCTTGAAGTTGAGGTCTGAATGAGTAATATAATAGCATCTGCGTCTGGAGCGTATCTAAACTGTATCTGAACTTGAAATCTGAATAAGGGCCAGAATGGCATCCGTATCTGGAGCGTATCTGAAGTGTATCTTGAAAGCTGAATCTGAATGAGTAACAGAATGACTTTCGTGTCTGGAGTGTATCTAAACTGCATCATGAAAGCTGAATCTGAATGAGTAACAGAATGACTTCCGTGTCTGGAGTGTATCTGAATTGTATCATGATTGCATATTGTTAAACGGTAGTTGTTAATCTTATCCTGAAAAGGATAAAATGTTAGCTAAAACACAAAGTTATGTTTCATGAAATGTATGATGCAATATATGTACTTTATCAATGTTTATGATATATGGATATAATGTATGCGCATGTAAGCTGATTTGTTGTATTGCTGAGGAAAATAAATCCTTGACTGCTGCTGGGGACAATAAATCCTTTATTGCTGAGGATATGTGGATTCTTCATGTCTTGAAGTTGGAGTTTTGACAAAACTTCTGTTGCGAGCAATGCCATATACTGCTTGAGTAATCTGCTTGGGGAATCCAGAGAATTTTTGATGACTTCTGTTGGGAATTACACAAAGGGAATCCTTGTTCTGTTGGGGAATAAAGAAAACTCGATGGGGAAGAAAACTTATTCTTGTTTGGAAAATGTTCAGGAGTTTCGGTCGTCTGCCACTCTACTGGGAAGTTATCATAGGTTGGGGAGAGACAAAAGTTAACTGTTATCCGGTTGCTTTTTAGGATTCAAGATGACCTGCTGGGGAATTTGGAGCAACTGAATGGTTTCCGCTGGGGATTGATAGTTTGAAATTTTAGCTCTGTTGGGGATCTTAATAATGTACTGTAGGGATTGCTCATGGAATAGCCTAAACACGTTTTCATATCCTTTCAATCCGTCAGTAATTGTTCTTTTCCATTTTGTTTATTTGTAAACAGTAATTATGTTCAAATGCATATGTTCATTAATGAATCATTGGACGTTTTTGCAAATAAAAACACAAGTGTAAAAGAAAAAGGAAAATAGTTTTCTGTACTTTGAAAGAGATATCTTTGTATTTACTTTGAATAAGTATTTTGTACAAAGGAGACAGACATCCTAGTAAGAGGATGGTGTCATAAAAGTAAGAAAAATTTATACAAAGAAAAGATAGCTATATGTGATAATCCCATGGGGTTCCCATTCTGCTATAGCCTTCGTATCTCTGAATATCTTGTCTATTCGTCGCTTCGTCCGAAGATGATTGAATTGATCAGAAGCTCAGAGTTTGTCTGTGAAGAGATTGTCCTTAAAGTGATTCGACGAGACATAGTCATACGCTTTAATTCCCTAATTTTTGCCTGGACCGCCCTTTTGGGTTTTCAGTCCACCGGGAAACCCTTTTTTGCCCAAGTCGCCCTTTCGGGTTTTCAACTTGCCGGGTGTACATATTATTTTAATTTTATCCCTAATTTTTGCCCGAACCTTTTGGTTCGTCGGGATGCCCTTGTTTTGCCTAGGTGTGTCAACCTAGCGGGTCTCTTATGCGTAGTATCTTTTGACTATGTCTATGTTCGCAGGGTGTGGCAGGTCGTCGCCGTCCATGGTGGTTAAGATCATTGCCCCACCAGAAAAGATGTTCTTGATTACAAATGGTCCTTCATAGGTAGGAGTCTATTTTCCCCTGGGATCACTTTGTAGCAAGATGATGAGCTTGATCACTAGATCTCCAACTTGATATATTTGGCGTCTGACTTTCTTGTTGAAAGCCTTGATCATCTGTTTTTGGTACGTCTGACCGTGGCAAACAGCAGTAAGTCTTTTTTCGTCAATTAAGTTCAACTGATCAAGTCGGGTCTGGACCCAATCGTCTTCACTCAAATCTGTATCCTTCATGATTCTCAAAGAGGGGATCTGAACCTCGATAGGTAAGACAACCTCCATGCCATAAACCAAAGAATAGGGTGTTGCCCTAGTTGATGTGCGAGTTGTGGTACGGTACCCGTGGAGAGCAAACGGTAGCATCTCATGCCAGTCCTTGTAGGTGACTGTCATTTTCTGTATGATCTTTTTAATGTTTTTATTAGCAGCTTCGACTGCACCATTCATCTTTGGCCGATAGGGGGATAAATTGTGATGTTGAATCTTGAATTGCTCGCACAAGGCGGTGATCATAGTATTGTTAAGGTTTGTACCGTTATCAGTGATGATCCTTTCGGGGATACCGTACCGACAAATAAGATTCGGTTTGATGAAGCGGGCAACAACATTCTTAGTAACGGATGCGAAGAAAGATGCTTCGACCCATTTGGTGAAATAGTCAATGGCCACAAGAATTAAGCGGTGTCCATTGGGGGTTGTAGGCTTGATCTCCCCAATCATGTCGATTCCCCACATAGCGAAGGGCCAAGGAGCTGTTAAGACATTTAGAGGAACCGGAGGCACGTGCACCTTTTCTGCATAGATTTGACATTTGTGGCAGGTATGAGAATGTTGATAGCAGTCAGCTTCCATGGTAGACCAATAATAGCCTGCCCGTAGAATTTTCTTCGCCATTGTATTCCCACTAGAGTGAGTGCCAAAGGTGCCTTCATGCAACTCAGCCATGATCTTTTCAGCTTCAATCTTGTCCACACAATGGAGCAGAATAGAATCATGATTGCGTTTGTACAGGATGTCATTACTTAGGAAGAATTTAGCTGAGAATATCCTTAAGAACTTTTTGTCATTGACTGAAGCTCCTTCCGGATATTCTTGAGCCTCGAGATACCTTTTGACTTCATGAAACCATGGTTGGTCCACTACTTCTTTGGTATTAATCTCGTGACAGTGTGATGGTCCGTCCATCCGTTCAATGGATATCTGGGGAGCCTCATTATCCCAATTAAGTTTAAACATAGATGACATTGTAGCTAGAGCATCTGCTAGCTGATTTTCTTCTCACGGAAAGTGCTCAAAGGTAATCTGCTCAAAATATGGTAACAATGTCAAAACATGTTCTTTGTAAGGGATGAGGTTTGGATGCTTAGTGTCCCATTCTCCTTTGATCTGACTGATGACCAAAGCTGAATACCCAAACACATCTAAAGATTTGATTCCCAAGTCTATGGAAGCCTTGAGACCAAAGATGCATGCTTCATACTTTGCCATGTTGTTCGTACAATTGAAGCAAAGTCTAGCCGTGAAAGGAGTATGGCATCCTTCCGGAGATATGAGCACAGTGTCGATACTGTTACCAAGTGCATTGGATGCCCCATCAAAGTACAGGGTCCATCGGGATCCTTGTTCAGGTCCGTCATATGGCCTGATTTCTTCATTGTTGTCCAATGTAATGATGTCTTCGTCAGGGAAGTCAAACTTCATGGATTGATAATCTTCTACAGCTTGATGGGCCAGATGATCATCTAGCACACTGCCCTTTATAGCTTTTTGGGTCGTGTACTATATGTCATATTCTGTTAGGATCATCTGCCATCTAGCTATCCTCCCAGACAGAGTAGGCTTCTCAAAGATGTACTTTATCGGATCTATCTTAGATATCAGCAAAGTGGTATCAGCCAACATATACTGTCTTAGCAGGCGAGCAGCCCATACCAGAGCGCAACAAGTTTTCTCGAGCAGTGAATATCTAGTTTCACAGTCGGTAAACTTTTTGCTCAGGTAATAAATAGTGTGCTCTTTTCGGCCAGACTCGTCATGCTGCCCCAGTACGCACCCCATTGAATTCTCTAAGATGGTCAGATACATGATTAGCGGTCTTCCTTCGACTGGCGGCATCAAGACAGGAGGCTCTTGTAAATACTCCTTGATTTTATTGAAAGCAATATGACATTCATCATTCCATCTGACTACCTGATCTTTCTTCAATAGCTTGAAGATTGGTTCACAGGTAGATGTTAGGTGAGAAATGAATATGGAAATGTAGTTTAGGCGTCCCAAAAAACCTATGACTTCCTTCTTAGTGCGAGGAGCAGGCATTTCTTATACCGCTTTGACTTTGGCAGGATCAACCTCGATGCCTTTGTTGTTGACAATGAAACCTAAAAGTTTACCGGACCGGACTCCGAATGTGAACTTGTTTGGATTCAATCTCAACTTGTACTCCTTCAATCTGACAAACAGCTTTTGCAAGTGATCAAGGTGTTCTTCTTCAGTTTGTGATCGGGCTATCATGTCATCTACATAGACCTATATCTCATGATGTATCATATCATGACATAAAGCTACCATGGCGTATTGATAGGTTGCCCTGACATTCTTCAGTTCGAATGGCATCACTTTGTAGCAGAACGTACCCCACTGTGTGACAAATGTAGTTTTCTCCATGTCCTCAGGTGCCATTTTGATCTGGTTATAGCCTGAGAATCCGTCCATGAAAGAAAATACTTTGTGTTGGGCTGTGTTGTCAACCAGGATGTCAATGTGTGGAAGTGGAAAATCATCTTTAGGGCTGGCCCTGTTTAAATCTCTATAATCCACGTACATTCTCACTTTGCCGTCCTTTTTAGGCACGGGAACAATGTTGGCCACCCATTGAGGATAGGAAGTAACAGCCAGAAATCCAGCATTGAACTACTTCATAACCTCTGCTTTGATCTACTCTGACATATCAGGTCTCATGCGGCGGACTTTTTGTTTCACTGGTGGACAGTCTTCTCTTGTTGGCAGACGATGTACCACAATGTCTATATCGAGTCCCGACATGTCTTCGTATGACCAGGCAAAGATCTCAACATAATCATGCAATAGCTGAATTAGGCGCTCCTTGACACTCGGCTCTAGATTGGCACCCACTATGATTTCCTTTTTATCTTCCTCGGTACCCAAGTTGATCGTATCCAACTGCTCCTCATGAGGCTGAATAGCTCTTTCCTCTTGTTGTAATAGTATGGCCAATTCCCCTAGAACCTCACAATCTTCCTCACCTTCGTATTCTACTTGGTAGATCAGATCTCCAGAGTCACTGAAGGCTATAGTAGTATCGTTACCAATGGGATCTGGAATGGAAGGGTACCTGCATTTGTGAGTGTGTGTGTGTGTAAGGGTATAGCCATCTTAAAACAATAAAATATAAAAGAAAGACAATGAGCATAAAAGGTTTATATGTGAAAAAGCGTCTATGATTCATTGAATGTCATATGTAGATGAAATAAAAACCCTTACAAATGGACCATTGTGTCTCGGGTAAGACACAAGGTTTTTAAAGTGCGAATTGTTCATGAATTATTACAAATCCAACAGAAATGTAAAAGATAAATTACTAATATATGAAAGTTATCGGGACAAAGTCTTTGGCTTCCCAGTTGCAAAGTCCTCCACTGACAGTAGGAAATATCAAATCTTCCAAGTTGCCATCCTTTTCATTGTCTTCTACCGCATTAACCCCTTGGTTGCTAATCTTCACAGGTGGCCCCCCAGCACGGGCATGACGCACAGCCTTCTGACCAGTCGAAGTAAACCCCAAGCCAAACTTGTCTGATTTGTAGGGAATGTCTGGAAGCTTCCCCCAGATGGTGCATCCCCCTTCTTCCACTAATGCCTTTGCATCTTTTAGAGATGACATCCGAGGTGGAGGTCTTGTGATCTTAGGAATCGAGGATACCACCTTGGTCTCTGCTACTTCTGGAGAGACTTCTTCAAAATATTGGAAAGGGGTCTCAATTAATTCGCCATCCAATTCTACATATCGGAAAGAACTCAGATGACTAATCATTTACTCTTCCTCCCCATGGATAGTTATGATCTTTCCTTGGACCGGGTATTTTAGCATCTGATGCAAGGTGGAAGTGACAACACCGGCATTGTGGATCCAGAGGCGTCCTAACAGATGGGAATAAGAAGGACGAATGTCCATCACGTAGAAGGTTGAGTTGAAAACTTGAGTTCCCACCTTTATTGGGATGTCCACCTCCCCGTGGACCATCCTCTTAGAACCATCAAAATCTCTCACCACTATGTTGTTGGGTTTTAAAGTCAGCCCCTCGCAATCTAATCTATCAAGGGATTTCTTCGGCAAGAAGTTTAAAGACGACCCAGTATCAACCAAGACATGAGCTAGGGTTGTTCCTCTGCACTCCACTGAGACATGTAATGCCTCGTTGTGTTTTCTCCCTCTGGGTGTCAAGTCAGCATCGGAGAAGCCCAGGCCATTATCAGCTGTCAAACTGGCCACACAGTCTTGGAACTGGTTAGCAGACGTCTCTTGCGGCACATGAGTTGTCTTCAGAAATTTTACCAGAGCCTTGGCATGTGCTTCAGAGCACAACAGTAGGGCTAGCATAGAGATCTTGGAAGGGGTCTTCCCCAACTGTTCAACCACATCATAATCACTCTTCTTAATGATCCTCAGGATTTCTTCCATCTCCTTCTTGGATGTTTCAGGAATAGCTAGTGATTGAGCCTTCGTCCTGACAGGCTCCTCTTGAACGTTCTTTCCTTTATTCTCAGCAGTGGAAGTAGGGATAGGAATTGTGTTATCTTTGTTGGTGGGTACGCTTGTAGGTACAATCACTGGTACAGAGGTAATCTTCGGAATGGCCACGGGTCCAAAGACTACTGTTGGAGGAGCAATCTCTGGAGAGAAGATCCTACCACTGCGGGTGATCTTGCTAGTTCCGACAATATTGCTAATGTAGGAATTGTCTTCTTTGGAGCTTTCTTCTTCGGCAGTCAGTTCATGTTGTTTAATACCATGGTAGTAGAATTCTCCACCATAATTCCATGGTACTGTTTTATCTGATTTGTATGGGGCAGGCCCGGGCATTGTAATCTTGAGTGGAGCAGTCTTTGGAACAGGTGTAATCCTAACGGGTCTTTTAGGGGCCCTGGAAGGATTGGCATAGATGGTTATTATTGAAACTTCTTTAATTGGAACGGGTGAAATAGAAGCTTTCTCAAACAAAATTTCTTGGTTATCCATCAGTCGTTGGATACCTTTCTTCAACAGAGGGCACTCAAATGATGAGGACAGGCAAACATGGCAGTCTTTGTCATAACCTGGGAATATGCCAACTTTTAACAAGTTCAACTTAATGGTCAGGAGCGGAGTTAACAGTTCATCCACGGTAGCAACAAACAGATCTTATTCAATAGCATTGGCATTGTGACCATGCCTAGGCATTGGAGCGGAAATAACATTTAGTTTCTCAGGCGCTTCAAACTCAAATTCCTTCGCGTCTATCAGGTCTTGAATTTTATTCTTTAGAGCCCAACAGTTGTTGGTATCGTGCCCTGGACTTTCAGAATGGTACGCGCATCTGGCGTTGGGATGGTAATGTGGAGACGCAGTATTAGGATTCTTTGGGGACTCTTTCAAAGTGGCCAGATTCAACTTCAGGAGATGTGGTAGAACTTGGGCTGGAGTCATGTTAATCTTGGTGAATTGCCAAACTGGCCTTTCCACCCTTTGTTGGTTAGTTCTTGGCTGGTCTGATGCAGGCTTCGGAATCATAACAGCCCCTACCGTTGGTCGGCGCTCGATTCTTACCTGATTCCTCTGTGAATAGACAACAGATACTTCCTTTCTTCTCGTGAAGGGCTTTTTTACAGCAGTTAAGGCAGACGCGTCTTTTTGAATTTTCCCATTTCTTATACCAGCCTCCACCCTTTCGCCGGTTAATATCAATTCAGTAAACCCTGCAGAGGAACTCCCAATCAGATGATTGAAGAAAGGACTTGATAGAGTTCCCAAGAACATGTCCACCAACTCCCTCTCAGATAGAGGGGTTTGCACCTTTCCGGCCAGGTCTCTCCACTTTTGCGCGTAATCTTTAAAGCCCTCATTGGAAGCCATAGCCATACTCTGTAGTTGAGTACGGGTAGGCGCCAAGTCGGTGTTGTATTGATACTGTTTATAGAAAGCTGCTGCCAAGTCTTCCCAATTATGGATGTCTGCCCTCTCTAATTGGTAGAACCAATCAAGTTGCGTTCCCGATAAACTGTCTTGGAAAAAGTGGACCCACAGGTCTTTGTCGGCAGAATGTGGTTGAATCTGACATAGGATCTGAGGTGCATTTTAGGGCAAGACACCCCATCATACTTGGCAAATAGTGGAACTTTAAACTTTGGAGGGATTACAATTCCTGACACCAGCCCTAACTCCTCAAAATCTAGACCTGGTACTCTCTGGATTTCCATAGCGCTTAGTCGTTCTTCAAGTTGTTTATATTTGTCATCATCCGGAGGGTATTGTTGTTCAGAGTAGTCCTCTTCTTCCTCTTCTTCTTCAGAATCTGATGGTACTGCCGTTTCTTTTCCTTTTCTTTCCCCCTCTTTAGATGTTGTTGGAAATTCTAAGGTCCTTCTGGCTTGTCCCTGAAATCTTCTGCCCATGATTACCACACCAGCTGGCTTCTTCTTCTTTTTCTCTTTTTCTTTTTCTAGAAAATTCTTCAACTCCTCCTGCCCCTTGGCTAAGGTCATGAGCAACTGTTGAAATTGTGAGTTCTGAGCTTGCAGATCTTTGAGTGTTTGTTCGAGATCCATCGTACTGAAATAAACAGTAGAGAGATGAGGAAACTTTGTTGCAAAGACCTGTTTATGTTTATGATGAATGATATGTATTCATGCAATGCTTTCAAGGATTTAGAAATTCAAATTTGTTTTAAACAAAAAAGAAACACACGTCATATTAATTAAAATAGAATTTGAGTACATCAATGCCGCTTGGGCAAAATAATACAAAATTCTAAGGTAAAAAGACATTGCGCATCCTCTTTGGTGCAATGTAGGTGTTGAGAGTCTGCTCTTCATGAAGTAGCCAAGTGAGTTCCAAAACCTTATTCTCGCTTGCGTAGAATTGGGCTTCGAAAGTATCGCGCTCTCCTTTGAGCTGTATCAAACTCCTTTGTAGGTATTCGAGTGATGTCGGCATGTCAGGATGTAGGATAGTGTGTGGAACTTCTCCTTCCTTAACAGGCTCTATAATCACTGGGAGAATGGAGGGATAAGGCATCATAAGACTTTGAGCGCGGGTTCATACCCACTTGAGGTAAGGCTCAAAAGGGATGGAATTCTTGTGTCCCAAAGTCTTGCTATCCACCTTGTTGGGCATCCTCCAAGCTCGGATGAATCTCTGACGGAGTCCTTGGTCGTCGTTGTCGTAGTCGAAAACCAATCCTTGAATCAGAATATCATGTGGGCCATCCCTTCGGGCATAACCAAATTGTCTTAGAGCCAAGCAAGGGTTGTAGGTTATGCCTCCCCTAATGCCAAGTAGATGGACATTAGGGAATTCCCCACAACGGTCAACAATTGTAACATTCTCTTTGGATCGAGAACACCAATGAATATCTGAATGGTTAAGTGTCATTAACCTTTGTGACCACCTCAAACCTTGCTCATTCTTCAAGACTGATTGGGGAAGATGAGAAATAAACCATCTTGCCAGGAGAGGAGTATAACCCATAAGAACACCTCTTTTCCTCATTGTACGAGTGTGAAAAGAGTGTAGGATATCCCCAAGCAATGTAGGCACCGGGTTGCGAGTCATGAAGATTTTGACAGCGCTTACATCTATGAGTTGGTCAGGATTAGGGAACAAGAGCATCCCATAGATGAGAAGAGCTACAATCTCCTTAAAAGCTTGCAACTCTAGGGAATTCCAACAACTTTGGGCCTTCTCAACCAGAAACTTTGCCAAGAAGCCTTTGACACCACTTCTAGTTTCCCAATGAGTTGTGACATCAGATGAGTGCAAGTGCAAGGCTTGAGCAATCTCTTCTGGCTTTGGATCTCTTTCCATACCGTTGAAGGGTAGTTGATTGAGAATAGGAATCCTCAGAAGTTGAGATAATTCTTCCAAAGTGGGCACAAGTTGATAGTCAGGAAATGTGAAGCAATGATGTAAAGGGTCAATGAACTGGAAGAGAACCTTCATCATATCCTCCTCTGTGCTGGAAGTGACCAAGTTGAGTAGACGACCATGTCTCTCGGTAAATGGAAAGTTCTCAGGGATCCTTGAAGCTAGCTCCTTGAGTTGTGGAGGAATTCTTACAAGGTTGATTTGGATAG